>OU015490.1:83005596-83168096 GCA_907164885.2 Dolomedes plantarius
ATTTCATAAAAATTCAGTGATAATATTTTGAGTTGTCACTTTTGAAGTCAGCAAAAAATGGTCATAAATCAATTTTGAGAAAAATGCATTTTAAGTTTTACATGTGCTTAGAATTACTGCTATGCGAAGTAATTTAATGTTGCCACACAGTTTGCAAAAGTGTTCTTACTTTAAATATTTCATTAAAAGTTTACTAAAATTTATATTAAAAAATGAAATTATGTTTGTACCTATTGTTAACAGGTTTCTGACCCTTTAATAAATGGCCACTTCCGGTGATTTAAATCTCCACTTCCGGTTTTTTTAGTCATTATAAAATCTTTAATATCTCGGCTTCTAATTAACGTACAGACAAAAATAAACCTGTTTTGTAAAGCTAAATAACTGATCTATCCAATTAAAGAATAAGAGATTGTTATTTTTGCCCCAAATTAAACTTTTCAACGTAGTCGGATACCTTAACTGGATTGGCTTCTGAAAATGTGACTTATTCGACGGCCAAAAAATGGTTTGCCATTGAGTGGTGTTAATCCTCATCATTTGGGAAATTCATTATGAATGTAAAAAGTTAGGGGTCAGTCAAGTGCTTTGGCGCCAAAATTTAAAAAATTTCAAAAAGTGGACTGATTTGGCTTGTGATTGGCTCAAATAACAACTGGAAAGCAGGAAAACCCGACGATCGAGCCATTATTTGTCTATAAGTATCGTAGTAGCATTACTCTTTGAATTGCGATATATTAATTTTATCAGTTCATAGTACTTCACGTTTCTGTAGATTCACAGGCCAGAATATCATTTAAAGGGACTGGATCAATAAAGATTTTAGTCTTTCTTGCCTACAAAAGTCGAATATTTATTCAAAAAATGTATTTATATATAAAAAAAGATATTTTAGCGATACTTAGACTTTTTAAAATTTAATCCGGTGAAAGTCTACTTTTCAGCAAAATCAGTTATATCGGCGTTTGGCGATTAATTTCATAGACGTTTGGATATTGTTACCTTACACGTTATTATAGTTCTATTGCAGAGTAAAATTAGTTGCTTTATTTATAAAGCAGGATTACCCCCCCCCCCCCCCCTTTCAAATAATAATAATAACTAGCCGCTGAGCGACCAGCATGGTTGCGTTTAGTTTTATATTTTCTTTTGCAAAACAACTCAACTGAAAGTAACATATGTAAGGAATGTTACCATTACCTGCCATCATAAATATGCGTTGTTAAGGGGTATTCTCTATCAGTCTGATTCTAAAACATCGTGATTAAAAAATGTGAATTTCCATTACTTCAGAACAGATTAAAGATAAGACTGAGAAACCCAACACCAATGATTTTATAAATGACATCCCTCTCTGTATGTACTATTTTTTAAATTAAGATATCTACACTTTATCATTACATCAAATAAGAAATTACTGGGGGAAAAATGGAATAAAAATTCAGCAAGTACTAAAATATAGCGTGGATTACATGACTCTCTGTATGTACTATTGTTCCCAATTCAGATATCTACACTTAATCATATCAAATACTAAATTGTTTGGAAAAATTTTTCGCTTATAAAATGGAGTAAAAATTCAGCAAGTATTGAAAAATTGTAGAAAATTAACTATTACTGGCTATCGGTTGCTATGCCGGCGACGGTTAAGCCTAACCTCGCGATAATTTATGCTCTCTCTTTAACGTTCTCTTAATGAATTATTTCTTCTTTGCTTTCTTTCTTGAGACTGTTCCCAATTTTCACTTGATCGTTCAGCTCGCTTTCGAGCATTCATGTTTCAGCGCGTAAATCCATGTTTACACGCGGTTTGCGGACGGCCGCTAATGTTTACATCTGGTAGTTGCAGCCGTTGCCATTCGGAGTGTAGAAATATCGTCGATTTTTTCCGCATACCTACGCGTTATATATATATATATATATATATATATAATAAAAAAAATAAACATACATAAACTGAAACATTTATAAGAAGTTTTGTCTTCCTCTTATATTCATAGGTTACAAAGAATTCAAACTAGTTTCCACATTTCTCCTTGATAAATGTTTAAGATAACAAATTTTTCTCCAGCTGGACAAGTAATATTGAAATCCTAATATTAAACGGTTTGTGTTGCTGATAACTGAGAAAATTGACATTAATATATTATTCCTTATTTTTTTGAGTGGTAACGTCCCTAATATCAACAAAGAATATTTATAATTAAATTTTCAGTTGATTTTCCATAATTCGAAAATACTGGAACACTGTTCTCTCGTTCTGTCTCGGCTTAGAACCTCGTTACCAAGTTAGCACCATTTTTTTTTCGGAAATAAGTTAGATCTTCCGTAAATAAAGATTCCTCTTTAAACCGATAGTTGGTAGAAATAAAATTTGGAATGAATCCATCATTTGAACGAATAATACGCCTTGAAAAATCCTGAAAATTGGCTATAGTTCAGATAGGCAACATATCCTGACTTTAATTCTTTTTGGAGCGACTTTTAGACTAATCTGGCGAACTTACAAATTTTTTTTTATTGTGTCAACGATAAAATATCACTTTTTATCTAGATATACCCCATAAATCAGAGGAAACACAATCAGTCGCTGAATGTTAACTAATCGAGCATAGACTTAAATTTTTTTATAATTCAGTATCCTCTGGACCGATTTTTGCAAAGCCCGTTCTATTTAGACACATTTTAGGGGTGCCGTCTAACAAATATGGCCCTATTATGAAACTTTTTGCTGTATTGAATTGCATGCTCAGAATTTTAGTATTACAAAGATTTATATAGTATTGCATACAGGTGGTCACTTTTGGTAGTATTATACATGTAGTATAGTAGCTAATGTTATAATACACATATAACCGCAATACATTATAGGAAAGTTTTATGTTGGATAGATGATCAGTCTCCTTTTAATAATAATAATAATAATAATAATGTACTTTTAAAGAATATGCTTATCAAGTTGTATAAATTTTGTCCCAATATCAAGTAAATATCTATCTATATCATTTCTAAAAGGTGTTTTTTTTTGTTTTATCCCCTTTTCTCCCTTCATACTTAACCAAAATCGATAAATGATGTACCATTTTAAAGATTAAGATCTGCGCTTCGTGCGAATTGTGAATTTAGAGTTACACATCTTATTGTTTGTTTAAAAAATTGAAGTATAAACATATAAAAAAATTTTCTTCCCCTAGATGGTGCGCGCGCTAGATTTTTATTTTTTATTTTACCATTATCAATCGCACTGAACTTTAAAATTTAAAAATCGTTTGCTTTTATATCATTCTGTGATTTCATTAATGAGTTTCTTTATTGGCAACATCCGCGTAGGTGTACATTATTCTTTTTGCATGGAAAAACTATCTATATATATAGTATTTCTAAAAGGTGTTTTTTTTTTTATCCCTTTTTCTCGCTTCATACTTAACCCAAATCGATAAATGAGGTACCGTTTTAAAGATTAACTTCTCCGCTTCTGACGAATTGTTAATTCATAATGACACATTGTATTGTTTGTTTAAATATCGAAGTGAAAAATTAACTTTTGACCCTAAAGTTCTTTCCCTTGATGCGTCGAAACGGCACAGTCAAATTGTGTGCACAAAGAGGTTTTGTAATGTAAATATCGCATTTTTCACGAGTTTGTGTCACATTTAACTTTTAATATTGTCTACAAAGCTGTTTTGACTTGTACGTATCTCACGTTCCCCTTTTTTGTGTTATGCTTCACCTCCAATATTGTGGCCAAAGGCGTTTTGTCATAAGTTTTGTATTATCCTTATGCACCATTGTTAATTGACAAATAAACAATTGCTACAAGTGAACCGGTTCTTCTTTAGTCTAATACAAACCACCAACCTCGTTATAGATTTTATCGTATTTTAATCGCATGCGAAAGGGTCGCACGGGCCACCTAGTATGATGAAATATTAAAGAAAATGTGTACATATTCAAGGACCTTTAGTTCTTTTTACCTGTAACCTCCTACAACGGAAAGCTGTACCGGTCTTCTTTGGATCCTTCGGTTAAGGCTGCTATGTACTAACCCCATTGAATTCACCTCAATGTTAACCTATGGAGAAAATTTGTCCACGGATTGCCGACTTGGATTCAAAGATTTTTTTTTTTAATTGTACTCCGTCATAGAGAAAGAAATTTTACATTTGTATACATTTTTCGTTTAAAAAAAATGCAATTGATATTTTAAAATATAACTTATTCGGGGAAAAATCTGGTATAGTGTGTTTTAAACGCTTATAAATTCCTTCGGTGGACGAAATTTATAAAATGAATCCTGTAGCGCTTTGCAGAAAAGTTCAGGCTATCTCACAATACCAATTTTATTTGATTATCAGCATTTTTGTACCTGTAAATAGTTGTCAAAAATATATTTTAAATAAAAAATTTGGGGTCAGCGCTTAACCCACCTATAGAGAGAGAGCCATTACAATCCCTCAAAATGTCAATCCTAAGGGGGGGGGGTGGAATTCTCGAACTGTCAACTGGACTCCTCCCACCACAAGACTCTGCAAGAAGAGGAAAAGGAAAATACAATTTTTTTCTTAGTACATAGCAGCTTTAACATTCTTACTCTCTAATAAATTTTATAACCTAAATACAAAAAAACAAACAAACAAAATTTAGCTGTAATTTCTTCCTACTTAAATAATTTGAAATGAGTAAAAAACACAGATATCGGGCTGAAATATGAATGAACTGGCAAAGTAAGTACATTACTTGCCCCCTTCCCCCCCGTTCCCAGCTTGTATAAATTTATTATCTATGGGTTGTTGACAATTTTAAAAGATTTAAATTTCAATTTATTGAACAGTTAGTGCCTGTTCACACAAAATCCGTCGGCGTCAGCGTTAAAGATTCCGTTGGAGCTGATTGGTTAAATGGGTCAACGATTGGTATATGATTGGTTAAATTTTTTTACTCTGACGTAAACGGATTCTATGTGAACAGGCCCTTAAATAAGATTAGCGTTCTAATTACCTTGCAGTGACACTTGATGTGTTAAATTTGAATCAGTATTTAAAATTATTCTTAGATTTTCATTTACTATGGGTCAGTTTTGTTTTTAACCTTTTCCTTACGGGGTGGGATAGCATGTATCCCAAGAATACGGGCCCAAGAATGAATATATATATAACCCCCTTAATGGCCGATCTTACAAAGGGGGAAGAGTGAAATTTCCTGTTCTAAAGAGGGAATCGGAAAAATGGGCCCCGTAAGCTAAAGGTTAATTAGCATCTCATGAAAATGAAGATCTTGAAGAAGAAGAAAAAAAGAATCTTTTCGCTTTTGGAAGCTTCCATTTTGAGGGGGAGGGGAGGTATGGGCTCGTACCAAATTTTTCCTGCCTACATATTCCTATTCTGAAACGTGGACCTTGTCCCAGGCTGATGAGAGAACCCTCGCTATTTTTGAGAGGAAGATTCTTCGATCCGTTTTTGGTGGCTTATGTGATAACGGAGTTTGGAGAAGGAGAACCAACCCTGAACTTTATAGGTTATTGAAAGAACCGGACATTCTGAAGTATCATAAAATCCAACGCATGAAATGGGCCGGACACATTTTAAGAATGAATGATGACCGAACGACGAAAAGATTTTTTCTGGCGAAGCCAACAGGAGTCAGCAAGAAGAGGCAGGCTCAGACTGAGGTGGGCGGACTGCCTCCAAAGTGACTTTGTCTCGATCAATGTCAGAGACTGGAAAGCTGTGGCGCACAGAAGGAAGGACTGGTTCCGTCTTCTTGAGAAAGCCAGGGTCCAACCAGGACTGCCGAGCTATTGATGAATGAACATATTCCTATAGAAACCTATTGGTTTGTTTTATATGATGATTTATTTGTCTTGGGTCCAAGATTTCAACAATCTTTTTTTCTCTTTTTCCAATGTGGCCTATTCACCCTGAGTTTAGTTGGCCACTTTACCACCCAAAGATCCCGTAGGTGAGCCACCGTAGCCCTCAATGAGGACATAGCTCAGAAACATCCATGTCCTGGCTGGGAGTAAAACCCGATCTCAAACGGTCGAGGCTTTTAGCGCTAACCACCACACAACGAACGAGCGGCAATTTTTGCGTATCTTTAACGGTTTCA
The DNA here is from genome assembly GCA_907164885.2 of Dolomedes plantarius. Taxonomy (NCBI): domain Eukaryota; kingdom Metazoa; phylum Arthropoda; class Arachnida; order Araneae; family Dolomedidae; genus Dolomedes; species Dolomedes plantarius. The sequence goes on from OU015490.1 coordinate 83,011,705, forward strand.
AATAATATAAAGTAAAGAGTTTATAGCTCGTAAAAACTGTGATTAATGCACCAGATATAAGGGTACGTCCCCGCTTCATGAAACAGTATCGTAGTTCGAATCGGGTCAAAACACAAAATGATGATAGAAATCTCGATTTTGACTTATCCGTAACTGTTTTTTCCCATCATTTTGTTTTCTATTCTAAAACACCTGCGTAATATCCATTTGTTCTTGTTGAAATACTACAGAGAGTGTCTGCATGCTCTATCTGTCACATGCATTATTTTAACGACGTTGTGGCATCACGACAGGTTGTTAAGGCTAGTCTCTGAGGCTGTTTTAAAATTACTATTACTGAATTCCTGACCAAGAAAAAAAAGAGTCCTAATTATAATAAAAAGGCCAATTCTTTAAACAGAAACTTAACAAGGAAATTTATTTACAAAAAAAATAAATAAAATAAAATAAACATTTAACCATTACAATATATTCAATTAATTTAAGTTATAGAGTAAATAGCTCACTTCTACCCAGACTTGGGTGTATATAATTTGAAGTGGCACTCTAAATGAATTTGATACAAACACAGTTTATACATGAAACAATGTTTATTGAATATTCTTGCACATGTAGGCTTTGCTTTTAACAACAAGATTCATACGTACTACTTGTACAGATATATAAATACAGCTTTCAAGAACAATATATTTTTCAATACTCACGAAGCCGGGGGGGGGGGGCGGCAGATAACCGTCTGACAGCTCTTCTTAACGCCGAAACTTTATTACATTCCAGTGACAAAGTCGCATAGAGCTATCGCTAAGGAAGACAGCTTTACGACGATGATGGACGACGCTTCTGTTTTCCAAACAGTTACCCCCACAGCTTGCTAGAGAAACCGCTATGCCTGGGATTAACTTTCAGGCCAAAAACTCTTGTGGCATTTGTTGGTATCGTTTTTTAATCCCCCACGTGTTCAAAAATTTCGATGGGAAATTGAATTGGAATCCTCAAAAAATATGTAGCTGGCCCATGGGGCATGAGAACGTACCCCCGTATAGGCGTGACGTCACAACGTCTTGTTGAAAAATTGACTCCAAGAGGATCATAGTACTGCATCAACGTATCGAATTTTGATACTTTTAGGTCATTGCTGCGTCAGATATAATCTGTCGGATGCGATAAAAAATGCAAGTGCGAACATACCCATATTATAAGCATCTTTTTGTGTTCTTATTCGAATTTTTGTTGTTGTTGTTGTTTTGACTGATGCCCTTTGACCGACAGTATATTGTCAGTTCAAGTCCATAATGGCTGTTGGGTAGCCGAAGTGGTGCAGCTCCGGTCTTTAATAGCACCACAAGGGTCGGAGTCCGACTTGGCTAAAGGACCCGTTCCGTAATTTTGGACCGCGTCAAGTGACGAGACCGGAACACTTGACTCCGTGCCTCCAGAGGTAAATTTGAGAACTTGGAGGACATTGCAGCTACGACAGATTTTTCGTGCACCAACCGCCATTAGTGTAAACGGTGGTGGATTTGTTAGCGACGGGCATCGAACCAAAGACGTTCAGATCACTGGCTCGCTGCCTTTACCAACTGGGCCACCGCGCCCTTGAAATATTTTTTTTCACGATGGTATCTAGAATATCTATAATTTAGGATGACATATGCGATAGGCTTTTTACCCTTCCCCTATAGTTAACCTGACACAAAAATACTTTCTTTCAGATTTCAATTGGCAACTTTTAATAGATTTTACCTGTGTTTGTGAACTTATAATCAGATTTACGTTTAAATATAGTATATTTACATATCACTCCCCGGCAAGAAAAGTGACACAACTCAAAAATGCAAGACTAGGCAAGACTTGCCACTTTTTGAGACAAAATCTCAATATTTTCACGAAAAACAAAGTCCAAAAATCTTCTGAAAATGACACTTAATAATGTTTAAGTGTCAAATTAAGAGGGAGTCTATTGCTTAAATGCTTTTTAATATAATATATTTAATTTGCGTAACAAATAAAAACAAATAAAAATGTATAATTGAGTTTTATTACCACATTTCTTAAATGTCATCTTTTTATACTACTTTGCAAAACTTCAATTCTAGTGCGCCACCTGAAGATATTTTCAAAACAGGTTGAAATTTTGCACTTTTGCATCTTGGACCATGGATCAATGATTGACGATACAGGAAAGAAAAAAGAATAAAATTTTTTATTAGCTCCACCCTAATATACACACACACACATATATATATATATATATATATATATATATATATATATATATATATATATATATATATATATATATATATATATATATATATTTCAGCCCGGCAAGAAAGGAGACACAACTCAAAAATGCAGCATTTGGGAAAAATCAACTTAAAATACGATACAGCTTGAACTAGCATTACAATAAAACTGATAAAACTGCGTTCAGGCGGACAAATTGCGAGATGTGTCGCTTTTCGTGCACGATGGGACACTTCATACATATTTTTCAATGACACAACCTCAAAATTGCTATTTTTTTTTTACATGTGTCTCTTTTTTTATATGTATCGGGAGAGGGTAATAATCTTAAGTTTTCACATTTTAACCTGCTCAGTGCAAGGTAATTCATCATACACCGAGCAAAAATTAGGAATCCAGAAATCAGTAAAATTATAACACGAAAGTAACTACTATTTGCCTATAACTAAGAAAGCTAGCATTGTGCCTCTAAATATAAGTGTGATATCAAGTAATGGCGATGTGAGAATCGAAAGAGCCTCGTAATACCAAACAAAACATCATTTGTTTTCGCGGTTGCCTCAGGGTATCTCCCGTTTTCATCCCGTTGTCCTTGAGAAAAACACTTTTGACAGAGCAAGGTCGATTCATCTCGTCAACATAAAAACGAATTTACTGCTCTTTTATGTTTGCATTGCGTTTCTTTTTTTTATTTTTTTATTTCCCAAGTCGTATATGATAGATCGGTACTCTCTGCTGAAAGTCAATGTTAAATCGTAAAAGTTAAACGCAAAAATGTTTCATTTTTAATCTAAAGAGCGTTTAATCGAAAACATCTTTTTACAATATTTTAAAATTAATTGGTTGGTTTTTTTTTTGAGCTCTACATTCAGCTTTTGTTACTCAAATACTGGATATTGTTAGACGGAAAGGTTAATGATTTTATCTGTTGAAACCTTAAATCATTCTTAAAAGTTAAGGGACAATAGTTAAGTTGTAAATAAAAATTACAATTTTTGCAATGCATTTAATTTTTACAATTTAAATATTAACTTAATTTTAAATATTAACTTAATTTAAGTTTGCAAATAATATTTAATCGTAAAAAATAAGTTTTCTACAATTTCAATTTGATTGGTTGGTTGATTTTTTGAATATTACTCTTTTGCTTTACGCGGATTAGCCATACTTTCAGTTAAATACAGTCAGAAAGTAAATGTTTAAATTCGTAAATTAAAATCCATATCCACTGTTTACGGTTTGAACAGTGGAATGTTTACTTTTGTAGTTCCCTTGCAAGCTAAACTGAAACAAGTTGTAAGCGATTTTTATGTTTCTTTTCCGATTGAATAATCAATAGGATTACGATTGATTTTTGTTTTTTGCTTTACATATAACATAAATTAATGCAAATAATGTACAATCATAAAAAAATTACAATTTTCAAGAGTTCCATTTTAAAACTGATAATGATATAGATTGCTGAAAGTTAATTTTTAAATTTTTGCTAAAAGTGAATCGAGTTATTGTCTCATCGAGTTACTGTTCTAATCGAAAATACTGTTCTTGCACTTTAACATAAATTAATGTAAACGTTTAAGCATGAAAATTACCGTTTTTAAACTTTTCATTTTGGTTGGTTGGTAAGTTTTTTTGAGCGGTATGATCATTCTCTTTGCTTCACGAGGACTGTACATCTCCTGTTCAGTTTTTTGCTAGTCAATATTTAAATGATGAATCGATACTCACAAAATTTGATTTCAGTTGGTTTCAATCGATATTAAACGTTTCATTTTGGTTGGTTGGTAAGTTTTTTGAGCGCTATGATCGTTCCCTTTGTTACACGAGGATTGTACATCTTCTGTTCAGTTTTCGCTAGTCAATATTTGAACGATGAATCGATCCTCACAAAATTTGATTTCAATTGGTTTCAATCGATATTAAACGGTTAAATGTTTCATTTAGGTTGGTTGGTAAGTTTTTTGAGCGCTATGATCTTTCTCTTTGCTATACGAGGACTGAACATCCCCTGTTCAGTTTTTCGCTAGTCAATATTTAAATGATGAATCGCTAACTCACAAAATTTGATTTCTATTGGTTTCAATCGATATTAAAAGTTAAATTATTACAAGTCATTGTTTAAATCGAAAAAAGTGTAAAAATTATAAATAGTAACGTAAATGAACGTAAAATTTTTTATCTTAAAATCTAACCGTTTTCATCAATCACTTTACTTTAGTTGGTTGGATGGCGTTTTGAGCCCTATGGTCATTCTTTCTAAACAAGTGCTAAACACACCTTCAGTTTGATTGATAGAAAGATAATGTTTAAATAAGGCGTTTGTTTTGAAAGTGGTTTAAGTCCATATATTCTTGTCTGAGATAAGTAAAATTATAACATGAAAGTAACCACTATTTGCTTATAATTGAGAAAGCTAGCATTGTGCCTCTAAATATAAGCGTGATATCAAGTAATGACGATGTTATGCCATCACTTGAATCTCTGAATTGAGAGATATTCAAGGTTTGCGTTTAAACTGATTAAAAAATATTGGTAATTGCTAATACGCTGGTTTTATGTTTTTGTAGCCGTAAACATGTTTAAATATATGACGTAATCAATTTTAATAAAAATTACCCAAAAAACAGGATAGGGCTGATAGCCCAAAATGGGCTTACCTATTAATTAGATGAATTTTTATTTTTATTTTAGAAAAGGTATAAGTGCACTTTTTATTATTCCTATAAAATTATTATAAATTAATTTTTTTATTTAAATTTACCCAACAACATTTATATTTAAACCCAATATAATTGTTTTGTGATTCTTCTACAGGTAAAATCGCTATTTTCAAGGTAATTTTTTGACATTATAATTATTAAATGATTATAACTTGGAAGTAAACACAGAAGACACTAGAGTATTTAGTGTTTGTCTGTACATGTAGTATCTGTTATCTGGTATATTTTTGTGTACTGGTATATAAAAAGTACCAAAATTTAAATAGCTAATATATTCTATATAAAAAAATTAAAAAAAGGGATTTAAACCACTTTCAATCATAAATTTTTTGCAATTCCGTTTATTAGCTAATTTCAAAAATCAAATTAGCTAATCGACAAAAATCATACAGATTTTGAAGATACTGGATTACAAATTGTTTAAAAATAAAAAATCATATAGGATTGTTATCATTCATTCGATTTTTTTTCAAAAATAGACTAAACCACTTTCAAAATAAACAGCTCGAATAGTAAATGATAACTGATTTACTGCTAAAAGCAAACGTTTTTAACTGTTCAAAGGAAATGTTTATGTCAACGGTGTAAGAGAGAACTTCAGCTATTGAGCAAAACTTCATGATAACAATAGTTGAGAATGCTACTTTGATTTTTTAATTCGTTAAAAAGTCTTCCCTTTGATATAAGCTTAAACAGTTATTTAGAATCGCTTTGAAATAAACTAGAGGGCTCTTCTGTTTAAACAGTGAACCGGGTTGTCCTTGAGAGCAAGTGCCAAAGGCGTCGACTGCCCTAAATCTAGCCCTAAATGGGAAACATAGTCTACTATTCGGTGAATCTGGGGTGGAAAATGATGGTACGGGGCACCCGCGTATCGCACGACCCCAATTTGTTCTGGAGGCCCCCGTGAGGGTACTTTCAGGCTGAGGGCGTTGTAATTTTTGGCGTTTGTGGGTCAGGAACTCCTGTAGCTGGGTCATAAATAACATTCCGTATTTTCAGGCGTATAAGCGCCAGGATCTGTCTTAGAATTTTTTGGCATGCAACTCTGGAGGTGATCTGCCATTTGATGATGGCAAAAACATCGCAAGAGCATAGCCGTGACCAGCTAAAGAGAGGGGGAGGGGGTTTAAATCTTTTGACGGGGGCTGATGTAATACTGTATAATAAATACAGTTAGTAAACTTATTGGGAACAAACAGGAATAATAAACTAACTAGTATGATAAATGTTTTGCATAAAATCTATATATTTAAGTTGCTAAGCCAACTTTTTGGGCAGTTCGTGAGAGAAAACTACTGGATCAGTTTACTTCATTTTGGTCTTAAACGAAAGATTGTAATCTGTAGATTTATCAAATTTAGTTTTTGTAACCGCAATTTCTATTAATTAGTGATAATTTACAATTAAAAATTGATTTCTGCGCATGCTCAGTGGTATGTTTAAATCTGGCTTTAGAAACTCCCTGTTTCTGCGCATGCTCGGTGACATGTTTTAATGATAAACACGTTTATTCCGAGGAGTCTCTCTAGATCTCTCTCTGCCATTTTTTAATGATAATTATGTTTGTGAAATATAAAATTAAACCTGATGGAAATTGTTTTAATCTTATATTTCACAAACATAACGCGCTATTTACTTAGCGATAATTTACAATAAAAAAAAATTGCTTTCTGCGCATGCCCAGTGACATTTTTAAATCTGGCTTTAGATACTCACTAAACACGAGGCCGCTTAAACACATTAATTTGTTTTTGCACATTATTATGATTTTCAACATTTGGCAATTATGTGTTGAGTATAATTTGTGCACCATAATTTGTGCGTTAGTACATTTATTTACTATCTAGCCGTAATGTTTTGACGAGTAGTAACTAGCGTTTATTAAAAGTCGGAAGAATCGACCAACTCCTTTGAAACTGAAATGCTAATTTCATAATATTAATAATAATAAAAAATCCTTTCAGACGCAGTTTTAAAGCCTCATTATCCGATGAAATATAGACAAAAATTTCCTTACCTTAAAAAAAAAAAAATCGACTTAATAAACAAATAAAATAAATGAATCGAATAAATAAAATGCAAAACATAATTTGGCCGTTTTGCTAGTGAAAAATAAAACCACTTTGCTTCAGAAGAACAGGATACCATCGCAGAAAGCGAAGTCACAGTATGACGTGATTTTAACAGCAGTCGAGAATTTCGGAATCTCCCGAGAGCGTATAATGTCTGTATTAGTGTCTGTGTTAGTGTATTAATTCCTGAATGCGGAGTCTCTAAAACACTTTGGGATACATTATGAAAATTTTAGGTTTTACTTTTGTAAGTTTAGGTTCCCCGGTTACATTCTGTTAATTTTTTGCTGCATTATCGTTGCCAACGCTTGAAAAAAAGATTTTTTTTTATTTTTTTTATTTTTTATTAAAAAAATACACATAAAATTCCCGTGTACCACAAAGTATCACACGGGACTTACAGAGGTAAGTATAAAACACTAAGAAAACATAAGAAACAGACAAAATAAAACAAATAAAAGAAACTAAGAAGAATTACAAATATTTACAATAAATTTACAAAATAAGCCAAAAGCACACTTCCCAGAAACGAGCAGAGAGAAATTGGGAGGCCAGTTAATATTTAAGTCCTTAAGAGCCAATTTAAAAATATTTCTCTCCCTGCGGTACTTCGAACACAAAAACAGAACATGTTCAGCATTTCCCTCGCCACCAACGCTGCAATCACAGGGGGTCGCCGAACACAATTTGAATCTACTCAAATAGCTCTTAAAATTTCCATGTCCTGTGAGGAACTGAGTCAATTTGTAGTTAGCAAAGAAGTGATGGCAAGAGAGTCTCATTCTATGGACGGGAAAAATTTCTTGGTTAAACTACCATTATTTGAGCTGACGTATTCTTGGTTCCATGACTCCACCATACTCTCAAACATGACCTTCTTAAAAAAAGATTTGGGAATATTGACACTAATGTCAATTTCACGCCTTGTAGCGGACTTGGCAAGGAAGTCGGCTCGCTCGTTACCAAAGATACCAGTATGCCCACGAACAAAAGCAAAGAAAACAGAGACGTTTTTACTTTCAAGGGTTTTGAGTTGCCTTTGAATTTCGACGATAATGCTAAAAATGAAAAAAATATTGAGGAATAATTTCAATTTTGTTTCTCCTTGAAGAACTTAAGTTAACAGCATATGAACAGCATATGAACAGCATATTACAGGCATGTATGAATCTCAGACAAGTGACATTCGAGATTTTTAAATTTAAGAAAATTTTTTGCTTATTGACAATGAACTTTTTAAGAGAAAAGAATGGATTAGAATGTAATGATAGATCTTTATTTATATATTGCAGTGATTTCTAATATGAAACGTAATCCCAAAAAACCAGAGTTTCGTCTGAAATTCAATGCAGAATAAACGATGTGTACTACGTTTGCGAGAATAACAAGGTACCTCTTAAGTAAATACAAATGGAACAAAACAAGTTTTGTTAACTGCGAGACAGGCGTTACCGAATTATAAGCACTTTCAAAGCTGCAGCTCTCATTAGATAACAATTTGGCGATTTTTTAAGGTTTGCACTAATGTTTGGCGAATGACAGATAAAAAAAAAACGTGACGTCATTGGTCCTTACTGAAAGGAAAATAAAATTCAAAGTTTTGTTGTAGTCGGGAAGTGGATTATTGAGAAGGATTCCTAATATTTCCTAACGTGTTATTCTTCAAGGTTTAAATGAAAGATGGCGGATTATTACAAACTGAGTTAATGCTTTGGTTTAGGGCAAAAAATATTTTGTGATCAGAAATAGCTCCGGATATGTGGTTGCATGGGGCAGATGAAAAAGGAAGGAAAATACCAGAAGAATTTTGGAATATGGCAAATTAACAGAAATATGTGGTCCTTACAAGCATAAGCGTAGCGTGCTTATAATTTTTTTTTTTTGGGGGGGGGCATGAATTGAATTCAGTTAGGGCCCTCTCCAGCGCATTGACTGCCGGACTGTCCTTAAAATATGAAATACTAGCTATTTGTCCGGCGTTAACCCGGGTATTTATTTATCCCAATTTTTTTTATTAGGCAGAAAAAGGAATGGATTCTACCTGTAGTGTAAAATCTAAGTAATTTAATTTACAGATATTTAAAAGCAAGTACAGTATACAAATGATAAAGTAAAATTACAAATTCACTCTATTATTAATTTGACTCAAAACTTGATTATAAACAACATTTTTAGTTTCCTATAATCGTTTCAGTGACTCCGAAAACTATGGATACGACACTAATCTCGGTCAGTTTGGACTTTTTTTTTTACCCCTCCACCCTCCCCTCTCCCACACCAAGGGTGATGGGGGTCTGTACTTGCACTTAAACGGCATCGGGAGGGACCTATTCGTCGCAGCGAACCCGAAAACTATGGTTTCGACACTATTCTCGCTCATTTTCGAGATTTTATATTCACACTTTCTTACTCCCCCCTTCACCCAACAATGCTGATTGGGGGACTGCGCTCTCACTTAAATGGCATCGGTAGTGTCCCTATTCATCTCAGCGACATGGAAAATTATGGATTCGACACTACTCTTGGTCATTATGGACATTTTATTTTTACCCCTTCTTCCACCAGCCCCCTAATGGTAGTAGGAGGCTGAACTTGCATTTAAACGTCATCGGGAGCGTCCCTATTCCTCGCAGAGGACCTGAATACTACGGATTCGACACTGTTCTCGGTCATTTTGGATATTTATATTCACCCCTACTTCCCTCCCCCTCCCCCCTATGCTAAAGGGGGGGGGCTGAACTTTCACTTAAACGGCATCAGAAATGTCACTATTCGTCTCAGCGACCCCGAAACCTATGGTTTTGACAATGCTCTCGGTATTAAGGAAATTTTATATTCACTCCTTGTCCTCCCTCCCCCCAATGCTAATGGGTGGGGGGGCTGAACTTTCACTTAAACGACATCCGAAATATCACTATTCATCTCAGCGACCCCGAGAACTATGGTTTTGAAACTATTCTCAGTCATTTTGGACATTTTATATTCACCCGTTCTTCTCCCTTCCCCTCTCCCACCAATACTGATTGGGGGGGGGGGGGCTGAACTTGCACTTAAACGGCATCAGAAATGTCACTATTCGTCTCAGCGACCCCGAAACCTATGGCTTTGACAATACTTTCGGTATTAAGGAAATTTTATATTCAGTCCTTCTTCCTCCCTCCCCCCCCCAATTATAATGGGAAGGGGGCTGAACTTTCACTTAAACGGCATCAGAAATGTCACTATTCGTCTCAGCGACCCCGAAAACTATGGTTTTGACACTACTCTCGGTCATTTAGGACATTTTATATTCACCCCTTCTTCCCTCCCCCCTCCCCCCATGCTAATGAGGAGGCTGAACTTGCACTTAAACGGCATCAGAAATGTCACTATTCGTCTCAGCGACCCGACCCCGAAAACTATGGTTTTGACACTACTCTCGGTCATTTAGGACATTTTATATTCACTCCTTCTTCCCCCTCCCCCTCCCCCCCAATGCTGATGGGGGGGCTCAATTTGCACATAGACGGCATCGGGAGTGTCACCATTAATCTCAGCGACCCCGAAAACTATGGATTCGACACTAATATCAGTCATTTTCGATTATTTTTACATGTGCCCCCTGCCCCCTGCCCCCCTATGGGTGCTAGGGGTGTCTTACCCCCCCCCAGTGTTTCTTTCCAGATTGTAAGTGATATGTATACCAAGTTTGGTTGCAATGGCTCCAGGCGTTCCAGAGTGATACTGGAACATACACATATACATCCATTTTTATATATATAGATTATGATTATTTTTTAAATTGAATAACAATGGAATTGATGTAGGAGTAGCATTCAAAAGTTATACAATGAGAAAAATAAATATAATATAAATAAAATGAGAAGCAAAAATGTAGCATCGAATTTTTGTTATGGATCCTATCGTTGTTAAAAACTATGTGAAGGCAAAAGACATACAGTAATCGGAATCTTCAGTTTCACAGTTTGAAAAAGCTGGAAAAAACCAACTTTCTTAAAAGTTTTCTACAATTTTCCGATTTTAACTGGACTTCTATTAACATTTTGATTTATTTCAAGTTAAGTTGCCCTCCCCCCCCCCCCCGACCTATGCTTATAAGGGTAACTATGGTTGCACTCAGATGAATTGTAAGAAATTACATCACAAAACAATGAAAAAAAATTAATTCCGATTTATGAATTTCGAATGACAGGAATGAGCTGAAATTTTTAATTAAATTATCTAAAAAAAAAAACAACCCAGTTTCTGAGTGACATTTTATTTCTTGAGTTCTTCATAACTTTTGATTAAAGGGTGACCCAACGGGCTTGCGAGTTTCTGCTAAAAAGTGAATGAAACACGAGGTGATTTTAAATATACTCTCACGTGCATGCAATATTTTGTCTTTGTTTACTCATTAATCCTAAAATGATGAATTTCAGAGATATAGGCTTAACTGGAAAAAAAAAGAAACAATGGCAAAGTACTGCCAGTTTGGGTACTAATAATTTACAAGTAATTTGATGGAAAAATCGCAGAAAAATAACCGAGTTTGCTATTTCGCTAATCGTTATGGCATCTAGATGGATTTGTTGTTCGTGAACAAAATATTGTGTTTATTTGGTCACATGAGGGTTAAAGAGCAGGTCATTTGGAAGGCTTACAGAGAACTATAAAATTCGGGGGAATATATACTGATACAGTTTCAGTTACACCTGTTATTTGAGTACACCATTTTAAGAATGAAAAATACAAGTTTACAATGTCTCCTGATATAATGAACCACTAGAATGAGTCCAGAACTAATTATAATCAAGTCATACACAAAACTATTTCTCTAAATAAGCTAAAAGTATGCTATGTGTTTGAAAAGTTTTAATGAGGATCATTTAAGTTTATACCAGTGCTGAAATTTTTATGTATACACAAATAGATGGATGGGCTGGGCTAGACAGGAGATGGGCTCAGCTCGGACCCGACCCTGGATGGGTCACTGGCTTTATATTTTGGATTAGACATTGGCTTGACAGGAAATTAGCTCTTTGATCCCTAGGAGAAACCTATTGAGAGAAGTTATCCAGGTGTTAAAACATGAAATGCCATGAGAAATTCTGATTTCCATTCAGGCTGTCATGAATCTATTTCTAAACCGTAGAAACAGGTTTTTGCCCCACCGCTGGAGGAATGCTCGCCGCAGTATGATAGAAACTGTTATTTTGAAATACGGTGTTTCCTACTTTCAGAATTTACTGGAAAAAAAATTCAGGCAGGATCTTCTAATGAAACTACCGCGGATTATTAAAGTCGGATTACTTATCGTTGCTTACCTCTCTTGTATGTATATATGTATGCATGTGTTATGTATATATGTATGCATGTGTTATGTATATATGTATCTATATACTAGCTGAAAACTCGCACTTCGCTACGGAGTACATTCAAATTAAATACAACGGTCAATGTATGCAATTAATGCCAATATATATATATATATATATATATATATATATATATATATACAGTTGGACCTCCATATATCGAAGTCAACGGTTCCCGAAAAAAATTCGATATATAGAAATTTCGATATATAGAAACGGTTATGTTTAAATTATTGGTGATACATTGTATTGCAAGAAAAATGTGCATTTTCTTCTAATATACGAAATCACTTTCATATCAACCAATTTAAATATGAATCACATTACTACAAATTGCTTACATTCATAAATGAAAATTGTTATCTATTAAAAAATATCAATAAATTAATTATACTAGATTTAATTATCAAACAAAATTTACATACCTCTAATTACAAACGCAATTGATTTACATTTTTGTAAAAAACTTTCGAATATCTTGTTGCACAGTAAATTTAGAAGAAATTCATCATAAAAGTGTTCACACTTATTGAGTTCACTAAATACTGCCTCTTGGACATTTTCCGCGAATGATCACGACGGATTACATCAAATGCTGCGCGCATTTCTTTTTTCGAATGATTAACAATTTCTGCTTCAGTTAGAGTCTCTTCATCTTTTTGGATGTCAGTTTGTTCTTCCTGAAGTGAGTTTATGATGTCGTCATCTGTGGGGTAATCGGAAACAATGATGCCTTCATCAACATCTAAAAACTCTCTAAGAGAAATATATATATATATATATATATATATATATATATATATATATATATATATATATATATATATATATATATATATATATATATATATATATATATATATATATATATGTATACATACATATATGTATGTTAAAATTTTGACGCATTTTGATACTTTTCTGTTGAACTGTTTACTGCTTGTCCAAGCTATACAGACTGGGTTTGGTGCGCTGCCAAAATTATAACCCGCGAGGTACGGACGGTTTTAGCGTTTGAAATTTTGCTTTCCGGAGGACCGTTATAGAGAAACGTAATCCTATGTTAAAAGAAACGTAAAAAGTACGGCTTTTGAAAAAAGTGAACTGAAAATCTATGCAAAGGGATTAACACTTGTCCTGTGAATTCCGGTTTCTTTTATAATGTTTCGTAAAAGAGCCAAAGACACTTTTTGAAGATGCTATATTATAATCAACTTTCCAAGTAAAAACTACATTATTTCACGAAGTAAAAATTTTCGATTTCTTTTCAAATGGATTGAAAATATTATTTATATTAAAATGTAGTTAAAGGTTAATTCCCATAGACTAAACCACACACGAGTAGCTTGGTTTGCTTTGGAGCGCTACGGTAATTTTTTGCTACATTAGGGCTCATTATACCGGGACCTACTGCTTGAAGCCAATTTCGAACGGTTACAAACGTCAATGCCAAGAGTGGGACTGGAACCCACAGACCCTGGTACCGATTCGGCCAGCATCCGGCCGAGCCTCTTGGAAAGGAATTTTTTTTAAGGGCACAGTGGACTTTCAAAATTGTGAAATTTGTCCAAAAATTCGAATTTTTTTTATTGAATTGTTTGTGAAACTACGGACGAGAAGGAATGTGTTGCAAAAAGAATTTTTAATTTCTGTGATTACTTTCCTAGTTATAGGCATTTGCATTTAATTTAGATATTATGTGGTTACTAATAGCAATAACTTATTAAATGTGTTTTTCTCAAAATAAAAATTTTCATGTCATACGAATATTCAAACTGCTCCAGGCGCATTTCTGATTATCGTATTGCTTTGAAATTTAAGTTTTATTTACTTAACTATATATCCAATAAATCTTATTGAAAATAATTATGCTTCGTAGCTCATAATTTCTAAATTTTGTACTTGAAAAGATGATTTATAGGTATTTTGCGTAATAAAAAGGGTGTTTTCACTGTTATTATTTTTTTCTCTTTATATTTTTAATGAATGCTTAAAATAAGCAATAATTTTCATTGTTAGTTCTATAAGGCAGAGCTTTGCAACCTTTTATCTTCCACGGCACAACAACGTTTTTTTTTCGATAATTCCATGGCACACCACAAGAAAAAGCTTGCAAATACATAAATTACAATAAATACGTATATGTTTTTATTAGATTAAAAAAACACAATAAAATAGCTCTATGTATCAAGATAATTATAATCATTTAAGTTTTATTTAAATCATTTTGAATTGTAGAACAACACAAGAACAAAAAAATAAAGTTATAGTTTACAAGAAAAAAAAATTTCTCTTTAAATTTTTATATTAAAATTTGTTTTTTGGTCTTCACTTAGGCCAAATAAATCAAAGTTAATTTAAACATAACTAATTTATTAATGAGATATTTGAGCCATTTATGTTTTATATACTTAACTGTATATCAAATAAATCTTATTGAAAAAAAATTATGATTCGTAGCCCAGAATTTCTAAATTTTGTACTTGAAAAGATGATTTATAGGTATTTTGCGTAATAAAAAGGGTGTTTTCACTATTATTATTTTTTTCTCTTTATATTTTTAATGAATGCTTAAAATAAGCAATACGTTTCATTCTTAGTTCTATAAGGTATCCTGTAAATAAAAATTACCGCATTATATACAAAATAAATGCGCATGGAACATTTTTAATTAGGCCAATTTTTGATAGGATTAATAATTCATAATTCATAAATTATTAATATTTCATCTTTAAATTTTAACCACTTTTACACATCTATGGTACAAATCACATATTCAAATTTCAAGTAAATCCGTTCAAAACAAAAATAAGTTAGGTTTGAAGGTCCACTGTCCCCTTAAGTCGACAATGGACCTTCAGATTGACAAAAATATGTCCCCCAAAACGAATTTTTTTTCTTTCAGGAAAGGATTCTGCAACTCATCAGCTTTAAATTAAAAAAAAGTATGTTGATCCGATCATTATTAACCGAGTTATAAGTATTTTTTCAAACGTAAACAATGGAAATGTTATGTTAAATTAAAACTTTAAATGCTATTTTCTCAAAACAAGTTTTCATGTCGTTTCGGTAAGTTCAAAATGTTCCATGCATCGAAATTTTCCTTGAATTTTCATAAAATTTCATAAAATGATCATTTATATATGTTACAATAAAACTTAGTAATAAATTCATTATACTATTTTAAAACAACTTAAAATTTTTACAATCAAAAAAAATTTTTTGATAAAATTTTGCATAAAATGACCTGTTTTTATCGATTTCTTTTCTAGTTTTTATAAATATGACTGTAAATCAAATATTGCTAGTAACTTTTATTATAACTATATAAAGCTAGCTTAAGAAAGAAAATTAGATATCTGAGACAAAAATTTGATGCGCATGGAGCATTTTTAAAAAGAGTAATTAGCAAACTGATTTTAATTAATATCTTAATTAATTACATTCTGATTTTTTTAAAATTTAGAATTTTCATCTCTAAACAACACTGTATATGTATACAAAATTTCATAGCAATTGGTTGATAAATAAAAAAAAAAGTTTTTCATGGTCCATTGTAGCCTTAACAGGTTAATCAGATTTACTAATCTCTGGTTAAGGCGAATTTTCTATACTTTCTATACTGCTATAGAAAATTTCTACGCTTTACACGAGCAGGTATACAGGGGGCAGGTATATATGACTGATGTATAATTTCTTGCATTTCAAGAATCGGAGCCATTAGACGGTATTATGTGATATTTGCCAATCTGCATAGGAACCTGGATGGAGCAAATATTTCAAAATGGCGAGATATATTTTGCACTTTAAGTCAATACTTATTCATTGGTAACCAATAAGCTGAAAGATCACCCACATGCACGAAATTAACACGCTGATAAATGAGACAAATTCATTCATCCTTCATCCTTTAAAGTGTGCTATCCTTGGTGATAAGAGATAAACGAGATAAATCGTGTTACGGAGATATTCAGTTGATATGAACGAGAAAGATGTCAGTGATATTACTTATCTATTGAGGATGATTATCTATTTCATCACTCACGCCATGATTTCGGAGTGTTTGGATTTATTTATAGATAATAGCGAATCGACTTTACAGCTTCTTCATTCGAAGTAATACAAAAGGGTGAAAGGAACTAAAGTTCTACTTAATTTATATACTTTACTCGCTAGAATAAAGTGAAGTTTAATTACAATAATTACAAGATAAAAAGAACTTTTTATACACCACATTTTTAAATTTTCTGTTGAATCATATAAACTTGACAATTCTCTCTTAATTGCACAAACCTTCACTTAATTATTCTTTTTCACTTTCTTTTATTTAATTTTAATCCCTTTTTAGTCGTTTCCACTATCCACAGACTTTATAAACTTTGATTTTTATAATTTTTTAAAATTTTTTTGCACAATATTATTGTAAACAAACTAAATTCACATGTATTCTGTTTTCAAAATCGTCAAACGCCGTTACGCGAAAGTGCAAGCATCGAATTCGATCGAAGCGCCACCTTGCGGATTTTTCTGCTTAAAGATGGCTAAAAGTATTAAAAGAATGCATTGCCATCGTGTTCTAAGCTATTCTAAAAGTTTCAAATGTCTAGCTAGTGGGGAAGTTAATTAAAAATCGATTGCAAGATTTGAACTGGACAAACACATACACAAACAAGAAAGCGAGTTAAAAAAACATGGTAATAATTACAAGATAAAAAGAACTTTTTATATACCATGTTTTAAAATTTTCTGTTGAATCATATAAACTTGACAATTCTATGTATTAATAAATATTAAAAAAATTTTTTTTTGATGAATTATCCCATCAACTTGAAAGAAAATGAAGTTCATTGGAAGTTAACTTGCATTTAACTTTTTGTTCCCGTTCCAGCCAATAGATGGCTGCACCAGTCTAAAAAACAAAATTAACTGAAAGTTAACTGAAAATTAATTTAATTCTGCTTAAAGATGGCTAAAAGTATTAAAATAATGCATTGTCATCGTGTTCTGAGCTATTCTAAATGTTTCAAATGTCTAGTTAGTCGGGAAGTATTTAACATGCCCTAATATATCGTCTTCCATTTCAGGTCAAGCCCTCATGGGCGACTGGTTGTCAACTCTTCCATCAAGATTCCACTGTTTGGGAGCAGCCAACAACTTCACTAATTTCCTGCTTTTTTCGAGATCCAATCCGACTGACCACCGCCCTCTTATTCCGTTCAACAGGGATCTTCTCCACCAATCGGACTTCGATCCAAGGGTTGCGACGAAAATTATCATTCATGGATTCGTGGACAACATGTTCATCAGCGACTGGATGCAGGTAGTGATTACATGAAGTTAGATGAACCTATTGCATTCCTGAAAAGTACTGCTTATTTGCTTGTAGACGATACACAACTTATGTTTCAGTTCGTACTTCATTTCTTTTTTCTTTTATTGAAAAGTTTGACTGCTTGTCGCAGCGTGTTCATACCTAACTATGTGCCCCTCAAAATGTAACAACCAAAATATATGAAACTTTGAGGGTATCAATCTTAGTTACTCTAACAAAAACAAACAGTGAACGAAGTAAAAGAACATTTATGGGCTTACTCAACTGGGACAAATGCCGCCAGCCCTTTCTAACTTGAAGGCCAACAATCAAATTTTTGGAAGAAAAATCCTAGTTCGATCATAATTTTTGATGATCGAACTTGTTGTTTGTCCTTCGAACATCCAGTAATGAGGTCTCTCACAACTCGCTGAAGATGTTTCTAAGAGAGACTTTCAGGAATTCCCTCTAACAAGAACTATTATTAAGGCGTTGACAAAAGATGTGGTGGAACAAAATTGCTGAAGTCCTAGAATGGTTGAGGCAGAAGCCAATTATTACCTACTAAAACATCTCTGCCTTATAAATATCGTTTCAGAACCGAATGGTCTCTTCATCAGAAGGTCTAACCAAATCAGTTACCTGATTTGGTTAGGCCTCCTAATGAAGAGACCAGTCGGTTACCTCGTTATATGGTTTAGTTCTTTTACTGATACAGAATCTTGCATTTATCATGTGTTCAGCCCTTAAGGCTGCTATGTACTAACCCCATTGGATTCGCTCACCTCAATGTTAACCTACAGAGGAAATTTGTCCACGGATTGCCGACTTGGATTCAAAGATTTTTAAAAAAAATTGTACTCCGTCATAGAGAAAGAAATTTTACATTTGTGTACATTTTTCGTTTTTTTAAATGCAATTAACCCATTAGTGCCTAGCGTCCTTTTAAAAGGACGCTTACATAATAAGCTCTAAATCACTGAATTTTTTATTTTTTTTTCGATCCAAATAGCATAATATCATGATAAAGTGTTGTATTTCTTATTATCCATCAGTTGGTAGCACTACATTAATGTTCTATTTCTGCTTTGAGGGTCTAAAGTCAGAGTTAGTCGTTTTTTAGGTTTTCAAAAGAGCGTCACGCAAAAATTAAGTTTATTTTCTTGTTTTTCAATTTTACGAAAATATTTTATGCTGTTATCACAGTCAATACTCTTTTCTTAAATATGTATCTTTCAAAATTGTTAAAATTATTTTTTAACACTGTTATATTTTCTTTTGCGTAGCGTTCTATATATAGGACGCTAGGCACGGATGGGTACATGTTTTTCTGACCTGTTCCGCTATACGAATGCGTCTTTTTTTCTCAATTTATGATGTTTTATTTCCATAGAGAAAAGGAAATGCTATTTATTTTCAGAAAAATGATGTTATAAATTATTTTTATAAATAAAGATTATTGAGTATTCCTTATTTATGAAAATAATTTAAAAATAAATGTTCTGTTGATTAAGGAATGATTAAAAAAATGTCTTATTTAAGAGAAATATTAGCCTTTTGATAATGTAATGAACGTATTAACAAATTAGCCTCTTAAATACAAAAAATTTTATCAAAGGATGTGTTATGTATTTAGTGATTTTAAAAAATAAAGAAAAATTACGAAGTACATAAGTAATTGTCTAGATTTTTTAAAAATATGTGTATTTTAAATGTCTATAATTTAATAAATTTTAAGAATTTTGTCTTTTAATCTGAATTATATTTGATCTAAATATACTGAAATGAGCAATCGATAAGTTTTAAAGCTCTTATTTATATTTTTGTTTTATTTTAAGTTTGACTGTGGAGAGGCATTAGCTTTAATGGCAGAGTTATCTGATAATGATACATTCCATGAAGCGGATATTTATTTGGACCCACCATCTAATGAAGTTACCGATGACTGGCACTATACGGGTTAATAGAACTAAAAAATGTCCACTTGGAGATGTTAAATATGTTAAAAAGAAGAGTAGGGGAAGTTTTGATTTTCAGAACAGCAAAAATTTTAGAATGGTTCGGTAGAATGACAATAGTGTCGTTACTTTGGCGTCTAACCATTATGGTATTGAACGTGTAGCTCAGGCCAAACGCTGGTCGAATATTGATAAAAGATTTGTAGAGATTGACCAACCGTACATTGTGTCTCAATATAATAAACTTATGGGAGGCACCGATCAAATGGATCAAAATCTGGCACAATACCAGTGTTCCATACGGACTAAAAAATGGTGGTGGCCACTGTTTTTGTTTAGCTTAGAAGCATCAATCCAAAATGCGTGGCTATTGTACCGATTATGCCCTTCTAATGACAGTAACAGAATGGATCTCCTACACTTTAGAAGAGAAATCTGTCAGACATATTTTTCTAAGTACAGTAAGAGACCAAATAACAGTCTGGCTGCAGGGAAACCAAAAAAACTTTCAAAAAGAGTGTCCGGTAATGTCCGGTAAGGCGGAAAAGATCATTTAATCGTTGTAAATCCAAAACAGATAAGATGCGCATACTGTGGCAAAAAATCCACAAGAAAATGCAATAAATGTTTAGTTGGATTGCATGATAAATGCTTTGAAATCTTTCGCACAGAATAGATTGTATATAAATTGAGTAAAAAAAAAATTCGAATAGCTTTTTTCATTATTTTGTATTTTTTTAAGCCCCATTTATATGTAAATTTAAATATAAAACTGTGTAAAAATTTATC
The DNA here is from genome assembly GCA_907164885.2 of Dolomedes plantarius. Classification (NCBI taxonomy): domain Eukaryota; kingdom Metazoa; phylum Arthropoda; class Arachnida; order Araneae; family Dolomedidae; genus Dolomedes; species Dolomedes plantarius. Next base: position 83,032,162 of record OU015490.1, read on the forward strand.
ATAAGACATAATTTATTAAATTTGTGCTTTTTAAGCTTTTATTTTTCACATTTTCAGCTTTATAAATTGTTTTGATTTCTTTTAAATGATTAAAATACAATTTAAAAACCTTGTGTTTATTTTATTATGCATTTTTTCGCAGAATTCCATTGGTTTCATGCGTTTATTTATCTAAAACTGACATTAAAAGGAATAGTTTTTGAAAATCTAAGGGTTGAAGTGTTTGTGTAAAACCTGTACCCTCCCGTGCCTAGCGTCCTTTTTATAGGACGGTAACATTATTTTGAATAAAAATTAAAATTTTAATGCAGGAATTTTTTTATTATTTTTTCAGTTTATTTTGCACCTGTACGAACATAATTAGGTAAAGAAAATTAAAGAATTCGATGTTGGGCATTAATGGGTTAATATTTTAAAATTTAAATTATTCGGGGAAAAATGTGGTATAGTGTGTTTTAAACGCTCATAAATTCCTCCGGTGGACGAAATTTATAAAATAATTCCTGTAGCGCTTTGTAGAAAAATTCAGGCTATCTGACAATACTAATTTTATTGGATTATCAGCATTTATGTACCTGTAAATAGTTGACAAAAATATATTTTAGATAAAAAATTTGGGGACAGAGCTTAACCTCCCTATATAGAGAGAGTCATTACAATCCCTCAAAATGTCAATCCTATGGGGGGTGGGTGGAATTCTCGAACTGGACTCCTCACACCACAAGAGTCTGCAAGAAGAGGAAAAGGGAAATACGATTTTTTTCTTAGTACATAGCAGCCTTAAGTGTGTGATTTTGTTTTATTTTGTCTGCATCCTTCCTGTGAGAAATTACCTTTCTCTGTTGAATTATTTACCTTGTAGTTATATTCTACAAACCTCTCTCTCTGTAGCAAAAGGATTAATATACTTTAAACTTTTCATTAAATGGACAAGGACCGTTTAACTTTTTTTTTTGAATTTTCAATATTTTACTCTATATACATAATAATAATAATTAATATTCTTTTTTACTACATTAAAGGCACTTAGAATCCACAAATAAGTATTTTGTGGAAGAAGCGCACCTGTTTAAAAAAAGATTCTTCAAAATGCTAGAATTTTTCAAAATGATCGATGCACATTTATTTTCTTCTGATTTCATCCAAATTTTTCAGGATTTCTTAATTGAAGTGTTTGTCACAAAACTTAGCAACATTCTTCGAAACTGCAAATATTTTTCAAATTTCTAGATTATGAAATAAAGTAAAAACATAAAAAAGCATAAAAAAACCAGGCAGATTTAAAAAAAATGTATTAATGGATTTAGATTAATACAAAAAAAATCATCCGACAATTGTTTATATATATATACAGTGGACGCTCGTTAATTCGAACTCAAAGGTTCTCAGAAAAAAGTTCGAATTATCCGATGTTAAGAGAAAATATATAACTTTAAATCTGTATAACTGAAGAAGAAAATCTCCTAGTATGTATAACCCCAGAAAATATATTATACTATGTTATCTAAAATTAACATATTAAAAAGCAATACAGACTTGCCTTAATCATAAAATGAAGCAGAAGATATGCAGTAGAAAGTAAACTTTAATTAAAAATACGAATTACACTTTGGGGAAAAACTGTAAAGTGGATGTTTGGTTTTGTTTATGATGCCTACATTGTTCAGCCAACTTCTCGATTTGAAGTAAACATTTAAATTTATTTTCAGAGGAAGGTTCCATCTGAATAAATGCTTTCAGAGTTTTAATAGATTCCTTTATGGCTTTGTCCATTATGGCCGCATTAAAAATATCTTTCGGCAGGTAAGTAGAGAAAAGCCCTGGCAGTTTCCTACCGAAATTAGTACATACGTCTTCGTTTACATCAGAGCTTTGGCCACATACAGTTTGATAAGAAATATTGTGCCTTGACTTAAATCGAGAAAGCCATCCATCACTGCATTTAAAATCTTCAATACCCATTCGACTTGCCAATTCATCAGCCTTCGTCAGCACTAGGGGTCCATTTATCAGAAAATTTCGAGATCTAACATCCTGGAACCATAGCAGTAGAGCTTTTTCTAGAACTTCTTGGGACGCATTTCCCATGCGTTTCCTTCCTCTAGCAAATTTTGATTTTTCCCATGAATCTAAAATTGACTCCTTGTTTTTCAAATTAGTTGACAAGGCATTTTTTTAAAATTCCATAGTCAGCTGCTAACTTTGTTTAAATTCGCCATTCTCTACTTTCTTTAAAATTTCTACCTTTGTCTCCAAAGTTAGGGTTTTGTACTTTCCACGTGTAGACATCCTGAATTTTTACACGTTCACACCACACAATGAGGAAGAAAAACTAGACCACATTAACTTGTCTGCACTGCAGTTATAACTGACGCAGCTCCCTAGAATCTGTAGTAAAGACTAGTTTTTCTGAAATTCTAAGAAAATCGATCCAAATAAAGGAAAATTGCTTTTTCCATTTAGCACTAATAAGAAGGACAATAGCTACTAACGTTTAGCGGACATGCAATAGTCTAGGAATGCAGGCATGTGCCTCTTTACACAGAAAAGAAATTTTGACACACAAAATAATAAATACAGTGTGTATTTTCTCCATTAAACGAGGAAAATGAAATTTTTTTTGTCAAATTTTTAGTTCGAATTAACCGAAGTGATAAAAATTTAGTTCGAATTAATGAGATATTTTTAACATCAACTCCAATACAAGTTTTTTGGGACCTTTGGATTAGTTCGAATTAACCGCAAGTTCGAATTAACCGAGTTCGAATTAACGAGCGTCCACTGTATATATATATAATGAACTTGTATTAAAAAATTTAAGATTTTTTAATTGATTTTGAATACGCATGGAGCATTTTGAAAAATACTAGCATTTTTGAAATTTTTTTTTGAAAATCGGGCGTTATTCTGCCAAAAATCCTTATTTTGAATTCTAAGGGTTTTCAGGGTAGTCCGAAATAATATTAAAGATATTCCTGGACCTACAACCGAGATAGGGACCGAGACATTGGTCGTGAAGTTTAAAAAAAAAAAAAAAATTGTATATGTACATACATATATTTTTTACTTTTATACATACATGCGTAATTTAAAATACATTCTACTTTTTTATAATACATAAATTATTCTTCGTCATCGCTACTTAAGTATGTTAGTACAATCCATTGGTTCAGAATTTGCGACAGAAGATACGTTGCATGTTTCTTTTAACAAAGTTATCCAAGGTAGTTTGATAGTAGCTGCATCGTACATTTTTGTTATTGCGTCATAAATTTTTGCAGTATTGTAGAATATTGCATCATATTTTTTAACAATTATTTAATACATATAGGTATGTGCTGTACATTCGAGGACCAATTTTTGAGAATAAAATAAAAATCTCTCTATTCTAATAAAAAGTAACTCCCGCTGCCACTGTCAAAAGCTTGTCACGCTATCGTCTCCAAAACTGCTGGGGGTATGGGGTCTATACCAATGGATGCAGAAAAATGGGGGGACCAAAGTAAGACATGCCTCATCTTCGTCGGACTTTAAGTTTTTTTTTAATTTTATGTTTTGTGGGAAAATATTGATTTTTTCATCTTCAGATTACGATAACTGACCAAAAAATGATCGTAGAATTTTGATCTTTTACAATCTAAGACTACAGACATTTCTCTTTCAAACTAGACCTCATTTGTTTAAAAATATTTTAAAACAGACTAATATTTTCATCAAAAAATGAAACAGTTTTTTCAAGAAATATCGTCCCCTATGTGGATGTAATATCGATGCTCCTCCAGTTTTTATCTTACAAAGAAAATATTTACATCATCTGGAAGCTGAAAGCTTTCTTATTCATATAAACCTCATTTCAAGTCTATATCTTGAATTTTCGATTTTTAATTGAATTTTAAAGCTGATAATTCAACAGTGGTGAAACGCCCTTCGCATTAAGGGTGACAACAGTAAATGGATGGAAGCTGTTATATTGCCCGAGAATTACCCCTATATTTCTCGCTATTAGCCATAACAGAGGAGCGAGCGTAGCGAGCCTAGGGGCGAAACCCCTAGTAAGTTAAAAAAAAATCTAAATTTCGGTCGTAACTCCGAGCGTTGTAAGTCGAGGAATACCTGTAATTATTCTCATTCTGTATATAGAGTTAAAAAGTAAAAATTCTAAAATTCGAGGCTGAAGATCTCTTGTCTCCTTAAACTACAGATAGCAAAGTATTTCTTCTTTTACACGGTTCCTTTTATTTTCAACATAAATTAATTTCCATTATATTACTATTTCCAAGGCACAAAAATCTTCAAATTGTCGATAAATAATTTATTGATTTAAAATATTCTCCGTTTTTTTTCTGCTTAAAATGACGTTTTAATCCTGTTTCTATCTTAATTAGAACGGGGGATATTAATTTTTTTTTTTTGGAACATTCTATATTAGCAACTTGTCTTTGTTTATCCTCTTCAGGTCCGAAGTAATAATAACAACTTAAATATCCTTTCATGGCTTTTACACTCATACATTGACATCAAAGATCACAAAATAAACATTTTTCTGAAATTGATAATTTAGGGGGCTAGTAATTTAAGGTCCACGTGTGTGGACCTCAGGTCTCAACGGAGTAAAACATCGGAAAATTTCCAAATGATTAAAACACTCAAAATTGGTTAAAAATGACTTAGCATTCAAACGCTAAGTGATTAAATGCAATGATAACTGTCTTAATGAATATTAATAACAATTTACAGAAAAAATAATAGAAATTTTTTGACTGATTTTAAAATTTACACTTTTTTACACTATTCATCTAATGTGTAAATCCAAGTTTGGTGCTGCCATTTATTGGTATCTTTTTAAAGCAAAATCATTAACCTTTTCAGAAATGCGATAAAAATCTCAAAAAATTAAACGGTGTAGATATTATGAGGCAAAGAAGCGAGGTCCACGTATGTGGACCTCAGGACTGAAGAAGTCAAACATTTAAATGCGTTTTTCTGCATGATGGGTTGGTTTTTTCACCATTTCTCGTCTTTAAATTGTTATAAGTCAAGAACCGATAAAGATAAATGGTTCAAACTTGTCTGTTTCAATTATTTTACTTTAATTTTAATTCAGCAAATTCGAAAAAAATTTGCTTTCAAAACTATGATTTTTAAAAATTAAGATACATCATTTTAAAATTTTTTAAAATTTAAATATTTTTAATTTTTTAAAATTAATATTTAAAAAATGCTGAATTAAAATTAAAAGTTATAAATTTTGTTTAATTAAATGAAAAAAAAATTGTAATTCGACAAATAATATTTCGAGTTATAACAATTTTAAATTACTCCCCTTTAAAAAAAATTATAATTTTAAACTTTTTTAAAACTTTATGAGAAGTTTTATGATGTGATTTTGTTTGCAAATTATATGATTAACCATCACAAAAAATTTCAAAATTCTAACTCAATAAATAAAAAAAAAATTTAAAATATGTCCTGGACTTCCTTAAATAAAATGGGTCAAGGTCGAAAAAAGTTTTCGCACTACCTCTCTAAAGTACTTTGACAACTTAAGCTTTTCACATTTCCCTTGGCTATATTATTAATATTTATGTATATTTTTGCAGCGCATGAAAGATGCTCTACTGTCTGACGATGACTACAATGTCATTATTGTGGATTGGAGCTGCGGGAACGAATTTCCCTATTTCCAAGCGATACAGAAATCGAAGATCACCGCTAACGAGCTGCAAAACCTCATCACATTCCTCATGGTATGGGTCTACAAGAAGTTTTCTCTTCCTAATTTATGAACTATTGTATTATAAGAAACAAGCCAATGCCACAAATCTAAAAAAAAAGCTCCTATAAGGAGATCCAAATGTCTCTTAACAAGTAGGGTAGACCAGGCATGTTGTCCATAGCGGCACGTTGGCCCGTCTGCGATATTTTTCAAACTGTCCGGTAGATAGCGTTACTAGCTAAGCGACGTGTGTCTTAGCACGTTTTATTTCACCCATAACCGCGTCAGCAGCGAAGAAGCAATCAAACGAAAGCCACTTCAAATTTTCAAATTTTCACTGAAGTTAGTTTTTTTTTACACTTAAAAGTAATCGTTTCTGATTTGTTTCTAAATTAAACTTTAAGTTAGGTGAATAGCAATCTAAAAGATCATTGTTCAGAGCTAATTTTCTAGCTACTGATTTGAAAAAATATTAACAGAATATTTGATACAATGATCAAAAGCCAAAATTGCGATATGGGGCAAGTTGGCCCATTTAATCCAGGGCATGCCCATTTAATCCAGGGCATGCCCATTTAATCCAGGGCATGCCCATTTAATCCAGGGCAAAGAAGCGAGGTCCACTTATGTGAACCTCAGGACTGAAGAGGTCAAACATTTAAATGCGTTTTTCTGCATGATGGGTTGGTTTTTTTTACCATTTCTCGTCTTTAAATTCTTATAAGTAAAGAACCGATAAAGATAAATGGTTCAAACTTGGAGCATGTCTATTTCAATTATTTTACAAATTATGGATTAAATGGGCAAGTTGGCCCATTTAATCCAGGGCATGTCCATTTAATCCAGGGCAAAGAAGCGAGGTCCACGTATGTGGACCTCAGGACTGAAGAGGTCAAACATTTAAATGCGTTTTTCTGCATGATGGGTTGGTTTTTTCACCATTTCTCGTCTTTAAATTGTTATAAGTTATACTCAGGACTTGGGCCACTGGGCCAACATGCCCAGTGGCCCAAGATGCCCCGCAGTCCAAGAGTTTGTTTTCTACATTCATAAGCCTATAAAAGTCGATAAAATTTTCAATAAATCAGGAGAAGACTGGAATCAATGTACCAGGTGCAGTCGTTGGGCTCATGTATCACTGGGGACACGATATTTTATGTTTGCATTCATTGTGATGACGAGAAAGATCGATGAAGGCAGTAGTTAAGTTGGACAAGCTGTCTTTTCTTACCCTTTGTGTCTTTCATATACCATATTAATATTACATTTGATATTTTATGTTTTTTCATTTCTGTTAGTAATCCGAAAATCAAATCACCTTAGAGGGCCAACCTGCCCCGTTCGATGGGGCAGTTTGGCCCAGTGAATTGATGTCCTGCTGAGCTTCATATAGAAACTATTAATTAATATTTTTCAAATTTTCTCATACGTGGTTATGCTTTAAGATGTGCTGATTGTACAAAATAAAAGAAAAATTAAAAATTTTAATAAATTATTTAAAAAAAATATTGAAGAAAAAATGGGCCAACAAGCCCCGGTTCTACTTGGAAATTGCATAACTAAAATTGAGAAGGGAAGAAGTAGTAAATAATAATGGTAAATATTTTTTTTTCGAACGCGGAGGCACTTTGTCGCTAGACATTCGCCTGTATGAACACCGCGAGACTGCTGGCCATTGAAATAATGGTAGATATATTTCAGATTAAAATTAAACAGTCAATTTAATGTTTCATTAAAAAAAAACCCTCTAAAATACCGCATTATTTATGGGATGACCCAATATACAGTGTGGCCCCAAAATAATGGTGGGGTTTTAAATGGCTATAGCTATGCAACAAATCACGTTGCAGACACGAACCATGCGTCAAAGGAAAGAGAAACACCCCAAGTTTATGTGTGTGAAAGCTTACGTGCATACTCCGACAGACTCCGGGACTAGCGCCGGAAAAGTCCGGAGAATTCCCTTTTCCAGTTAGAAGGAGCTCCTTCCCATTTTGATACAATCGTGCGGCAATTTCTTAATGAAACATTTCCTCAGCGATGGGTCAGACGAGACGGGCTGATTGTCTAGCCCCCACGATCTCCAAACCTTATCCCCATGGATTTCTATTGTTGGGGTTATGTAAAAACAGAAGTGTAAGTCCGAAATCTGGACCATTTAAAAGAAAGGATCACTGAAGCTGTTTCACCTATCACGCCGGATGTTCTCTGCGGTGTATGGAAGGGAAAAGACTGAATATCATCTTGACCTCTGCAGGTCAACTAAGGGAGCACACATCGAAGTCTGCAGAACAGATAAGAAACTTGGAGGTTTTCTCTTCAATTTGACGTATATTTCATCTCTATACAATGCTTTGTTCCGAAGCTTTATTCATTTAAAACCCCTCCGTTCTTTTACAGACACACTGTATATATGTGTGGGAGCATATAATATATATACACACACTTTAAACATGCGTATCTTTATTAGATGGTTTATACCGCTTAAATATTCTAAACGAATTCTAAAAATATTACACTTGATTTATCATTTTTCTTTAAGATTTGTATTTTTTAAGGATGCAAAATGGCATCATATGTACCTAACACTCTCATCAATGTGCCCGAATAGAAAATTATTCGTCCTCCTGCGCGGTTTACATTCATAGATACATTTCTCCCTTTCTAAAAGTGCTATGAAAGCATATGGGCGTTGACATAATGAACTACGGCGGGAAATTTTTATTCGTTCTTTACATATATCTGGCCGGCTGTGCCAGCCATATGCTTGGCCGGTCACGTGAATCGGGTGGAACAAAATTTGGGTTTAGATCGGATGGCGGGAAATATTGTTCCTGCTATGCATGATTGCTATAATCACAGTTTAATCAGGTATGTACATTTCAAAGTATACCTATAGAATATGTAACTGCTATAGTATTATATTTGGCGCTCAGAATTATCAAAATTGGCATTACTATGTTATAAATGAACCAGTGGCGCATCCAGGATTTTTTCTTGGGGGGGGGGCGAAATGAACGGATAAAAATATTTATAATGCATGGGGGGGGCAAGATGGTTGGATAAAAATATTTATAATGCAAAATCAATATTCATAATGCAATTTCTATTTCTTTGGGGAAGGGGGGAGGGGCAGGGCCCCTTGGGACCTCTCCCCTGGGTGCGCCACTGAAATGAACTGCTGGTGTTAAGTTCTCAATTGAAAGCTTGAAAAGCTTGTTTGAAAAGCTTGTTTACTAGAATAACCTTGATTTGTATACCATAATATTTGTTTTTATGCATACAGGGACAAATTAAATATTTTTTATTACATTGGCTTTTAACTAACACACACACACATATATATATGTATATATATATATATATATATATATATATATATATATATAGGCTGGGGTATGAAAGGGGGACCGTTTTGTTATATATATATATATATATATATATATATATATATATATATATATACATACTATAATAAGGTACTATCCTCCTAGATGTCATCCCTAGGGGTGCTTGTTCAAAATTGTGGTGGCACCTAGCCAAGTCGGACTTCGACTGTTGTGGTGCTATTATAAACTGGAGATGCAGCACTCAGCCCACAAAGCCTATACGAACCTGGTCTGGAACTTACGACCAGGGGGCATCCGCACCCCGGCAAGAAAAGTGACACAAGTCAAAAAATGGCAATTTTGAGGTTCTGGCATTGAAAAATATTATGAAGTGCCCCATCGCGCACGAAAAGCGACGCATCTCATCTCGCAATTTGTCCACCTGAGGGCAGTTGTATCAGTTTTTTGTAATGCTTGTTCAAGCTGTACAGTATTCTTTGATTTTTCTCAAATGCTGCATTTTTGAGTTGTGTCACCTTTCTTGCCGGGCTACGATATATATATATATATATGGTGCCCGGTATAAAGGGTTTAAGTCGAAAAAGGTGATTTTTAGACATTTGTTAGTATTGATAAAAAAAAAATCTTTTGACTTGCATAAAAGGCTTAAGTCTATCAATTTTGTATACAAAAGTACATTTCTTTGTACAAAAGACTCAAGTCGAAATTCTATTTCTGCGATTGGTATAAAGGCCAGTAACTTGGTATATTTAAATCACTGTTTTTGACATAAGACCTTTATACCGGGAACCACAGATATGACTCATTATTTAGGGTTTTATAAACACATGGTATAATAATTATTCATTAATGATGATTTTATAAATTAATTTATAAACACATGGTATAATAATTATATATTGTACATAACTGTCAATGTATGCTTTCTGTTCAAAATATCTAAACTTCCTGTCATAGGTGCTGGGCAGCAGCCCTGTTGGTTTCGTTAACCTTAATGTTAACCCATGGAGAAAATTTTTCTAATGATTGTCGACTTGAACTAAAATTTTTTTAAAAAATTGTGTTCCGTAATAAACAAAAAAAAATTGCTTAGGTTACTTTTTCATTCTTTAAAAGAATTGCCAATAATATTTTTAAATTTGACTTAATTGGATGAAAAAAAATGTGATATACTGTGTGTAAAACTCATATAATTTCCTTTGACGCACGGAATTCATAAAATGAGTTAAAAAATTCCTTCTCTATTACGGAGTACAATTTAAGGAAAAAATCTTTAAATCCAAGTTGACATTCAATGAAAAATTTTCTCAATAGGTTAAAATTGTGCTGAGTGAATCCCAATTTTTCCTTCTTTTTTCCTTCATGACACCGTTTTATTTTTCTAGTATAATTTTTTTTATGTTATATGTATATTTTTTATATAGACAGTAGAAACATTTTTATTTTAGTTGTTAATTTATCTCTTTCAATGCATTTTCACCGTGGTTCATTTACTTTTAATGACCCTTTTACGTAAGAATGTCTTTGTTCCTCTTTTGTGGTTTTATAAAGTTATTTTAATTTACGTCCTTTTTCCGCTTTTGTGGTTTTATAAAGTCATTTTAATTGTGGTTTTAATGTTGTTTATGAGTTTTTTTCTACCTTAATATTAAAGCAGATGTTTCTTTCGCAAAAAACTGCCGCCAAAAATATTTGAAAAGAAATTTCCTCTAGAATCTTGCATACTGTGCAGCTCTTGTGTGTACAGATATTCCTAGACTTACTACCGATATAGGGACCGAGACATTGGTCGTAAGTCGAGTTTCAAACATTTTTTTTGTATATGTACATACATATATTTTTTACTTTCATACATGCATATGTAATTTAAAATACATTGTATTTAGAAGACATAAATTATTCTTCGTCATGACTTCTTATTATGTTAGAGTTGAACCCCGTTATAACGAACTTCAAGGGACCAAAGGTTTTGTTCGCTCTATCCGGCGGTTCGCTATATCCGAAACGTTAAAAAAATGCTAGAGTTCGCAGAATGTATAACTCATTAGTTGCAATGTGTATTCAATAATGTTGTATGAAAAAATGATAAAATCTATTAAAAATGATCATTAATGAATTAAATCGACTAAAATTGATTACTTTAAACTGACACAAGATTAATTAAACTAAGTATAATAGGAAAATGGCGGGACCAAAATTTTCGTTCGTTATATCCATGAGTTCGTTATATACCGGGTTCGCTATAACGGGGTTCAACTGCAGTGCAATGCACTGGTTCTGAATTTGCGACAGAAGTTACGTTGAAAGTTTTTTTTAACAAAGTTATCCAAGGTAGTTTGAACAGTTTGCGTCTTCTTTTCCTCGTATATTGTCTGGTAGCGAGACAGATTTTCCGGAATACGACGATTGATACTTGTGAATTTTGCTTCTTTTGGATCCGTTGCTTCTAATTAATGTAGTCCTTTATTAATATAAGGAAAAGCTGAAGCCATTTCTGAAGCCAGTGAAGGTTTATTTGATTTATCGTGGGGATATCGAAACTATTGCATCATACATTTTTATTATTGCGTCATAAATTTTTGCAGTATTGCAGAATATTGCATCCTATTTTTTAATAATTATGTAATACATATAAGTATGCACTGTACATTCGAGGAAGAGTATTTTTGAGAAATAATAATAATTTTTTTTTTAATTTAAAAATTTCGGTCGTAAGTACGAATGGTCGTGTGGAGGAATACCTGTACTAATTTCCTACTTAGAGATATCCATGTAAGCTTTTCTATGAAGCTTGAAATATGAAATTATTTTGAAAATTATTTTTATTAAATTATGAAATTATTTTGAAAATTATTTTTATTAAATTATAAAATTATTTTGAAAATTATTTTTATTAAATTATAAAATTATTTTGAAAATTATTTTTATTAAATTATGAAATTATTTTGAAAATTATTTTTATTAAATTATGAAATTATTTTGAAAATTATTTTTATTAAATTATGAAATTATTTTGAAAATTATTTTTATTAAATTATGAAGTTATTTTGAAAATTATTTTTATTAAATTATGAAATTATTTTGAAAATTATTTTTATTAAATTATGAAATTATTTTGAAAATTATTTTTATTAAATTATGAAATTATTTTGAAAATTATTTTTATTAAATTATGAAATTATTTTGAAAATTATTTTTTATTAAATTATGAAATTATTTTGAAGAAATTTTGGACTCTTAAACTAGAAAATATGGTATACGGCAAAAAATGAGGGATAGTGCTCATTTGCTTTCTTAGTTCCCAATTAATGTTTTCTACGATTGGTAATCATTGGTTCATACTTTTTAAAAAAATATTTAATCAAATTATTTTATGTTTCATTGCCCTACGAAAAGGTTTCTAGTTTCATAATACATAGTTTTTATCTTTCATTTTTTTTTTCTTTTATTAATGCCTTCCTTCAGTTTCTTCTTTATATTTCTTGTCCTATTAAATTTTTCTGCAAAAATATTTTTATTTCTCAGTTATATATTTTTCTGAAAATTTTTGACATACATTTTTTTAATTTCGCTTATGAAGCATCAAAATACATAAAATTAATAGTATCTTTACTTTTTAAAGTATATTTACTTAAAAAAAACTTTACATAAATTCCGACGTCTTATGGTATATTATTCCGCTTTATATATAGATTTTGTCTGATAAAACCATCACATATATCTTACTTAAAAAAACTTTTGAAGAACTTACTCTTCATCAAAAATATCTTACGACTATTGCAATATATACGACTATTGCAATTTTTCTTATGGACTATGTTTAAAACGTCGATTTTGACGAAAATTTCCACTTTTTAAAAAAAATTCGTGTTTATTAAAGAGTGTGAATATCTGTTTCTATGTGTGCTTTTATTTTTTCTGTATGATCCTTAGAAATGAAATTAAAGCTGTTTGAAGAAGAACAGCAACTGTCAATTTCAACACAAGTAAAAGCAAAATATTTAATTGTGTTTTCTGAAGAACTTACTTTTCATCAAAAAGATATACGACTATTGCAATAACTGAAAACATAATTATGATATGTCTATGAAAATCTTCATAATACTAAGAATGTAATGAACTACAGATTTGCCTCTAGGTATAATATCTGCTTATTTGTAGCTGTATTTATAGAAAAAATCTCATAAGAAATGACTGAAATTTTTTATGTAATTGCATTTAATCACCTTTTTTTTTTTAGATTTCAAAATATCGATAAGTTTTTAGTTCATGACACTCATGAGTGCCTTATGTGCATTTGATTAAAAAAATTAATGCTGTATGAATACATTTGTTTCGCAGAGCTAGATACGTTTCTGTAAAAATTTGCTAAATTTCAAGCAAAATTTTTCAATTTTGTAAAAAGTTGCACAGCAAGGTCTGTTTTTTTCACCATTTTCCTATTTTTGATGCTATATGCCCTAAAAAAAATAGGATATTTTCACAAGTTAAAAAAAAACTGTTTTGAACGTAGTCAGATACCTTTATTAACACTAGAAATTAACACTAGATATTAACACTAGAAAGATGGCTGCCGTCATTTTGGCGGTTTCGGACATACTATTGAGCGCTATGTCTGTATTTATGTCCTCAGGCTTCTGAAATTTTATGACTTTTTCTAATTTTACGCGAAATAGGCACACACATTTATAAAATTATATTCGATAATAAAGAGGGGGGGGGATGTGTTGTATACCTACTAAGACTGATAGCCGTCGATTGGACGGCAATATAGAAAACAGGCAGAAATCTTTAAAATAATACCGGAAATATGTTAGTTATTTTTCGTCTCTTGCCCCTTTTGCAAATAACAGAAATATTGGCTCTTCGGAAATATTGGTGTTGAAAAAAAAGGACTACACAAACCGTGCATATATTTTTACCGATAAATCATACCAGGTTGTCAGCTCGGCATACCTGCATAAAAACATATCTAAATATATAATAATTTATTATATATCGGTATGAAATAGTTCAAAAATTAAAGTATTTAACCATTAAAAAAAATTAAATATTTTAAATTCTTGATTTTATTTTTAACCGTCAAAATGACGGCTTTCAGTCTTTTTAGTGAGAAAAAAAATTCCCGTCTTTCTAGTGTCAAGGCTGCTGTATACTAACCTTATTGGATTCGCTCACCTCAATGTTAAGCTATGGAAAAATGTGCCCAAGGATTGTCAACTTGGACTGAAAGTTTTTTTTTTTAAATTGTACTCCATAATAGGTAAAGAAATTTTACAACGTGGGACATTTTTCGTTTTTTTAACGCAAATAATATCTTAAAATTTAAGTTATTAGGGGAAAAAATCTAGTATAGTGTGTTTTAAATGCTCATCAATTCCTTTGGTGGACCAAATTTATAAAATGAATCCTGTTGCAAGGTGCAGAAAAGTTCAGGCTATCTGAAAATACCATTTTTATTGGATTATCCGCATTTATGTGGCTGCCAATAGTAGACGAATTTTCTGTATAAGTTAACATCTAGGTGAACGAATCCAGTAGGATTAGTACACAGCAGCCTTAAATTAAGATATCTTATAGTATTTTATTCCACTTTACAGTATTTTATTCCACTTTACAGTATTTTATTCCACTTTATAGTATTTTATTCCACTTTACATGTAGATTTTAGTGGAGTATTTTATTCCACTTTAGATGTAGATTTTAGTGGAGTATTTTATTCCACTTTATAGCATTTTATTCCACTTTACATTTAGATTTTAGTAGGTTAGTACTCAGCCTTAAACTAAGATATCTTATAGTATTTTATTCCACTTTATAGTATTTTATTCCACTTTACATGTAGATTTTCTCTTACAAAAACCATTACATATATCTTTTTGTTGTTCAAAAAGTTTCACTCTCCCTTCTCTTATTCATAAATATTAATACCAGATGCGTCTATCGTAAAATTGTTACATTTCACAAAAGAAATCGTATAGCACTTTACGCGTTGAACGGTTCTTGTGTCAAATGTGCAAGTCACGCGACCAAATTTCATTGAACTTTGCTAGTTGCAAATTGGAACTTCAGGTGTATTTAATAAGCCTCCTTCTTCCCTAGGATTCCACCGGGGCCAAATCCTCCAGTTTTCACCTGATAGGCCACAGCCTAGGCAGCCACATCGCAGCGCGGGTCGGTCACGCCATCCCGCATCTGGGCAGGATTTCCGGTGAGAAAGCTCCTCTCTCTACTCTCCGCACATTCGTTTTTTTTTCGTTTTTCCACCACACAGAAGCACGTTCTAATTGCGCTATATTTTGACACACGGATGGAGGGGGTTGGGTTTTTGAAGCGATGCATTTAGACGAGGTGTCTTTAACCCGAGGGATTTTTTAGTGTGCGTTTGTTATTAAAGGGTAAACTTTACCTTTCGTGTTTTCGGCGAGATATTTGTGTGTTGTTACTCACGGGGCACTTAAGGTGGACGCGAGAAACGAACGCACGCAGCTTCTTAATATCGACAACAAAGGTGTAAGCTGGACACTAGCTGCAAAATGTTAGACAACAAATCCATTTGAAGGAAAATAAACAAAGAAACTTGCGGAAGTCAAACACATTCAGATGAAAATATTGGGATTTTCACTTTACTCCTATGTTGTGTGTGTGTGTGCGCGTGTGTATGAATATGTGTGAAAGTATGTGTATATGTATGTGCGTGTATGTGCTTCCATATGTGTATATGTATGCGCGTGTATGTGAATATGTGTTTATGAATGTGTGTATGTATGTGTGTTTATGTATGTATGTGTGTGGGGGCCCGTGCGTGTGTATGTATGTGTGGGAAAGTATGTGTATATGTATGTGCGTGTATGTGCTTCCATATGTGTATATGTATGTGCGTGTATGTGAATATGTGTTTGTGAATGTGCGTGTATGTATGCGTGTTTATGTATGTATGTTTATGTGTGTATGTATGTGTGTGAAAGTATGTGTATAAATTTGCGTGTATGTGTTTCCATATGTGTGTATGTATGTATGTGCGTGTATGTGAAAGTTTGTTTCTGAATGTGTGTTTGAATGTGTGTGTATCTATGCGTGTATGGGCTTCCATATGTGTGTATGTATGTGCGTGTATGTGAATGTGTGTTTATGAATGCGTGTGTATGTATGTGTGTATGAATGTATGTGTATCTATGTGTGTATGTGCTTCCATATGTGTGTATGTGAATGTGTGTTCATGAATGTGTGTGTAGGTGTGTGTATGAATGTGTGTGTATGAACGTGTGTTTATGTATGTGTGTTTATGTATGTGTGTTTATGTATGTATGTATGTGTGCGTGTATGTCTGTGGATGTGTGCATGTATGTGTGTACATGCGTGTATAAAAGTGCGTGCATGTGTATGGGCGTATATATATATATATATATATATATATATATATATATATATATATATATATATATATATATATATATATATATATATATATATATATATATATATATATATATATATATATATATATATATATAATAAATAAGTAAATATTTTTTATTTAAGATTCAAGTGCCTGATACTATTTTGGACAATTCTGTAAACATTACCGACGACTTTATCTTAAAGTGGGATTTTCAGGATCGAAAAACTTCTACCTCAGAACTTCTGTTCCGAAGGTACGAGTTTCGCATCGTAAAAGCCCGTGTTCTCGTCTAGTCAATGGATGCGAACTTCTTTTCGAAATAAAAACCTTTATGGTAAAATTTTATTAACGCTTAATCCGATCATAGTTTAATCCAAAAAAATTATAATAATAATCTAAATAATATTTTTTAACAAAAGTTTTTAAGAAACAAATTAACATTTTGTACAATATTTTGGCAATGCACTTATTTTCAACAAGTTTTTTTAATAAATAAACTATTTTTTAACAATATTTCGGCAAGTTTCTAAAGCATGTATTTTGCTAAACAAATAAGAGCGTTTCGTTACGATTTACGTCGGGAACAACGGCAACATAAATGTATAAAAAGCTCCAGTCCAACACAATTGACGCCAGGAACAAAGGCGAGATCTGCATAAAATACTAAGTTGTTGAAATTAGAAATTTGATATTATTTTACCCTTCGTGGCAAAGTGTTATAATTTCGCTAATAATGAATGGTACTTTTAGATCTTTAAACAAAGTCATGAGCGTAAGGGGAAGTACTGTCACTGCTATACATTTTGACTGTAAAATGGGTGATTATCTGAATATGATCGATTAATCTTATACAAAATACAAATTTATTGAAAGTAACAGCTTATGAAATGGTAATGCATTAAAGTAAACGAAAAGTTTCAATATACAGTAGTTGTAATTTAAGATTAAAGTTGTAAATTAATATATCGATGGCTTATTTACAATAGGACATAACCGGAAATGTGAATTGTCGAGGAAAGAGGAAAAACTTTTAAATTAATTTATAATAAATAAACGAAACCCCCTATTTTTACACTTTGTGCATGGTTATGTGTTATGTTATTAAATTTTACTCAAAATTTTTTATGAATCAATAATTCTTAAATTAATAAGTCTTATCAGAATCAGCTGTAGTATCAGGTGTTATATCTGTGTTTGCTGTGCAAAGGGTGTTAAGTCCAAAATGGGCTAAAATGAGTTATCAAACCAGGTATTTTGGAAAAATCAAGGGTTACTGCAAGGTACAGAAAGCTAAGTGCAATTCCACTCTTAAATATTTTTATTCATCAGTGAAAATTTGGTGTGTTAAGTCAGAAAAGGGCTAAAAGGAGTTGTCGAACCAGGTATGTTTGAAAAATCAAGGGCTACTGCAGGGTACAGAAAGCTAAGTCCAATTCCCCTCCTAAATATTTTTATTCATCAGTGAAAATTTGGGGTGTTAAGTCAGAAAGTGGCTAAAAGGAGTTGTCGAACCAGGTATGTTTGAAAAATCATGGGCTACTGCAGGGTACAGAAAGCTAAGTCCAATTCCACTCCTAAATATTTTTATTCATCAGTGAAAATTTGGGATATGTGAAACAAAACACAAATATGTAAGTTTTCAATCCCGTTTTTCTCAAAACTACAATTTTGGACTTGACACCCTTTACACAGCAAACACAGATATGTCATATTGCTAACGAAGCGAATTCTCACTTCCTGTTGAGTACAGGCTTACGCGGGATTTTGAGTGGAGAATGCTAATTCATAGTAGTAGTATCAAGAACTTAATTTAATAAAAATGTGGGTTACGATTTATTACAAATAAGCTATTGATATAAAACAAAGAAATTACACAAACGTGACTTTTTTAAAAATGTACAAAAAGTGAAATATTGCTCTTTGCTGTTTTCTTCATGCAGCAAAATTTTTTACCCTGAAAGTCTAAGTTCTGACTCTGAAATAGGTTTACACTCTCCAATAGGGACTTTCCAATTAGTCCTGAGCCAATCCAATAGGGTTAGTACACAGCAACTTTAAGGCTAATGTAGGCACCTGCCATTCTGCTTTCTGCCTAAAGTCCTTGTCTTATGGTTGTATATATATATAAGTGATAAAGTATGGCAAAGTCACAGGCAAAGTATGGCAAAGTTAATATCCTATGTTATTCATTGTTTTTACAAATCCTTTCAGTCCTATGTTACTTAATTTTCTTTAAAACTATTCCTAGATGTTTAAAAAATAAGACTTATTTCAAATGAATTTTTGATAATTAAAAAAAATAATGCTAAAAAAGTCATAATATGATAAAAATAGATCAAGAAAGAATAGAAAAATTAGATATTTCAGGGATGTTTTAATCGTTATAGGCATTGTAATGGAATAAACATTGAATATCCAGACGTACCTACTGATATGTACTGATAAGTACTATGTAGTGGAATGATGTTTTTCTGCAGAATGTCGTCGTAATATAGTCATTTTGAATATGGTCATTTAAACTACATACGTAAAAAAGTTGTTTTATATACAATTTAGACTATTCTGCTAAAAGCAGCAAACAATATCATGAAAATGCCCTTTTTTTAAAATCCGTACAAGCAAACCATTCCGTTTGAAGATGAAATACAAGATATTATAAATTTACGGTTCTGGACACAAATGTGCGTGAAATTTTCCCATCCACACACTGATGTTCCCCGCTAAATTTGTGCCCAGCAAATATATTTTAAGCGTTACTCAAACTTACGAAATTCTTTATATCCAAATTTTAGAACTTATCATTGAATCAAGACCTTTCAATTTGAGTTTTGGCCTTAAGTTGAACAATTTTTCAAAGAATAAAACAATGTGTACGTTACCTGTAAAACAATCAATCGGGGTTCAATCGTTGGTGTTTAATTTTTCCACTTGCAACTCTGGGAGTAAAAACACTTTTGACTTATTTGAAACGCAGTTTTATCATATATTATGTAACCCTTTTCCTGGTAAACTATAGTCGTTGATGCAGCTTTTGGTTTCAAAATATTTCGCCCTGAAGACTACCTACCAGCTGGGAAAAGTTTATATTAAGTCTTCAATAACACCTTTTCAGACCTTCGTGATTCAGTTAGTCATAGGTATCTTATCTTTTGATAAACTCTGTTATCTTAGTCTATCCATAGAAAGGGTATCAATTGCCCTTTTTTGAATATCAAAAACATGTAATGTTTTGAAGAAGGAAATGAATCTATTTTCATGTTCTACTATATTTATCAATTTGACAGATTTGGATTTCTGCCTTTTTCAGTATCATAAAAAATTATAATAAAACAAACAATACAGTCGAACTCCGTTATAACGAACTTCAAGGGACCAAAGGTTTTGTTCGCTTTATCCGGTGGTTCGCTATATCCGAACCGTTAAGAAAAATGCTAGAGTTCACAAAATGTATAACTCACTAGTTGCAATGTGTATTAAATAATGATGTATTAAAAATGATAAAATCTATTAATAATTACAAGATAAAAAGAACTTTTTATATACCATGTTTTTAAATTTTCTGTTGAATCATATAAACTTGACAATTCTATGTATTAATAAATATTAAAAAAAAATTTTTGATGAATTATCCCATCAACTTGAAAGAAAATGAAGTTAATTGGAAGTTAACTCTCGTTTAACTTTTCGTTACCGTCCCGGCCGATAGATGGCTGCACCAGTCTACAAAAACAAAATTAACAGAAAATTAATTTAATTCTGCTTAAAGATGGCTAAAAGTATAAAAAAAAGCATTGTCATTGTGTTCTGAGCTATTCTAAAAGTTTCAAATGTCTAGCTAGTCGGGAAGCTAGTTAAAAATCGATTGCAAAATTTGTACTAGTCAAACACACAAACACACACACAAACAAACAAGAAAGCGAGTTAATGAAAAAATGATCATTAATGTATTAAATCGACTAAAATCGATTACATTAAACAGACACAATACTAATTAAATTACATATAATAAGAAAATGGCGGGACCAAAATTTTCGTTCGTTATATCCATGAGTTCGTTATATACTGGGTTCGCTATAACGGGGTTCGACTGCATAGTTATACCTTGCCGACGTGTAATAGAGGAAGATAAAAAATAATTAACGGTTTTTTTTTGTTAAATAAAAATACCCCATTATAATGAGGTCCAGTTGTAAAAATAATCTTCCTTTATTATCAGTTTTTAACAGTTCATTAATCACTAATCAATAAACCGACCAGAACGTTAGATATGCGGCTTGAATACACCTGCAGACCAGTCGCTACGTGATTACCCTGAATACGAAGCCGAGAGTTTGCCTGTTCGTGATAATAATTTAAGACTTAGGAGCCGTGTCAAGTTAGTACATACTACCGACATTTGGCCACACTCCAAAATATATATATATAAAAATGTGTTACTAAATGATTAAAAATTGAAAATTAAGTTGAAAAGGGATTCGAGGCTACATAGGTTCGCTTTTGTGGCATAACTTAAGGATAGTACATGAAGCACCAATATTTCGGTTATTAAGGCTGTATACTAATCCTATTGGATTCGCCCACCTGAATGTTAACCTATGGAGAAAATGTGTCTACTATTTACAGCTACCTAAATGCTGATAATCAAATAAAAAGGGCCTCCACAAAAACTTCAAATAGCCTAAACTTTTCTGCACCTTGCAACAGGATTCATTTAAATAAATTCGTCCACCAAAGGAATTTATGAGCATTTAAAACGTATTATACCAGATTTTGTTCCTCGAATAATTTAAATTTTAAAATATTACTTGCATTAAAAAAAAAAAAACGAAAAATGCCCAAAGGTGTAAAATTTATTCCTCTATTACGGAGTACAATTTTTAAATAAAATCTTTCAATCCAAGTCGGTAATCCTTGGACACATTTTCTACATATGTTGACACTAGCTGAAAACCCGCACTTCGCTACGGAGTACATTCAAATTAAATACAATGGTCAATGCATGCAATTAATGCCAAAAAAATATACGAGTATATATATATTTATAATAAATACGACGATCAAGGTATACAATTGATGAAAAAAAATTATATATATATTTATAAAAAAATCGTAAGGGATATTTTTAAAGAAAAAATAATGTAGAAGAAAATATTCAAATGAAATCTAATAGGACATACTAAAGAATATAGTACAGTTAATATAGTACAGTTTGATGAACATATCTTTAGCTGTATTTTAGTATTTTTTTGGATAATGTCTAATCGTCTGCCGCATTAGAAAGAATTTTTTTTTGTCTATTTCATTGTTATCACGTGACGATAAATTTATTTAAAGTACCAAAAAAAGAAATCACGTGATCAGCATTTATTAAATGAAATTCTAAAAATTAATCTTTAAAAATTCACCAAAAATCAGAAAATGTTGGTAAAGATTCGAAAAAAATTTCATTTTAAAGGAATATTTATGATCTTTCTCGTGATATAAATTTTATAACCCCCAAATTATTATTTTAAACGCAAACTCAAAAAAAGTTACTAAAACAGCTTAAAAATTTAATTTTTGAAAATCTAAGAAGAATTTTTCAAAAATCTTTCTTAATGCACCCCTACACCATAAGAAGAATCGCCATGCAAAATTTCAGCCCTTTAGGTCCAGCGGTTTGGTCTGTGCGTTGTATGTCAGTCAGTCAGTCAGTTAGGGAACTGTTTTATATAAATAGATTGAGGTAAGCGAATCCAATAGGGCTAGTACACGGCAGCCTTAAGGCTAATGTGAGCCCTTGCTATTCTGGTTTCTGCCTTAAGTCCTTGTCTTATGGTTGTGTATATATATATATATTGTTATATAACCAACACTCTCCCAGCCTTTTCACACTGGAAGCGAGGAGAGATTGTTTTGAATGCATGCAGTAGAGCGCCGGACAGCGTTCGAGTAGATTAAATTTGGGATAGTAGGACGTTCGTGGTAGTTAGAGTTGGAAGCTGATAAAATTGTACGTGTTTTTATGTTTAAATTTAAATGTGATGTTTGTAGCGTGTAGCTTGTCCCGTCTAAGAAGAATAAAACTTTTTCTTTTTCCAATGCGGAGGCACTTGTCGTTAAACATTCGCGTGTACTACGCAGCAGTTTTACTGCCCATTTTATTATGGGGTCACCATATAGGCGGACTGCATTACCCCCTATGAAGGGACGATACAAACGGAGGCATTTTTTTCGTGGCGCAACGCCTGGATTCTATCTGAGCACCCTCAGCACCGAAAACCAGCGAGCTGTACCACAGGGCTGCCTCAAGCCCTAAGAAGAATAAAACTGTTTGGTTGTCTTCAAAATCAGAGTTCGCACGCGCACACTCTCACTGACTGACTGACTGACTGACTAAGTTCGGCAAAGTCACATTTTAATATCCTACATTATTCATTGTTTTTACAAATCCTTTCAGTCGTATGGTACTAAATTTTCTTAAGAAATATTCCTAGATGTTTGAAAGATAAGACTTATTTCAAATGAATTTTCAATAATTAAAAAGAAATAATGCTAAAAATGTCATAGTATGATAAAAAAAATTATTTCAGGTAGTCTCTTCTAACTGAACTACCACGGGTTATTAACGTAGTCTTACTTATCGTTGCTGACCTCTTTTTTTGACCCATTTTGGTACTTTTTGTTTAACTGTTTTACTGCTACTGGGTTTGGCACGCTGCTAAAGTTATAGCTCGCGACAACGCTTAAATTTTGCTTTCCGCAGGACCGTTATTGAGGAACGTAATCCTACGTTAAATGATCGAGAAAGAAAAAGAAAAGTGAGATATTTCAGGAATGTTTTAATTGTTATCGGAATTGTAATAGAATAAACATTGAATGTCCAGCCGTGGCTACTAATATGTACTGATAAGTACTAAGTAATGGAATGATGTTTTTCTTCAGAATGTCGTTGTAATAGACTAATAATAGAAATTCTGTGGACATTAGCTTTTAAGTCTTAAATTGAAATAAATCTGATTCATCTTGCTTCTCACTAATTTACTTGGACACCCGTTTGGGAAGTTTTAAATTTTCGATGACGATGAATCTTGATGTATAGTATTTAGCTAAATGTATGTATCTTGAAATAAATCGAAATTTACCTATACAAATAGTTTTCACTTAACTGGTACATTTCCATTATATAAACTTGAAAATTAAAAAAAATTTCAAGTGGTTGTGATCGAATCTCTGTTATTACTGGGATTTATGTTTGCAAATAGTTTTCACTGAACTAATCCATTTCTTTGGCAGCTTAAACCCGAAATTTTTGAGATTCTGAATAATATCAAGTGGTTTTAATCGAGTCCCTGTTGATTACTAGTGAGCCCCCGTATGTTGTTATAAGATCACCATCCCCACAATTTAAACGACTTGAAAAGGGTTTTTAACTTAAAGATACCTTATGCAAAACCTCTAAGAGAGTCTAAGATTGTAAGCTAAATTTCCATACTTAACTGCATAGTCCTTTTCATAACTAAATGTGTCTAAACTCTTCTTAAATCAAGGCATACCCGACGTTCTACTATGTTTTCTGCAAATTCTTCTATAATGACACGAAACTATAAAAAAAGTGTCATGGAAAAATATTTTAATGAATGTTAATATTGCAAATAGGACTCGATCCTGCTGGGCCAAGGTTTGTCGATTCTCCTCTGGAAGACAGGTTGGACCCAACTGACGCAGATTTCGTCGATGTCATACATACGGATGGTGGGCACGGTCTATTGGAAGGTGAGTATTGTTTTCTTATTCACGAAGGATTAAATTACTAATATACAATTTAATCAGCGATATGCGAATTAGATTATACGAATACGATAATACGAATTTTAATCTACGATAAATTTACTTGAGGATTTTGCATGAAGATACAAGATTCAATAGTACGAAATGGTCAGTTATTAAATTAGGCTAGAACATCGAATTTGCTTTAAAGATTATGAGCTGGAGTGTAATATTTCCCCTTTAAGGGGACAGTGGACCTTCAAACCTAACTTTTTTTTTTTGAATGGATTTGCTTGAAATTTGAATATGTGATTAGTACCATAGATATGTAAAAGAGGTTAAAATTTAAAGATGAAATATTAATAATTTATGAATTATGAATTATTAATTATATCAAAAATTGGCCTAATTAAAAATATTCCATGCGCATTTCTTTTGCATATAATATGGTAATTTTTATTTACAGGATACTTTATAGAACTAACGATGAAACTTATTTCTTATTTTAAGCATTTTTTAAAAATATAAAGAGAAAAAAATAATAATAGTGAAAACACCCTTTTTATTACGCAAAATACCTATAAATCATCTTTTCAAGTACAAAATTAAAAAATTCTGAGCTACAAAGCATAATTTTTTTCAATAAGATTTATTTTATATAGTGTTAAGTATATAAAACTTAAATTTCAAAGCAATACGATAATTAGAAATGCGCCTGGATCAGCTTGAATATTCGTATAACATGGAAATTTTTATTTTGAGAAAAACACATTTAAAGTTATTGCTATTAGTAACCACATAATATCTAAATTAAATACAAATGCCTATAACTAGGAAAGTAATCACAGAAATTAAAAATTTTTTTTGCAACACGTTTCTACTCGTCCGTAGTTTCAAAATTCAATAAAATAACAAAAAATCGAATTTTTGGACAAATTTCACAATTTTGAAAGTCCACTTCCCCTTAAACAAATTTTTATTTTAGTAAAGAGACGATTGATGATGTTTTGAAGTTTTAGTTTGACCCAGTGGTTCTCAACCTGGGGGGCGCACCCCCCCCCCCCCCCCGAGAGGCGTGAGTGGTAACGAGGGGTGGAGTGACGCGAACAGTTACCAAAAAATGTGTAGAACGTATTTTAACAAGGCTTATGAAAACGGAAATTAAATTCAGCGTTTAGGCATATGATAGTTATCGTATTTTTGCTACTTTTTCATTTATTATTATAGGGTGGCAATGATATAGTGATGTGAACAGCACAGAGCCGCTGTGTTGTTTACTGTTAACGTACACTTCCTTCTATACTCGTCGCTACTAGAATTCGAGCTTTTGCTTGTCTGTCTGGGCCATTGCTGCAGCGTGCTCATACAGTTGTAGCTATTGTATGAGCCTTGGCCGTACTCCTGTCGATCTTTCTACACGTTTTGATTTTTCAAAATTTATGTAGGTATGGTTCAGGCCTGTGGGGGGGGGATCTGGTTGTTGCTGGGCGTATGGTCTGAAAGTCATCCAGACGGGGAAGTAGACATAGGAAGGTTGAGAATCACTGATCTAAACGTGTCTGAATGAGAAAGGAGAAAATTTACTTCGTGGATTAAGGCTGCTATGTACTAACCCCATTGGATTCGCTCACCTCAATGTTAACCTATGGAGAAACTTTGTCCACGGATTGCCGACTTGGATTCAAAAATTTTTTTAAAAAAATTGTACTCCCTCATAGAGAAAGAAATTTTACATTTGTGTACATTTTTCGTTTTAAAAAAATGCAATTAATATTTTAAAATTTAAATTATTCGGGGAAAAATATGGTATAGTGTGTTTTAAACGCTCATAAATTTCTTCGGTGGACGAAATTTATAAAATGAATACTGTAGCGCTTTGCAGAAAAGTTTGGGCTATCTGACAATACCAATTTTATTGGATTATCAGCATTTATGTACCTGTAAATAGTTGACAAAAATATTTTTAAAATAAACAATTTGGGGGCAGCGCTTAACCCCCCTCTAGAGAGAGAGCCATTACAATCCCTCAAAATGTCAATCCTAAAGGGGGGGGGGAATTCTCGAACTGTCAACTGGACTCCTCCCACCACAAGAGTCTGCAAGAAGAGGAAAAGGGAAATACGATTTTTTTTCTTAGTACATAGCAGCCTTAACAGGCACTTGCCGTATGGCACAATAAATGCTTGAATGTTCATGATTACCTCAGAAAAAAAATAACCAAAAGTATGGAAATGTAAAAAAAAAAAAAAAACTTCTGAATAATCCTAAAATGGAAAATATTTTCGATTTTAGGAATTCAAATATTTTCCAAACCCACCCGTGTTATAAAATTTCGCTTTTCGTATAATGTTTCAGATTCAGTTTATAGTTATGTTAAGAGATTTTTTTTTCTCCAGGTCTCGGCCTGCGAACCGCTGCCGGTCATGTGGATTTCTATCCGAATGGTGGCAGTAGCCAACCGGGTTGTCACAATTCACCATTTACAATTCTGCCCAGAATTGGACTACACAGAGGTAACGTGTTTTAGTTAAGCTTTTAAGAGATTAGTTAAGCTTTTACTTGGAGTTATGCATGCTTGCCAGTGTCCGTCCGTTCGTTAGTATGAGGAAAGATTAGAAAGGGAAGCAAAATTTCAATTTTTTTTTTCAATATACTAAATTACTCGTAACAGTGCATGGTCCATTATTTATAGGTCATGAAAAAATCCAATTTATTTCTGTATTGCGCCGATATGAAGATTTATTTTTTGAATTCAGTTAAACATTCCAGTCAATTTTTGTTGTTGAATTCTCAGGGAACTCTCAATATTTTCATCTGATATTTTGGTTCTAATTTGACTCTTAATGTGCTTCAATCGTGAAAGTAGTTGTTCACAGATTGTTTCCAAACAATGATGGCATGAAAAACGCATGGCTATGCAGTGAGAGATATTTATGTCTGGGCAAGTATGATTTACAAAGGTCCAACACAGAGATTTGATTAAATTTCTCTTTAACTTGGATATCAGATTGCAAATCTATGCATTCCATTTGAAAATTTGCTGGCAGCAAATATGTCTATATCGACTATAAATGGAGTAGCAATGATGCAAAGCAACTGTTTATTTTCAACAAAGCGGGATCTGTAATGGCCGCCTGCCATCATCACCGAGGAGGGCTATTGATATTTTTTGTGTTTTGAGCTCTCTTTGTGGGCCGCATTAATACTTGCTTTGGGCCACATGCGGCCCGCGGGCCGCGGGTTGGACACCCCTAGTTTAAAGCCACTTCACCGAGTTAGTGTCTGTTTTAAAATAAAGTTGTTTAGCTGTATACCGTAAGACGTACTTTGTGACTGCAGGGGCAACTTTGTGACACATAGTAATTTCTCCGTATTTCGGATCTTGCGCCACGCCCGTGATACCGGGTAGGCAAAGAACAGCGCCAACAGCTTGTCCGACATACATAGACACCTAGTGGCTAGTATCCGAAGCTTCTGCGCGCCATTTAACTTCGCTGGCCAGTGTATTGTTCAAACGTGTTGTCAAGCTATTGAATCAAACTTCGGAAACTTTGTGTGCTGAAGGCTAACACCTTATACAACCAACTACCACGGGCTATTTTTTTTATTGTCAATAAGTTGGTTAGATTGTGGAGCAATATAACTTTAGTGTAGTGATATTTCCGAGATATAAGAGAACCTAACCTAAATATCGAAAGGTGACGGGGTTACTTTGTGACACATTGACACTGTCACAAAAAAAAACCCACAAAGTCGTCCCACCTCCTCCAGCCGCTCTATGTTGCCGTTTTCTGTCCTCTAAAATACCACTGGAGAGAAAGAAGTATTGAATATCTGGAAATAAAAAAACTACCTGAAGTTGCAGAACGTGCCGAAAGACGAATTTCCCCATCTTCTCAAAGAACTGATGGCTAGCCCTGTGCACCTGAGGTCTCTTTGATGTCAAAGATATAGATAAAACTATCCAATATTTGTAATAGGTATATCTAATTGTGTATCAAGCTTTTGATAAGCGTTTTATTGTCTAACTTTGTGTCAAGTTATTTTTCCTCTTGGATTTCAAGGCGAAAATAAAGATGTCACAAAGTAGCTCCCTAGGCGGGGCAACTCTGTGACACATTTTAACTTCAATTTCTGAATGGTAATTAACGATCCGGGTTAGCACAAATACATTACTACCTAAGGAAAGGATGTACCAATGTTTTGCAATTGTTCGTTTTGGGCTTCTTTTAAAACTGATCGGCTGGCACAAGAAAAAATTAATATCCGTCACAAAGTAACCCCATCTTATACGGTATAGAGTTTTTTGCCCACAAATGTTAGCAATGAAATTTAAAATGAACTCACCTAGTCTAAACTTAACTAGACAGTACATCTTTAAAATGGTTAAAAAATCTATTTGTTTTATATTAATTGAAATCCAGATTTATCCTGAACAATTTGGTACCACTCTTTTTGCGATACGAAAATTACATCCTAAGATAGCAAAATAATTGTTAACATCTAAACAATGGTTTTTATACAAAGTTTTCACTTTAATCCGCAAATGGTAACATCTGTTGGAATAACTCTAACACTAACATCCGTCCATGAGACTAAGTTGGATTTCGTAGCTCATTACTTATGTAATTTTCCAATTTTCATTTAATTTTAGCTCTGTATTTGAGGTATTACTGATTTATAAAATATACTCCCTTCAGCAATCATTGACAGAGAATGGAAATACTAAAAACAACGGAATAAAGGTATTTAAATTTTGTGGATACGCATCCCACGTTCTGACAACAGTCGCAAGCAGAAGAAAAATTCTTTTCCTCCCCCCCCCCCCTGGCTAGCCCAAGATTTTAAGAATGTTTGTTAACCCAAATCAATTTACAAACTAAACACAGTGTAAATTATATAGTAAAAAAAGGCATGTGAAATGTTATACACACGAATAAAAAAAAACCAATATAAAAATATATAAATTTATAATAAACTCCTCAGAATTCAGCTAGATTTTGCCTTTCATCATTGGAGCAAAAAAAGCTGAAAAGTAAAACATTGAATGCATACATTTATAATAAACCACTATAAAAAATGGGTGAAATCATTTTCTCGCACCATCAACCTATAAGTAAAAAAAGATAGTAATAATTTATAAATAAATAAATTTATAATAAATAAATAAATAAATTTTTAATATATAAATAAATAAATAAATTAAATAATATAAAGATATGTATTATAAATATAATATAAATTTCAAACGATTCTTAAAGTCAGGTAACTTTCAAGAGCAGCAAAACACTGTTTCAGAGTTTTAACCTTTGTGCCACTCTCTGCTTCTCTTTGCTTCTCTTTAGAGTAAAAAAAAAATATCAAGAATTCAGTATGAAAACAACGCTCGCGCATGAAGTATTTATTTTGATAAAGATACATTTCCCTTTTGAAAAAAACATTTACTGAACAAATGAACTTCCAAAATGAAAGTGGCAACGAAGATCGTTTGTGTGCAATCGTGAATTTGAGTTTTGGTATGATTAATAACTTTACTAATTATTAACCGATTTTAATTATTTTAGGCTTTTTGTGACCGCCTGAGGGTGGGTAAGAAGAATTTTGAATTTGATTTTACTTTCTTTTAAAATTTTTGGACCTCTATTCTCTGTTGCGGCTAATTTTTGTGAGTGAATCACAAATCACAAAACTGTGCTTAAAGTTTAGACTGATTCTTTTTAGTTAAGATATACTAATTTTTATGCTTTCAAAAGTACATCGTGAATAATAAAATTATGAACAATATAAATTTCAGTATACTAAGCATTCTAAAGTACAAACACAATATGTAATAAATCAAATTACCAAATTTCAGAAAGTACACAATCGCAAGTTAGCGAGACATATAGGGGTGATTCTCGGAAATGTAACAGCTTCCATTTACTGTTGTCACCCTTCAAAATTGTTGGTTTTTTATTAATTAAAAATTATTATAATTATTTTAAAGCTTCCAAACATATCTTAGAATTATCCTAAGGCGTCAAAACATAAGTATACGAAGTTTCAACCAGATTCGTCAAGAAATGTAGATTTGTATACGATACGATACATACATACATAGAGACACTTTGCTTTATTTATATAGATTTATACTTGGTTTTAATTTTAATAAAACTTTGTTTAAACCTTTAAATGCGTTTTTCTGCATGATGGGTTTTTTTTCACCATTTCTCGTCTTTAAATTGTTATAAGTCAAAAACCGTTGAAGATAAATGATTCAAACTTGGAACATGTCTTTTTCAATTATTTTACTTTAATTTTGATACTGCAAATTTGAAAAAAAATTTTACTTTTGAAAATATGATTTTTTAAATATAAGTTACATCCTTTTTTTTTGAAATTTATACTCTAAATACTTTTAATTATTTTAAATTAATATTTAAAAAATGCTGAATCAAAATTAAAACTTATATATTTCTGTTAGATGAAATGAAAAAAAAATTTAATTATACAAATAATATTTCGAGTTATAACGATTTTAAATTACCCCACTTTTAAAAAAAATTTAAATTAAAAAAATTTTAAAAACTTTATGAGGAGTTTCATGATGTGGTTTTGTTTACAAATTATATGGTTAATCATACAAAAAAATAAAAATTTTAACTCAATTAATAACATTTTTTTATAAATGTGTTCTGGACTCCAGACTGACCAAATACGTACCTTTAAAGTAATATCCGCCTCTAAAGTGGAGTTAGTTTTCTTGGAATTATAAATGCAAAGCGATAAAGTAAACAAAACTAAAAGATAAACAAATAACCAAGGTCATGGAATAATTGAGGCATAGCTCGAACATGAAGGTTTCAAATCGATAATTACGCACCCTAGCGGGAAAAGTCTGAACTCTATCCGTCCGAGAGACGGATGTTACCATTTACGGGTTAAATGCATTTATCTCAAAATATGTTTTAATGACATTGTACATAAATCTCAAAAACTACTCGAGATAAATGCTTGAACTTTTCTACACATGTTACCTTCTACATAAAATGACCTAAAAGCTTAAGTTATACTAGCTGAATACCCGTGCTTCGCTACGGACTACATTCAAATTAAATAAAACGGTCAATGT
Organism: Dolomedes plantarius; assembly: GCA_907164885.2. Taxonomy (NCBI): domain Eukaryota; kingdom Metazoa; phylum Arthropoda; class Arachnida; order Araneae; family Dolomedidae; genus Dolomedes; species Dolomedes plantarius. Next base: position 83,063,490 of record OU015490.1, read on the forward strand.
ATGCAATTAATGCTAAAAAAAATATTTATAAAAAAATCGTAACGGATATTTTTATAGACAAAATAATGTAAAAGAAAATATTCAAATCAAATACAATGGTCAACGTCTGCAATTAATTTGTATGTTTAATATCCATAAAACATACTAATTTGAATTTCATTCTTAAAAAACTTCCATCTCAATTAATCTAGTGGTTAAATTTTATCTTTTACCGTATTTTAATATTTTTTTGTCAATTTATTTCATTGTTATGCATATGACGATAAATTAATTTAAAGTATAAAAAAAAAGAAAAACCACGTGATCAGCATTTAATAAACTAAATTCTAAAGATTAAACTTTAAAAAATCACCAAAAATCAGAAAATGGAGGTAAAGATGCGAAAAAGATTTCATTTTAAAGGAATTTTTAGGATCTTTCTCGCGATATAAATTTTATAACCCTCAGATTATTATTTTAGATGCAAACTTCAAAGAACTTTACAAAAACAGCTTAGAAATTCAATTTAAAAAAATCTAAGAAGAATTTTTCAAAAATCTTTCGTAGTTCACCCCTACACTATAAGAAGAAACGCCATGCAAAATTTCAGCCCTTTAGGTCCAGCAGTTTGGTCTGTACGTTATCAGTCAGTCAGTCACGGGACTGTTTTCTATATATAGATTAGGTAATAAACATTTTACAAAGGTTTTATGAAAAAATTTTTCTAAAAACACTTTTTTAACTAACTGCTAGTTATAAGTATTGATAATGACGGTAATTGGAAGAATTATGTCAATATGTTAAGCTAAATGTTTTTCAGAAATTAAAGTGTGCTTCATGTTCATTAATTAAAATTAACATGAGTTACATGCACGTAGTGACAAATGGTAATCAGGAAAATAGGAAAACAACACGTGACTAAATAAAGTTTTACTAATTAATTTACATAATTTACACCAAACATTAATTTACATAATTTACACATTTTTTTTGCAACAAGTTATGTGTCATTTAACAGTCTGAAATTTTCATTAAATTCGCTCCATTGATTCGTTTGTTAAAAATTATGAAATCTTTCTAACATTTTCTAACATTTTTCCAAAGTTTGGTTCGTAAGATTTGGTTCTAGATATAATATTTGTTGATTTATAAAAATGATGATTTCACGAGAAATGACTGAAATTATATATGTAATTGCATATAATCAGACGCCTGGTGGCGTAGTAGTTAAAAGCGTAAAGATTCCAAACAACAGGTCCAGGGTTCGATCCTGCGACTGGGCAAGGTCGACTCAGCCTTTCGTCCCCTGCGTGGGTCGATAAAATGAGGACCAAGCACGCTTGGGAACTAAACTCTGGGGGTCCTACGTCAGATTGACCACCTGACTGAGACATACGCTGTATGGAACCCCAAGCCCACGTTCAAGAAAGCAGAGATGGGCATCGCCAGCCTTGGTCCACAGCGGACTGTTGCAAAATGAGTTTAGTTTTTTTAATTGCACATAATCACCTGCATTTTTTTACATTTCAAAATATTGATTAGTTTTTAGCTCATTACACTCTTTATTGCCTTACGTACATAATATAGAAGAAAATTAATGTAACATCGCACCCCGGCTAGAAAAGCGTCGCACGTTGAAAAATACCAATTTTGAGGTTTTATCATTGAAAAATACGTATGAAGTGCTCCATCGTGCACGAAACGCGACACACCACTGTCTCGCAATTTGTCCACCGGAGGACAGTTGTATCAGTTTTATAGTAATACTAGTTCAAGCTGTATGGTATTCTTTCAGATGATTTTTCTCAAATGCTGCAATTTTGAGTTGTGTCACTTTTCTTGCCTGGATGCGATATGCATAAATTTGTTTTGTAGAGCAAGAGCCGTTCATGTAACATATTGCTAACTTTCAACGAAAATTCTTCCTGATTTTTCCATGTTTTTATTAACTCGCTTTCTTGTTTGTTTGTGTGTTTGTGTGTTTGCCCCGTACAAATCTTGCAATCGATTTTTAACTAACTTCCCGACTAGCTACACATTTGAAACTTTTAGAATAGCTCAGAACATGATGAAAATGCATTATTTTAATACTTTTAGCCATCTTTAAGCCATCTTTAAGCAAAATTAAATTCATTTTAAGTTACTTTTGTTTTGTAGATTGGTACAGCCATCTATCGGCCGGGACAGGAACGAAAAGTTAAACGCAAGTTATCTTCCAATTAACTTTATTTTCTTTCAGGTTGATGGGATAATTCATCAACAGAATCTTATAAAAATATTTATTAATACATAGAATTATCAAGTTTATATGATTCGACAGAAAATTTTAAAACATGGTATATAAAAAGTTCTTTTTATGTTGTAATTATTTTATAAAAAGGTTGAATAGTTATGGTCTATCCCCCTCCCATTTTCCTATTTTGGTGCTATATTCCCTGGAAAAATAGGAATTTCTTACAAGTTTTAAAAAAAGCAAACTTTTTCGAACGTACTCAGATACTTTAAGGGCCTGTTCACTTAGGAGTGAAGCGTTGAAGTATTGCGTTAAAGTATAACGCGGAAGCGTTAATGTATTGAAATATATCTTACCAATGACAAACCTCTAAACGATTAGCAACGAAATTGTCAAGGCCTATGGGGACGTGTAAGTCAGTCACTCAAACTCGTTCAACAACAAAACTTAACAAGTTCTTAAGGCTGCCGTGTACTAACCCCATTGGATTCGCTCACCTCAATGTTAACCTATGGAGAAAATTTGTCCACGGATTGCCGACTTGGATTCAAAGATTTTTTTAAAAAAATTGTACTCCGTCTTAGAGAAAGAAATTTTACATTTGTGTACATTTTTCATTTTTTTAAAAAAAATGCAATTAATATTTTAAAATTTAAATTATTCGGGAAAAAATCTGGTATAGTGTGTTTTAAACGCTCATAAATTCCTTCGGTGGACGAAATTTATAAAATGAATCCTGTAGCCCTTTGCAGAAAAGTTCAAGCTATCTGAAAATACCAATTTTATTTGATTATCAGCATTTATGTACCTGTAAATAGTTGACAAAAATATATTTTAAATAAAAAATTTGGGGCATCGCTTAACCCCCCCCCCCTGTAGAGAGAGAGAGCCATTACAATCCCTCAAAAAGTCAATCCTAAGGGGGGTGGAATTCTCGAACTGCCAACTGGACTCCTCCCACCACAAGAGTCTGCAAGAAGAAGAAAAGGGAAATATGATTTTTTTCTTAGTACATAGCAGCCTTAATAAACATCAGATCAGCAAATGCTGATTTCCGCCGACATGTACATGCACAAATATGATGCGAACATGCTTAGGCAACATTGACTTGAAAGATCGCGAGAGGCCTAAATTTACTTGAAGTAAGTCAAAGAGGGAGAGATCCTCCAAATTAAAACACGTCAGCAAAACTTACGAAAGCCAAGCCAAGCCAAGCCAAGCCAAGCCAAGCCTCGGTGAAAACTAAAAACCTCTGCTTTTTACCGCTCTGGCTGTGCCTTATATCTAATTAAGCAGCCAATCAGAGCTTAATGTGCAACTCATGACGCTTGCTGACGAAAAGTGATTCACTGAATAAATTTAGATGATTTAATGGATATTTAAAAAATAAACTTTTTAGAATGGAATCGAAAAATAAATAAATAAATCTATTGAAAATGCGGTCCATGGAGCACCACAGGTCTATGATTGGTTTATTTCCGTCTCAGCACCATCTTTCCTTTTACGCTTCCGCTACCGGATTCCAATGTGGACAGGCCCTTAAGCTGCTGTGTACTAACCCAATTGGATTCGCTCACCCCAATGTTATCCTATGGAGAAAATGTGTTCAAGAAATGCCCACTTGGATTTAAAGATTTTTTTTTAAATTTTACACCTTTAGGCATTTTTCTTTTTTAAAAAAAAAAAACAAATGATATTTTAAAATTTAAATTATTCAGGAAAAAATATCTAGTCTAGTGTGTTTATCACGCTCCTAAATTCCATTGGTGGAAGAAATTTCTAAAATGAATCCTGTTGCAAGATGCAGAAAAGTTCAGGTTATCTGAAAATACCATTTTTATTGGATTATCAGCATTCATGTAGCTTTAAATCTGTCCTCAGAGGGCAAAATGTTATAAGAAATTTACGTGACAGCAATTCTAAGATTCAAGATGTCATGCAAAATCAGTAATTTGTTTTACATGAGCAAACCTGATACCAATATTCCAGAAAAATAGTTGGCTATTACTTACCATTACTTACCATAGTTACAGTAAATAGAAAATATCGGCGAACGAGAATCCGGAATGTGAAAAACTTAATTTTTTAAAGACAAGTTTCTTATATTTTGCCATCTGAGCACAGAAATAGCACACAAATGTTCTCCATAGGTAAACACTGAGGTGGTCGAATCCAGTACGGTTAGTACACAGAAGCCCTAAGAAGCTGTGTGTTACTGATTTTCTGACGATAGTCGTTAAAGGTTAAGTACGACTAGAAAGCTTCTTTAATGTTTATCACTAAATACTGCCTTTTATTTCAGCTGGTCGGTATTACATCACTTGCGATCACTTCCGATCTACGGAATTTTATATCGAGAGTATTAAACCACTGCTACAGTCTAGGTCTGATGAATCTGCGTGTTTGCCGACAGGAGTTATCTGCAGGGACTGGGAAACATACCAGCAAGGGAGATGCGCTGAATGCGTCCATCCTGGTGACTGTTCAGTGATGGGATATCATAGTGATTTATTTTTCGACGAGAATATTTCGAATACCTACAGGGAGCTTTATCTAAAAACTGCCGAGGAAAAGCCTTTTTGTTGTAAGTGAAAATTTTCCAGCACCATGTGCTGTATCTATCTAAAGCTATTGGACACTTGTAGTTTCCGCATATTGTGTCAAAAATGTGCATTAAATTGAAACGACAGTATACTCTCGTATAAAACGCGTAAACGCGTCCCGTATAATACGCGTTTAAAAAACGTGCGACGAATTTACTCATAAAACGCGATTCCTGTACAACGCGCTCTAGAATGAAATGCGGGAATTTCCCTTTTAAACACTGTACGTACATTTATTTTTATGCACACGGAGATTTTAATGATTTTGAAGTAGAAGTTAACATATGCCATTTTAGATATCGAGGTGTAAACAAAGTTTAAACGGGATAAGGTTAACATTATTGAAAATGAATCAACCAATCTATATATATACTCGTATACATAATGTATGTATGTATATGTGTTCTAGCATAACTCTAGAACACCTGGAGCAATTTCAACCAAACTTGATACACATATGACTTACAATCTGGAAAAAAAATACTATGGGGGTAAGACACCCCTAGCACCCCTAGGAGTTGGGGTGGGAAAGGGGGTGGGCAGGTAAGAATAATCGAAAACGACTGATATTAGTGTCAAATCCATAGTTTTCGGGGTCGCTGAAGAGTGATACTCCCGATGCCGTTTAAGTGTACGTTAAGCCCCCATAGGCATGGGGGATGGGATGATAAGGGGGGATAAAATGTCCAAAATAGCGAGAGCACTATTTGGGGCAGATATTTTGGGTCATTAAAATATCAGTTTTGTCAATCAGCAAGTGACGATTTTCTTCATGTTAAGTGTCTCAAAAAAGCGATCTAGCACCAGCAGTTTTCGAAAGTAGTGTCAGTACAAACTGCGCTAACAGAAATTTAAAAAAAATTTCCCTGGAAGTGGCTTTTTAAAAAAAAAATCTTCTTTATGCCAAATATTTTTACCAAAAAGAAAAGATTGAGCTTAAAAATCAATTTCGATTGAGCGAGGGAAGGATAATCTTACAAAAATCTTCGTACACTTTTAACACTATTTAGACTTAAAGCAAATCCATTTGCAATAAGTAAGAAACGTCAGTTTATCATGTTACTTTGGATCAAAAAAGAATTGACAACATTTGAAAAAGTCATCTGGTTGAATCAATTTTTTAGATGTTTTAGCTATTTCAACGTTTTGCTGTCCTTACTGAATACTAAAAAGGAAACGGTGTTGAAAATTTCTAGATTGTTTTATTTTGGGCTTTAAAAAAGTTTTTTTTGTTTCTAAAGTGGCAGGCACTTCACCCATTCCACACAGGGGGGATGTTAGTTTCTTATAATGTAAGCCCAGTATGGGCGAACTAACACCACTACTATGGTGCCACCACAATTCACAATTTAGACAGAGCACCCCCAGGGGCGATATCTGGTAGGCTGGTACACTTCGCCAAATCTCTACCACGAGAAAGATTTAAATAAGTCTGGTATTTAGCCTCAGAAATTGCAGGCGATGAAAATGATATCGCTCCATCAGTATATTTTGCAAGAATATAAAAAGTTATCAAATGTTATCTAAACTATTCCATACTTTCTAAAGCGTGAATCGGTAAGCGTTAAGAGATTTGGCAAAAGTAAAGAAGTGGGTACGCCTTGGCGTGGTTTGGCGAAGTTTTCAAAATTCGCCGAAATCACTCTAAAACACGATGGTAACGACGACATAGCGGACAACAAAATCACTTGTATTTGCAGAATATACAGGCAGTTTTAGGATATTTAAATAGTATAAATATTTCAGAATATATCCTAAATGACATTTTCTCCTCATAATTGAATTTTATGGGCAGGATATTGTAATGCAAACAATAAAACGAAAACAAGCACCAATAATAAAAAAATCATCAGTCGAAGGATAATTTTAGGCTGACAGTAATAAACACTTGGCATCTATGTCACTGAAGATAAATCCGTTAAATACAAACCTGTTATATGTTAAACAGTCAATATTTTAAATGGATAAAAATCAATAACTTCGCCTCATTTACTGCCCGCGTCAAAAGATGTACCCACTTCCTTACAAGAGCCCTGTTCAATAATGATTTCAACATGTTCCTACATATGAACTTCTCTGTAAGAACAGTAGTTGTCTTTTAGTATGATTTTGGCGAAATTTGCAAACTTCGCCAAACCGCGTCAAAAGATACGCATATCTTTAATTTAACCAGAGATTTAAGCAATGCACGCTAATAGAAGCTCCTTTTCCTGAGATTTTATTTGTCTTTTACAGTATTCCAGTATCAAGTAATCGTAGAGACTGCTTGTGACTTTGGTTCCTGTGACGGGGAGAATCACGAGACATTCAATCCTGGAGTTCTACGTCTAGAAATGCAAGTGAAGAATGGAAAAGTCGCCAGGCTTGTTTTGGACGATAAGTGAGTGAAAACTTTTATCATTAATTTAGGTGATTTAGTTATGACTGTATCATGCTCACACTGATCTTAATATTTGGATATTTGGAATCAGAATGATATGCTTATCAATATTTAGAATATTTCTCAGAGAAATTCTCTCTGTAAAGGGCTTTAAACGTGGACTTCATTAGCCTAAAGGTTAGCTGCGATGCGAAGCTCTCAGAGTGTAACAATTTCGATTCATGCTTAGAGTGAACAATGGGTCACGTTTGAATATATGCCAGGAGTACTTTACTTGTTGCACTCATTTATTATGGTTTGCAGGAAGTCTTTTGAGTTTCTATTCTCTGTTTATAAACTCAGCTTTGTGTAATCACCGAAGCATAGAGACATATTAAAAGGCCCGTTGTGCATTGATTAAATAAATTCTTTACTCTGAACTCCAAGTATATAATGACACGAAGTAAAAAAAAGGAAATCTAAATTTTACAATAATGGGGAAGGTATAACTATTTTAACAATTGACTCAACAAATTTTAATTAAAGGGCCGTAGTCTTGGCAGCATACGAAAATTTGGCCGAGCGAAAATGTCGTCACCATCACGTATATTCTTAATCGACAATAATGGTCATTGGTTGATTTTACAAACATACGTTACGATGAAGCCATTTTCGCACTGCGAAATTTTCGTCCATATGCCTTAAGACTTGGAGCTTTTGTCTTGGGGCATAAGAAAATTTCAACCTGCGAAAATGGAGTCATCTAAACGTATGTTTTTTAAAATCTACCAATGAGCATTATTATCGATTTAGAATATTTTTTAGAAAGTCACGATGACATCATTTTCGTACAGAGAAAGTTTCGTATGCCCCATAAGCTAAGGCCCTTAGGCCCATTATCTTGACTTGAACAACTAAAAAGTAATTAACCAGTTGCCATTACTTTATATATATATACCGGGTGGCCAAAATTAAACTGACAGTGCTCACAGTGTTCTGTAGAGCGATCTATTTGCGAGAATGACGCCACATTTTGTAGGAAGATTAAACAAGACGGGGGACGAAGGATTCCGCGAAAAAATAAATTAGTTCCAAAAGTCACCGCTAGGGGAATATTTGGCGCTGTGTAATAGAAAATAGAGTGTTAACAAATGCAAATTAATACGGAATAAAATTACCTTTTATTATGCACATTTTCTTATTTAGTTCAAGTGCAATATGGCAACACTTTTAAAAAAGCGTAAAATCTACATAAACACCGATAAAGTCTCGTGATCTGCAATATCACGTACGCTGAACAGAAGAAGAAGTTATTTATTCAAATTTCACGTTACATCCATTTACAAACCCAAGCAGCTGGCACAGTGCCAGCTGCTTGGGTTTTAAAAGGCAATGTGTTGCGTTTCGAATCAATCGGATTCCCAAATTCGGCAGTTCTGGGTATTCACAGTTCCATGCAGGTAAAAGTGGGCCTCGTCTCCCCATAAGATTTTCCACGGCCAAGCATCATCCACCTCCATTCTGGCACGAAAGGTGAGAGCAAAAGTCAATCGCTTATAATGGTCGGGGTACAGTAACTCCTGTACACGGCTGATCTTGTACGGATAGAAGTTGATAATCTTTCGCAAGATTTTCCATACCGTACTGTAAGGCATATCCATATTCCGAGCTAATCCACGAGCGCTAGAGGTGGCAGCAATATTGTCTGGTCCTCTGTCGACAATCGCCGTGGCAACTGCTTCGATTGTATCCTGTGGTACAGGTTTTCGTCCTCTGCCTGACTGAACCTCCAGAGAACCTGTTTTCTAAAACGTCGCAACCATTGCTTTTAGCCCATTAACTGACACAGGAACGTGTTACCTTTACGCATTTTTTGTGCGTTCTAAAAGCACGAAGAGCGGCTGACGCGTTGCACTGGTTGAGGTAAAAGAATTTGACCAGTACCGCACGCTCGACTAAAGAAGGAGACATTGCACATAAACTTTCAATCCGATTGATTCGAAACGTAACACATTGCCTTTTAAAACCCAAGCAGCTGGCACTGTGCCAATGGATGTAACGTGAAATTTGAATAAAGAACTTCTTCTTCTGCTCAGCGTACGTGATATTTCAGATCACGAGACTTTATCGGTGCTTATGTAGATTTTACGCTTTTTTAAAAGTGTTGCCATATTGCACTTGAACTAAATAAGAAAATGTGCATAATAAAAGGTAATTTTATTCCGTATTAATTTGCATTTGTTAACACTCTATTTTTTATTACACAGCGTCAAATATTCCCCTAGCGGTGACTTAGCGGGGGGCTTCCCCTAGCGGTGGAACTAATTTATTTTTTCGCGGAATCCTTCGTCCCCCGTCTTGTTTAATCTTCCTACAAAATGTGGCGTCATTCTCGCAAATAGATCGCGCTACAGAACACTGTGAGCACTGTCAGTTTAATTATGGCCACCCGGTATATATATATATATATATATATATATATATATATATATATATATATATATATATATATATATATATATATATATATATATATATATATATATAAACTGCAAAGAATTAGAAATTGATTAAAGAAAATTGTTTGTATGTCTGTTTGTTATTAGGGGATTGACAACTGGCCTAAATCCTTTTTATATGCCTGAGTAAAAATTTCGATTCTATTCTGTCGCTTGTCTGAAGAACAAGACTTTGCTAATTTTGTGAAGTTTAGTTTATTTTGTGATAAACGTCATGTTAATTATGTTGTTGTGTTCAATGTACTAAAAAAATATAACTGATTTCTGGGTTTATTTTGTTAAATCTAATTTCTCTAACAACACTTAATTGTAAGCAGAATATGAGATTGGAAAAATCTCGACATAGTCATAATAATTTCTGTTCGTCAAAAGGAAGTGAACATTTGCCATTCTTTGAACATCTGTCTAGTACGATTACTTTTCTCGGTCAATAAGATGTTTGAAACTTAAAAACATACACACAAAATAACAAACTTATTTTTTTCCAATGTCTGGGAGCTGAGCGGTATTCTTTTCCCGGGAGAAGCCAGAAGTGTGTGACCACTTCGTCGCATGCATTGCATGCATTGCCCCGGGTGCACCACAGGGTGTGTGTCCACATTACACCCGTTTGAAACGTATCGGTCCCGGAATTTTGAACCGAGTCGCGTAACGACACTGGAACACTTGACACCGCACCTCCACAGGTAATGCTTGGAAACTTGGAGGATGTTGCAGCTACGACAGATTTTTTACTTGCACCAGCCCGCCATTAGTGTACACGTCGACGGTTTTGTTAACGTCGGGTATCGAACCAGCAACTTGCAGATCTCTGGCTCGACGCCTTTCCTGACCGGGCCACCACGCCCACCAAAACAACTAACTAAATTGTTGTTGTTGTTGTTTCTAATGATCCCTGGCTAGAATTTCCAATCCAGGTTCATACAGGCTTCGGGCTGAAGTGTGCGGCTCCGGTTTATATAGCACCACAATGGTCGAAATCCGTCTTAGCTATTTGCCAGCTCAATTTTGACCGAGCACCCCCAGGGTTGACATGTGGGGGGATCGCACCCTCTCCCCACCTTCTCTGACCACATAGAGGGACTTTCCGGCCTACGGATTTAATGTGCCCATATCCGGCCTAGACACGGAGGTAATTAATGGCGCGTATCGGGATTCGGTCCGAGCACCCTCATCAACGAAAGCTAGGGCGCTACCACAAGGCTATCTCGAGCCCACTAACTAAATTTCAGAAAAATTGCGAAGTCATGTTCAGACTAACGATAATTTAAAAGCAATTAAACCTTTTTGGCAAATGAAAAAAATTTAGTTATTTGCCATTTGTCTGACAGCAAAAAGACGCAAAACGACATTTTCTTGTCAAATGTTGATCTTATATCTAAGAGAACCGCGCTCAATTTTTCACGAGGTCGTTAAAATCTGCCACAGATCTATGACCATAGGAACTATACTTGAAAGTACGTAGGCTGGTTTTCAACATGCAACGACAGCTTTGCTTATTTTTTAAAAAAATAAGTCAGCGCATTAGTTGACCTTGCAGATCTTCAGCCCTGAATTTTAAGCACAAGGGAATTTTCTTTCACTATTTCTTTTACTCTACTATTATAAATCAGCAAAAGCCTGTATTTGAGTCCTGTTTTCTGCAACTGAAAAAAAAAATCTTCAATTGCTACCCGAGTGTTTTTCAAAATTCTGTTTATTTTAATTTAATTGAAGAACAATTTTAAGTTTCTATTAGAAGTCCATACTTAAATGAGCTGTATAAATTAACTACAGAAACCTTTAAAATTAAAAAGAATAAATCTTCACGCTCGTTATTTAAAATCTACGTTCATATACAAAATTACGCGAAAAAATGCCGAAAGAAAATCTACTAGTATCTTAACCTTGAAATCTAGGTTACTTGGACTGTAACCCTGTTGGATTCTTTCAGACCAATATTAACCTATGGAAAAAACGATTGTCGACATGGATTGAAATATTTTTTAAAAAACTTGTACTGTGTAATAGAGAAAGAAATTTGACACCGTGTGGTATTTTTCGTTTTTTTTAAATGCAAATAATATTTTAAAATTTTAATTTTTTGAGAAAAAAATCTGGTATATTATTTTAAATGCTCCTAAATTCTTTTGGTGGACGAAATTTATAAAATGAATCCTGTTGCAAGGTGTAGATAGCCTTTTCAGATAGACTGAAATTTTTTTCAGGCTATCTGAAAATACTGTTCTTATTGGATTATCAGCATTTCTGTAGCTGCAAATTGTAGACACATTTTCTCCATAGATTAACATTGCGGTGAGCGAATCCTATAGGGTTAGTACACAGCAGCCTTTATTACACCTATTTATTGCGTTTAATTATCAATTTTTACGGTAATCTTGTATAACATAATTTATGGTCTAAACTGATAAAACTTTCGATTTTCAGAAGATACGGATAAAAACATTCCAGTTTTAATACGAAAATTTCGAGGTTCCCGGAGGAACATATAATAATTACAAGATAAAAGAACTTTTTATATACCATGTTTTTAAATTTTCTGTTGAATCATATAAATTTGACAATTCTATGTATTAATAAACACTTTTTAAAATTTTTTGATGAATTATCCCATCAACTTGAAAGAAAATGAATTGGAAGTTAACTTGCATTTAACTTTTCGTTCCCGTACCAGCCGATAGATGGCTGCACCAGTCTACAAAGCAAAATTAACTGAAAATGAATTCAATCCTGCTTAAAGATGGCTAAAAGTATTAAAATAACGCATTGTCATCGTGTTCTGAGCTATTCTAAAAGTTTCAAATGTCTAGCTAGTCGGGAAGTCAGTTAAAAGTCGATTGCAAGATTTGTTCCGGACAAACAAACACACACACACACACACACAAACAAACAAGAAAGCGAGTTAATAAAAATATGGTAAAAATATTGTAATTTCTCTTTAAATTTTTTGTATATTAAATAATTTGTTAGAAAGTAGTAGTTCTCTTTTGTTCAATTTAGAAATACGGTACTGAGTTTTTTTTTTCAATCAGACTCTGTAACAGTTAAAGAAATTTTTGACTCGGGTATCTTTTTCATTCTTTATAAGAAACGCAAATAATAATTTTAAATTTGAATTATTCAGGAAAAAAAATTGTATTGTACAGTGGAATCTCGATCCATCGTTTTTCAAGGGACCAACTGAACTCAACAATAAATGCGGGAAAACGACACATGCGGGAGCATAAAAAAGCAATATGATCGTTGGAACTGGGTAAAATAAACGACACATACGGGAAAACGATGATTCGGAGAACGATCGATCGAGATTCCACTGTACTATGTTTTAAATGCAAATCGTTTCCTTTGGTGGACAAAATTTCTAAAATGAAAAGATAGCGAAGTGAAAAATTTCTTTCTCTACTATGAAGTACTATTAAAAAATATTTAAGATATCCGTACACCTTTTGAAACGGCCTTTTCGATAAAAAAATCAATTTTCCCTTTGTACAATAATATCAAAGCCTAATCTTTTATCTTTATAATTCTTTTTCAATATGTCTCTATATTAACTAAGAGTCGAGTAATAGCAATTTAAACAACAGTTGTCAAAGAATTTTAAAATTGGAAGTAGCTTTCTCTCATAATCAATTTTTTCATCACTCTGCTTGACGGAAAACATCCTGCAGTCAAAAATTATGCATGAAATGCTTTAAAATTTTGAAGAGTTGCTCTTCAAATGCTTATAAAGGGAATAGATTACGCTCATCATTGTAGATTATACACTGCTGGCCACTGTAAATGCAACACCCTGAAGGAAACTTGCAAATAACATGAAATTTACAACATGCATTAGCGGAGGTGAGATATGCAAATGATTAGAATTTCAGCGCAGACGCACATCACGCGCGCCTGTGGCGCCACTTCAAAGCGCTATTTAAGGCTTAGAGATTTCGACGATTTCAAGTTCGGCAATTGTGTTTTTCTTGTGGTTTTTTCAAAAAACGATCAATTATGCCTCGTCAAAAACAGCGATCATCTTTTGAGCAAGTATCCGGGTACGACAGAGGAAGGAGAGTGGACTACCGAGATTGTGGATTATCTTTCAGGGAAATTGGTAGTCGTGTTGGACGAAACCAAACAACTGTAATGCGGATATGTGATCGTTGGATGCAGGAGGGTACGACGGACCGGCGTGTTCGATCGCATCCACCTCAGCGCACCACTTCACGCGATGACAGGTAAATTGTGCGCATGTCAGTGACGGATCGCTCAGTCACATCACGAACCATACCACAGCACATGCAGTCTGTAACGCATCATCCAGTGTCTGCGCGTACCATTCGACGCCGTTTACAGCAGAGTGGTCTGTCCGCAAGACGTCCATTGCTTTGTCTACCCTTAACGCAGAACCACAGACGTCTCCGCCGCCAATGGTGCGATGACAGAAGGATGTGGACGGCAGAATGGAATGAAATTGTCTTTACTAACGAGTCACGCTTCTGTCTGCAACACATCGATGGTCGCATTCGAGTCTGGAGACACCGTGAAGAGAGGATGCTGAACAGCTGCGTTATGCACCGCCACACTGGTCCTGCACCGGGTATTATGGTATGGGGCAGTAGTGGATATCACTCTCGCACACCTCTAGTACGCATTGCCGGTACTTTTAACAGCCAGCGCTACATCTCCGAGGTGTTGGAGCCAGTTGTCCTTCCTTACATTCAGGGCTTGCCCACAGACATATTTCAACAGGATAATGCGCGACCACACGTGGCACGCATTGTCCAACGGTTCTACGTCAATCGCCAGATTGAATTGCTTCCCTGGCCGCCTCGCTCTCCGGATCTTTCGCCGATAGAAAACATGTGGTCTATGGTTGCTTTACGATTGACCCAGATTCCATCCCCAGCTGCCACAGCAGATCAACTTTGGCAACGTTTGGAAGCTGCTTGGTCTGCTGTACCCCAAGAACTCATCCAAAGTATTTTTGAATCAATGCCGAGGCGTGTGGCAGAGGTGATCTCCAACAATGGCGGCTACTCTGGCTACTGATTTTGGCAGGAACCACACTTCACAGAAGTCTATAAATTTAATCATTTGATACTTGGCTAACATGTTATCTACAAAATAAATTTTGTTGTGGTATCTCTTGTCTTTCTTAGTGTTGCAATTTGGGTGGCCAGCAGTGTATATATATATATATATATATATATATATATATATATAAATATATAACAGTTCCGTAACTGACTGACTGACTGACTGACATACAACGCACAGATCAAACCGCTGGACCTAAAGGACTGAAATTTTGCATGGCGATTCTTATTCAAAATAAGGATTTTTTGCAGAATAATGCCCGTTTTTTTTAAAAAATATAATTCAAAAATGCTAGTATTTATCAAAATGCTGCATGCGCATTAAAAATTAGTTAAAAACCTTAAATTTTTTAATACAAGTTCATCATGTATCTATATATATAAAACAGTTCCGTAACTGACTGACTCACTAACTTGCAACGCAGAGACCAAACCACTGGACCTAAAGGGCTGAAATTTTGCATGGCGATTCTTCTTATAGTGTAGGGGTGCACCAAGAAAGATTCAATTCTTCTTAGATTTTTTAAAATAAAATTTTTAAGCTGTTTTTGTAACTTCTTTTAAGTTTGCATTTAAAATAATAATTTGAGGGTTATAAAATTTATATCACGAGAAAGATCATAAAAATTCCTTTAAAATGAAATCTTTTTCAAATCTTTACCTCCATTTTCTGATGTTTGGTGAAATTTTAAAGATTTATTTTTAGAATTCAATTTATTAAATGCTGATCACGTGAGTTCTTTTTCTGGTACTTTAAATTAATTAATCGTCACGTTCATAGCAACGCAATAGACAAAAAAAAATTTCTTGCTAATGCGGCAGACGATTGGAAATTATCAAAAAATAAAATAAAATACAGTAAAAGATATGTTCCTCAAACTGTACTATATTAACTGTACTATATTCTTTAGTATGTTCTATTAGATTTAATTTGAATATTTTCTTCTACATTATTTTGTCTATAAATATATCCCTTCCGATTTTTTACAAATATATTTTTTCGTTTTTTTACATCAATTGCATACATTGATCGTTGTATTTAATTTTGAATGTACTCCGTAGCGAAGTACGGGTTTTCAGCTAGTATATATATATATATATATATATATATATATATATATATATATATATATATATATATATATATATATATATGCATGCATACAATGATGAGCGTAATCTATTCTCTTTATATACATTTGAAGAGCAACTCATCAAAATTTTAAGGCATTTAATACATAATATTTGACTGTAGGATGTTTTGCGTTAAGAGAAATGATTAAAAAATATTGGTATAAATTGGTAATAGATTAAGCTCATCATTGTAGATTAATTAGTTTTTTGTTTACATCGGTGTGAATTGGAAATAGCAATGAATTTTAGGCAATTTTGCTGTACACCAGTACTTAAACTGCTACAGATTCTGAGATAAACAAAACATTATCTTGAGGATACTCAATTCCCTAGTGAAAGTTATTATATTCATTCTCCAATCTATAAAAGGATAATATATTTGTTCTTTTTTGAGTTACGTTTTGCAGAATTGTCAAATTTTCACACACATTTTTTTTCTAGCTTTCCCCCTGAAAAAAATTATTTCAATGTAACAGCTAAATTTTTTATACATTTTCCAAGTTTTAACTTAGATCTCATTATAAAAAGATGAAAATACATGGCAGAACTTTAATAGTGGCAACTAGGCATGTACAAAGTATAAGAAGAGATACAGGGGTGAAACTTTTAAATCCCTTCAAAGTAGTAACTAGCATTGTTTAGCACCCGTTGCTAACGTCCTGGAAGCTGCAGGATGCCGTTGGCAGCACCTGATCTGTTGATCCTTCGAATGGAGAGGTCTACAGCCTGCAGAATCTCTGGTGGAATCCTTGGAGCGATTCCTTCATCTTGGGGATGAGATCAAAGTCACAGGGACCTAAGGGGACAGTGGACTTTTAAAAATTGTGAAATTTGTCCAAAAATTCAATTTTTTTTATTTTATTCAATTGTGAAACTACGGACGAGTAGGAATGTGTTGCAAAAAGAATTTTTAATTTCTGTTATTACTTTCCAAGTTATCGGCATTTGTATTTAATTTAGTTATTATATGGTTACTAATAGTAACAACTTTAACTGTGTTTTTCTCAAAACAAAAATTTTCATGTCATACGAATATTCAAACTGCTCCAAGCGCATTTCTAATTTTCGTATTGCTTTGAAATTGAAGTTTTATATACTTAACTGCATATCAAATAAATCTTATTGAAAAAAATTATGCTTCGTAGCTCAGAATTTCTAAATTTTGTACTTGAAAAGATGATTTATAGGTATTTTGCGTAATAGAAAGGGTGTTTTCGCTATTATTATTTTTTTCTCTTTATATTTTTAATGAATGATTAAAATAAGCAATACGTTTCATTATTAGTTTTATAAGGTATCCTGTAATAAATAAAGATTACCATATTATATGCAAAAAAAAATGCGCATGGAACATTTTCAATTAGGCCAATTTTTGATATAATTAATAATTCATAATTCCTAAATTATTAATATTTCATATTTGAATTTTAACCACTTTTACATATCTATGGTACTAATAACATATTCAAATTTCAAGCAAATCCATTCTAAACAAAAAAAGTTAGGTTTGAAGGTCTACTGTCCCCTTAAGTTCGGAGAATATGGGGGATGATAGAGTACTTCCCAATTCCAGCGAGCATACACATCAGCCACAGTATGCGCACAAGCATTTTCCTTGCAACAGTACGATGCAATAAATTATTTCGTACAATAGACCGGTAACTAAAACATGTCTGTGTTCATCCTACCACTGTGCAGCCGTGTGATGTTTGTGGGGAGAGCGCATTCTCTCTCAGGTAAGGCAGGTATGTGGCTTAACGTGTGTTTACTCGTGTGGTGTAAGCTGCTTTCCTGGGATCTGCAGCGTGAAGGTTCTACAACAGTGTTGACACAGTGTTGACACTAAGTTCCACCCCTCGAATTATCCCTTAATTCAATTCTGTTGTTCTATTCCAGCTCTGAACATCCCATGAAGCCGGGGGCTCAGTACGTGTATTTGGCGACTAGCCGTTTCCCTGTTGGGGACGTGCAAGGAGCCAAAATATGGTGGGGATTTGAATCTAGGCCCGAGGCAGCGGCTGGACCTTCTCCTTACATGTCTGGTCTGAACCTGAAATCTGTGCAGATAAATCCTATCGCAAGGCTGAATAACATGTGAGTATTACACTCAGCGATACAGAAACTTGATATTTCTTCTCTGGTTTCTTCTAAAACCAGTGACTGATTTATATGCGCGATTGAAAAGTAGAATTTTCAGACTATCCACTCGCAATTTCCATAGCTAACTTTTGATATAAGAGAAAAAAAATTAATGGAAGCCTATATCTTTTGATATAAGAGAAAAAAAATTGAAGGAAGCATATATATTTAAGTTGCTAAGCCGACTTTTTGGGCAGTTCACGAGAGAAAATTACAGCATCCATTGACTTCAGTTTGGTCTTAAACGAAAGATTGTAATCTGTAGATTTGTCAAATTTTGTTTTTGTAACCACAATTTATATTAATTAGCGATAATTTACAATTAAAAATTGATGTCTGCGCACGCTCAGTGGCATGTTTAAATCTGTCTTTAGAAACTCACTGTTTCTGCGCATGCTCAGTGACATGTTTTAATGATAAACACGTTTATTCCGAGGTGTCTCTCTCTGCCATTTTTATTTTTATGATAAATATGTTTGTGGAATATAAGATTAAACCTGATGGAAATTGTTTATTTCGCGCTGTTTACTTAGCGATAATTTACAATTAAAAAATTGCTTTCTGCGCTTGCTCAGTGACATTTTTAAATCTGGCTTTAGATACTCCTTAAGCACGAGGCAGCTCAAGCACGTTAATTTGTTTCTGCGCTTTACTATGATTTTCAACATTTGGCAATGATGTGTTGAGTGTAATTTGTGTATTAGTACATTTATGTACTATCTAGCCGTTATGTTTTGACGGGTACCAACTAGTTTAATTATAAAACTTTGAGTTTTCAGAAAATTCAGTACAGCAAAAATTACACCATATTTGTAAAAACGAAGGAGTACCTTTTGCAATAAAGAGAAACATAATAAGGACTTGTTCACATTGCTTCAGTAGCACAGCGTAGTGTCAGCGATGAAAATTTCAACCAATCACAGAGCACATAGCAATGACACCGTTATACGTCGAACCAATCATAGGTCATTGTCAACAATCGGCTCCAACGAAAGAACGTTGCACTCCAGAAGCAAATGGGAACGAGGCCTTAAAATCGTTTCGTTAACCTTTTCCTTACGGGGTGGGATAGCATGTATCCCAAGAATACGGGGCCAAGAATGAATATATATATATATATATATATATATATATATATATATAACCCCCTGAATGGGGGGTTACCCCATTCTTACAAAGGGGATATGAAATTTCCCGTTTTAAAGAGAGAATCGGAAAAATGGGCCCCGTAAGCTAAAGATTATAACTGAGCGAGGGAATATCAAAATTTTCGCATTTTTAAAGGTCGCGATCTTATGAACTACTGTTTGGAGAATATCTCTCAGCTCTGTCCTAGTTAGAGGGGAATGTCTTGCAAAAAAGATGCCGTCTGTTGGTCATAACGAAAAGAAACTGAAACTATCAGATTTGGCTAGAAACTATTACAAAAAGGATAGGACATATACTGTAGCTAATGGAAACTGCGATTATTTCATTGAGATTTCTTTAGATATTGAACATTAATTTTCTATCGAAGATGGGTTAAATTTTAAATTCTGTGCTCAGATAATATTTAAGTAACTCAGATAATATTTCTCAGATAATATTTAAGTAAGCTCAGATAATATCTCAGTAAGATAATGTTATAAGTCACTTTTCTTAAAAAATTGAGTTTTTCACATTCCGGATTCTCGTTCGCCGATATTTTCTATTTACTGTAACTATTTTAGGTAATAGCCAACTATTAATACATACATAAATACAATATAATACAAATATAAAAAAATTACTGATTTTTCATGACATCTTGAACCTTACAATTGCTGTCACGTAAATTTAAAAAAAAAGTGACTTTTAACATTTTGCCACCTGAGCACAGAATTATACAATTGCTAGATGTCAGCTGAAGGAAGAAAAATTTATTTGCAGGAAATCAGAATTATTTTTGGAAAAGTGAAGCTAGGTTGCTTCGAAAAGTAAAGCTAGATTATGGCTCTCTAAACCGAGAAAAAAGAAACGAACACTCCTTAGAATTTGGGCAATAGTTTGTCTCCGATACATCCCAAACACCGACGATGTTTGTGTTAGATATATTTTTTTAATAATTAATATAAAGTTTAGTGATGTTTTGTAAATACCTAGTTCGTTCGGATTTTCCTATAAATAATTGCATCCTATTATTTAATTATCATTAACAAGAATAAAATAAAATATTTAATAAAACTGTCTCAGTTCTTTTCACCACAATCTCAAAATTTGATTTAACTAATCTATGAATGAGGCACAAGGCACCATACACGCCTTATGATGCATTCAAAATGGATGTTCATAACGGAGTCTGGATATTTTGATACTTTAGGCACAATCTTATATTTTTTCCCCGCGAGCTATTGTAACTACGATTTGATGCCGATTCTTTACTAGTCTTCTACTTCCTCACTGTTACGGGTAGAATGATGTCACAAGAAAAAATATTTTTTAAGGCAACCTATAATTTCTGAAGAATCTTGAAGAGTGACTATGCAACGTTTGACGTTTATTGGTTTATGAATATGTAGGGAACTCGAGTGGCATAATTTGTTTTTCAACACAGAGGATTTTTTCAAGTGCGTCGCGGCTTTGCGCACCACAAAACTATATGACTACAAGCCAGTACCCTTAAAAAGCACTTGATAAAGTGATAAATAAAAATGGTTCTCAAGCTTCAAAGATTCTTGAGAGTTAAACTAGGGTATTTAGATTTTCCTTTTTGTGAAAAGTTAATATGTCTGATACAAAAATAAAAAAAAATGATTTTAATGAGTATTGAAACATTTTATTTCCAGTGACAGGTTTTCTCAGCCAGAAGTAAGCGTTCTCTGCGCGCCCCCTAACAGGACAATTGGAAGAAATCAGTACTTGGATCTCAGTCGAAGTCACTGCTGATGGTGAAGTGAGCTGCTTTGAAACAAGAACTGGTCATATTTATTTTAACGTCTAGAATCATGTCACCAAAGAGCTGACGTCACTTAGACGTCGCAGTCCAATACTGATGCCGATTTAGGTCTCATTTTCTCAGAGATTTTATATGATAGAGCTTTTATTATTATTATTTTATGTACATACATTTATATCTACGCATCAAACTTGAACTGTTCGTCTCATAAATTTGTTGTTTTTTTCTTATAACATTCATTCCTTTTATGCATATGTTATGTATACTGAGAACTTTAATAAAATTTTAATATTGTGACCTGTTTCTCTCAGCCTCTTTAAAAAGACTTGGTAATAAGTTCCGTTTAACACGTAATTCTAAAACTGAATTCTTCTGCAATTCAGATCAACTAAAATGGTGAGACACAGGGCCATATTTGTGAGGAAACGGTTTTACCGAAAGGATACAAACCGAGGGAAACAAATTTCGTCAAAGTCTGACCACGGGTCTCAAAATTTATTTTATTTATGCTCTAAGTTTATTCATTTTTAAATTAGACAAAATATAAGTTCATTTCAAATTTCGTTTCTACTATCTGCCTGGCTGGGAAATAAATCTTTTGCTTTACGGAATGTTTTGTGTTAAAAAATCAGGGCTAACTTAATATTCTATGGGGGGAAAATGTCTTGATTTATCATGACAAATCTATGTCATATCCCAGTTGATTCTATGGGGATCTAAGCGGGAAAAAAGGAAAATGTTCCAGTATATTTCAAAAATGACAAATCAATCAAAAAATGGCTTCCCAAAACATTCTTCACTGGGATTAGACAAATCTCAAAATAATGAATTCTAGAGTAATCAATTGTACGATAACATTAAAATATTAGATTATGTAACTTCAAATTAAACCATCATTCTGATGCAACACTGAAAATATCTTGAATTCTCTACATACAATGAATAGTTAACAAAGGGTCACGAATGATCTAGTTATAGTACAGTGGAGTCTCGATAATCCGAAACGATCGGGACCAGACCCTTTTCGGATTAACGAATTTTTTGGATTAAGTGAAATCATTCTTAAAATAAACTTAAATTGCATAATAACACGTGATTACATAAATATTACATATTACGTGTGATTACACAGTTTATTTTATAAGGTCTGCTAAACATTACCAAATCTCGGGGCGAAATGGGTGATAACAGAGCGGAACGCTGCATAGTACAGTACAGTAGTGTAAGATACTAGACGATCAGCAAATTGTTGAAATGGTTTTGAAAGAACCTGTCAACGTCTCAGGCGAGAGTGAAGGTGAAGCAGACGATGACAGGGAGCAGAGGGTATGCCATTCAGACGAGGTGGCTGTATTTGATGTAGTGCTACGCTACGTAGAGCAACACTCCCCCTCGACCCCAGCGGACACACACACTGGCGTAATTTGACTTCAAGGAGAGGCATTCTCTCTTCGACAAAAAAAAGTGACATATTTTTTTCAAACCAATATAGTTCAGTAATAATTAGTTCAGTACATTGTCTAACTTTGAATTTTTGTTGTAATTTTCAGAAATATACTTTATATTACTTAGTATCAATGTGGTTTTATTGTAACCTTAGTTCTTTTTGACTTTTGGTTTCGGATTAAGCGTACTTTCGAATTACTGAAGTTCGGATTATCGAGACTCTACTGTATTAGTAATCTGAGACACTTTGTAGTCAACCTAATACCGATAAAAGAACGACGCGCGTGAGACATAATTTTCTCAGAGGCAGTGGATTCGTATCCCCCTGTTGGCATGGACGTTTGGGGCCGTTCAGAATCTGCTTTAAATGTCTAATTATCCCTTGGGTAGCAAAAGTTGACCTTAGTATTCTCAACCAACCAATAATTTTAAAGAACACATTACCTGTAAAATGTAGAAAAAGACATAAGTGTTAAAATTTGTGCAGGGACTACCAAATTATAAGAATTAGTATTTCATAGAAGATTCATCTTTAAGTTTTGGTGGAAGATTACTGGTTCACTGGATATTACACTGTTGATATCACTTGCATCATGGAGGAATCAAAATTTTATGTTCATACAAATTGCCTAATTTCTTTCTTGTGGCCTTTTATGGCTTCTAGTTGAATGAAAAAAAAAGAAAAGAAAATCGCACATCTGCTAGAACAGTGTTACATCTCAAAATAGCCATATTTTCAGGAAGAGCTAAAAAAGATATATGTCGAAATTTCATTTCTTGTTTTATGAATGCCTGTGATAATTTTGGGAAAACTTATTGTTCGAATCACTTCAGAGGGCAAACTATATACTTTTAAAGTTTATTTTTTTAAAAGTTTTCTATTTTTAAAGCATGATTTTGAATTTTGATTACAAGATATAACCCTCTTCTAGTAACCTCATTTTGTCTACATGGGCTGAAAAGCTTGAGGGAATACTATCATATCTCTATGCTAATGCACAATCTACCTAAACTTTTTACAATACAAAGAAACAACCTTGATAACATGAACAGCAGGTTAGAAAAATATAAAAATTTATTTTCCAAATATAATTTAATGAACATTTTTATTACAGGAGCATTTTAATACAACAACATTAGGCACTGACAAAAATCTTATTTTTATTCTTCTCGCATGAGCAAGTCCCCCCTCCTAGTTGTAGAAGAGGGTAATAAGCGCCATCTAAGAGATTGTGTTGGTACTAGGCTTATAACATTATTAGAGAATGAGAAGCACTTCTTATAGAGCATTATAAAGCAATTATCTCAAAATCGAAAATTTCGGAGATGTAACGCTCTTCTAGCAGAGGTGCGAAATAAACGAAAAATTTTAAGGGTGGGAAAATTCAGCAAAAATACTTTTGTTGGCAATATTTTTGATTAACACTGAGTAGTAAATTGCATCTCAAAGTAATGAGGAATAATAAATTCTGGTTTTTTAAATTAACACACCGATGAACTGAAATATTTAATTTAAATTCCAACTTAGGATTCTTAAAGGATGTGATGTGATATTATTCAGTCCGTATTATAGTGCAAGTCATGGGTAGTACTGTAAGTAAAAAATATGTGCAGAATCAGCCGCATATTTGGAAGTATAAAATTAGACGGGTGTGTAGAAATTGCCTTTGGCAGAAAGCGTTCTCTCTCTTGTGGGCTTTTGAGGAGGCTGCCAAAAGAGACAAGCCATATAATCATTTTCATTCGTAAGTATTTTACTGCTAACGTCACAATCAATGGGAGTTAAATCCTTAAGCAACTAAATATAAGTTTACTGCTTTTTCCACTATAAAGATTCAGCCTACAGACATCCAGAAAAGGGCATGGTTATCACCAAGGTATCCGACTATGTTCGGATCCCTTTTTTTGAAAAACTGTACTTGCGAAAATTTCTGTCTTATTTTCCGAAGGTTTTGGTTCTTTTTGGTTTTGATTTGGAGCTCTACGGTCACCGTTTTGCCACACGAGGGCTAATTAGACCGGGACCTACTGTTTAAAGCCGATTCCGAACGGCTACAAACATCCATGCCAACTGTGGGATTCGAACTTACGGGATCTGAACCGAAAGCCAGCGCCCTAGCCATTAGACCATCACATGGCTTTTTTCGATGGAATATAACACCAACACTCGAATATAAGGAAAAAATAGACATTAACTATGCACATTTTTATAAAACTAGCCGCTGCGCGACCAGCATGGTCGCTTTTAGTTTTATATTTTCTTTTGCAAAACAACTCAACTGAAAGGAACATATGCAAGGAATGTTACCATTACCTGTCATCATAAATATACGTTGTTAAGGGGTATTCTCTATTAGGCCGATTCTAGAACATCGTGATAAAAAAATGTGAATTTCTATTACATCAGAACGGAGTTAAGGATAAGACTGAGAATCCCAACATCAATGATTTTAAAAATTACATCCCTTTTAGTATGTACTATTTTTCAAAACTAAGATATCTATACTTTATCATTACAACAAATAAGAAATTGTTGGGGAAAAATTTTAAATATAGTGTTGATTACATCACTCTCTGTATGTATTACTGTTCACAATTCAGATATCTACACGTAATCATATCAAATAATAAATAGTTGAGAAAATTTCTTCACTTATAAAATGGAGCAAAAATTCAGCAGGTACTGAAAAAAGTATAGAAAATTGACTATTAATGGTTGTTGGTTGCTATGCCGGCGACAGTTAAGCCTAACTTCGCGATCAGTTATGCTCTCTTTTCCACGCTTCTCTCTTAATGAATTATTTTTTAGCTTTCTTTCTTGAGACTGTTCCCAATTTTCCCTTGATCGTGCAGCGCGATTTTGAACATTCCTGATTTCAGTGCGTAAATCCATGTTGACACTCGGTTGCAAAATTGCGGACGGCCGCTAATGTTTATATCTGGTAGTGGCAGCCGTTGCCATTCGGAGTGTAGAAATATTGTCGATTTTTGTGCCGCATACCTACGCGTTTTATATATATATACTAGCTGAAAACCCGCGCTTCGCTACGGAGTACATTCAAATTAAATACAACGGTCAATGTATGCAATTAATGCCAAAAAATAAATATATATATTTATAATAAATGCGACGATCAATGTATACAAGTGATGTAAATATATATATAGAAAAAAAATCGCAAGGGATATTTTTTTGGATAATATCCAATCGTCTGCTGCATTAGAAAGAGAAAAAATTCTTTTTGTCTATTTAGTTGTTATGCACGTGACGATAAATTTATTTAAAGTACCAGAAAAAGAAATCACGTGATCAGCCTTTAATAAATTAAATTCTAAAAATTAATCTTTAAAAATTCACCAAAAATCAGAAAATCGAGGTAAAGATTCGAAAAAGATTTCATTTTAAAGGAATTTTTATGATCTTTCTCGTGATATAAATTTTATAACCCTCAAATTATTATTTTAAATGCAAACCTAAAACAAAGCTACAAAAACAACTTAAAAATTTAATTCAAAAAATCTAAGAAGAATTTTTCAAAAATCTTTCTTAGCGCACCCCTACACCATAAGAAGAATCGCCATGCAAGATTTCATCCTTTTAGGTCCAGCGGTTTGGTCTGTGCGTTGTATGTCAGTGAGTCAGTTACGAAACTGTTTTATATATATAGATAGACTAGCTGAAAACCCGCGCTTCGCTACGGAGTACATTCAAATTAAATACAACGGTCAACGTATGCAATTTATGCCAAAAAATAAATATATATATTTATAATAAATGCGATGATCAATGTATACAATTGATGTAAAATATCTATCTATCTATCTATATATATATATATATATATATTTATAAAAAAATCGTAAGGGATATGCATTTTTTTTGATAATATCCAATCGTCTGCTGCATTAGAAAGAGAAAAAAATATTTTTTTTGTCTATTTAGTTGTTACGCACGTGATGATAAATTTATTGAAAGTACCAGAAAAAGAAATCACGTGATCAGCATTTAATAAATTAAATTCTAAAAATTAATCTTTAAAAATTCACCAAAAATCAGAAAATGGAGGTAAAAATTCGAAAAAAATTTCATTTTGAAGGAATTTTTATGATCTTTCTCGTGATATAAATTTTATAACCCTCATTGTATTATTTTAAATGCAAACGTAAAAAAAGTTTAAAAAACAGCTTAAAAATTTAATTTTAAAAAATCTAAGAAGAATTTTTGAAAAATCCTTCTTAGTGCATCCCTACACTATTAGAAGAATCGCCATGCAAAATTTCAGCCCTTTAGGTCCAGCGGTTTGGTCTGTGCGTTGTATGTCAGTCAGTCAGTGAATGAATGAATGAATGAGTCAGTTACGGAACTGTTTTATATATATAGATTGAGGAAACTGGGTCGAATTTTAACAAATTTTTACAAAAACGGCTCTAGCTCTAAAAAAATACGCATATAACATTAATTTTGTTTGTCATATGTACGTAAGTGCTATGTGTAATGAGCTAAAAGCTAATCGATATCATAAGATCTAAAAAAAATACAGATTATTACATGCAATTGCATATAAAATTTTAGTAATTTTTCATGAGATTTTTTATAAATGCAGCTACAAATCAACAAATAGTATACCTAGCAGCAAATCTGTAGTTCATTTCATTCTTAGTTTTATAAAAACAAAAAAATTCATAGACATATCATGATTAGATTTTGAGTTATCACAAGAGTCATTTACATTTTTGATGAAAAATAAGTTCTTAAGAAAACACGATTGAAGTTTTCAACTTGTATTAAAATTCATAGCAGCTACTGATCTTAAAATCGTTCTGATTTCGTTTCGAATGATCGTACTGAAAACACAAAAGCAGATTCAAAATTTTTTTTTTTTTTTTTTGCAATGCGGAGGCACTTGTCGTCAAACATTCGCCTATACTACGCTTCAATTTTACTGCCCATTTTATCGTGGGCGCACCATATAGGCGGACAGCATTACCCCCTATGAAGGGACGACACCACCGGAGGAATATTTCGTGGCGCGACCCCAGGATTCGATCCGAGCACCCTCAGCACCGAAAATCAGCGCGCTATACCACTGGGCCGCCACAAGCCCGATTTTGAAACATAAATTTACAATCTTTAAAAAAAAAGGAATAAAAACAATTTCCGAATATTCTTCAATGTTTTAAAGGTAGTCGGATACCTTAAAGGGCACTACCAATTGTCCGCTCAGAATAACAGAAATTCTTGTTGAACGGCACAAGAAAAAAAAGAACCAACCAAGACCTCCAATAGAGACCTCCAAGTAAGGTCTCTATTAAACGGTGGTACCTACAATTTAAGGACACGGGAAATGTGGAACTGAAACGATACGGGAAGTGTGTTATGGCCTACCTGTTTATGGCCTACCAGCGCCTTTCCTATGTTCCACATTTCCCGTGTCCTTAAGGGGGCACACCACCTTTAAAACTTAAAAAAAAGAAATCAATTTTTGGTTTTTGCTATATTTTGATTTTTGGGACATTTCTGAACAATATTAAAAAAACCACATAAAAAAATTCGCATTATTTCTCGAGTTATGAGAGTTTACGTAAAGCTCACTCTGTTACCATGGCCATGTATATTCCAACGTTAACTTTCTCAAATATGTAAATTTTTGGATTACGAGTACTGTTACTCCCAAACTATGCGTGCTAGACACACAAAATTTTTATCAGATTTGTATTTTAAGCTTCTTTACATACTAAAACCAAAAAATAAAAATAAATTTGTAAAAAAAAATTTTACACTTGGAAATGTTTTTAGAAAATTGCTAAATTTTAATTTTTAAAAATTTTTATGTAAATTTTTCAATTTAAACTATATATTTTGTATATTTTTTGGTTTTATATTAAACTTGAGTATACTATTAATTTAATTTGACCAAAAAATAGTTTCTGTATGCATATTTCTTAATTTTATGATGCGCGAAGCATCCAATGATTTTTTTACCTTTTTAGTAATGTGTACATTTAAAAATAAAATCTAAAATTTATTCATGGTTTACAAGTTCTATTTTTGTATAAAATATAACTAAAGAATTGTAATTTTGATATAAAACAAAAAACTATATATATATATATATATATATATATATATATATATATATATTTTAATATTATTGGAGTTTCAGTAGTTCGAATGTTTACTGTCATTTCAGTGTAGTCAAAGGTAGTGTGTCCCCTTAAATTGTTGGTACCAACGTTTAATAGAGTCCTTACTTGGAGAACGATGATTTGAGTATTCTAAACGAAAACGTCTGTGAACAGTTACACCGGATTTGCTTTCATGGAACCACAAAACGCACACTGATTTTTCCTGTACGGTAGCCATTTGCAGATTCGCGCAATTGGTAAATTTTTCTTGCGAAATGTTGCCGCGCCATCTACCGGATTATGTGGAAAACTGTTGTGTAAAACTGTTTTAAAATGTCTTTCCAAGAAAACAATAAATATATACGTATCTCGTTTTGTTCCTTTTTTTTTCGAACATGAAATGCGCTGAATAATTTTGGACCACCCTGTATTACCTTCATGTGATAGTATTTTAAAGCCAGTGAAAGGCAATGTTTAGCACGGAATTTCTGCATGGGGAAAGGTGCAATTCCATATTTGGTCACATCGACGTGATCTATGTTACAATTTATAAGGCTTTGGCATGTTGTATACCAGTCATACTCAAGCTTTTTTTTTTCACTCAGGCCACATGCATATGTTTGCTACGTTACGCGGGGCGTTTCATAGTACACTATACCTCATAATATTTTTTGAATTTCCAATGTCTGGGGCACATGAACATAGAATACAAACAAGTAGTAAGTACAAGAAAGAAATAGCAGCAACGATAACATAAAAAAGTTCAAGAGATAACCAAAGGTTATCGCCCCAAGAGTCTTTTCGCCTCCTAATATTTGAAACATCAGTATCTCCATGGAGAGCTCCACAGACACGCAGATGATGTTTGTCCATAGGTTCGTTTTTATCACACAGGGGGCAGGAAGCTTCAGTAAGAACACCAATACGACACAGATGAGCAGCAGTAAAAGATCGCATGCCAAAACTGTAGTTCACTTTTCAGTCAAAGACGTTGCCCAGGGTGCAAATCCGGTTAAGGCTGCTATGTACTAACCCCATTGGATTCGCTCAGCTCAATGTCAACCTATGGCGAAAATTTGTCCACGGATTGCCGACTTGGATTCAAAGATTTTTTTTTTTTAAATTGTACTCCGTCATAGAGAAAGAAATTTTACATTTGTGTACATTTTTCGTTTTTTTTTTAAAATGCAATTAATATTTTAAAATTAAATTATTCGGGGTAAAATCTGGTATAGTGTGTTTTAAACGCTCATAAATTCCTTCGGTGGACGAAATTTATAAAATGAATCCTGTAGCGCTTTGCAGAAAAGTTCAGGCTATCTGACAATACCAATTTTATTGGATTATCAGCATTTATGTACCTGTAAATAGTTGATAAAAATATATTATAAATAAAAAATTTGGGGGCAGCGCTTAACCTCCCTATAGAGAGAGAGCCATTACAATCCCTCAAAATGTCAATCCTAAGGGGGGTGGAATTCTCGAACTGTCAACTGGACTCCTCCCACCACATGAGTCTGCAAGAAGAGGAAAAGGGAAATACGATTTTTTTCTTAGTACATAGCAGTCTTAACAGTTACACCGGAAAGCAAATCCGGTGTAACTGTTCAGAGACGTTTTCGTTCCACGAGGAGGTGGAACTACATTGCACCCCAACTCATAATATAATATTCTACAAAATAAAACTCAGAACCTAAATGTATTCAAGCGTTAAAAATGATTGCGAATTTTTTACCATGTTTTTATTAACTAGCTTTCTTGTTTGTTTGTGTGTTTGTCCAGTACAAATCTTGCAATCGATTTTTAACTAACTTCCCGACTAGCTAGACATTTGAAACTTTTAGAATAGCTCAGAACACAATGACAATGTATTCTTTTAATACTTTTAGCCGAAAAAATCCACGAGGTGGCGCTTCGATCGAATTTAATGCTTGCACTTTTGCGTAACGGCGTTTGACGATTTTGAAAACAGGATACATGTGAATTAAATTTATTTTACAAAAATATTGTGCGAAAAATTAAAAAAATTATAAAAATCAAAGTTTATAAAGTCTATAGATAGTGGAAACGACTAAAAAGCGATTAAAATTAAATAAAAGAAAGTGAAAAAGAATAATTAAATGAAGGTTTGTGCAATTAAGAGAGAATTGTCAAGTTTATATGATTCAACAGAAAATTTAAAAACATGGTATATAAAAAGTTCTTTTTATCTTGCAATTATTTTAATGTTTAGACTGTTTTAAATAAATCAGGTTTATACTTGCTACATGCTACTCTGATCAAGGTATATATCATCAAGGTAGTATTATCAACGTGTATTTGTGGATCAGCACGGATAATTCTCAAATATACGTTGATGTGAACAACGTGAGCAGCAAGTGGCACATTTTTTACAGTTATATATTTTTCAGGCGCTAATTTTCGAAATTGGGTTTAGAAAAGCACCTGCATGATAATGAGCGTGAGTGTTTCGTCCGTACATAATAACTTAGTGTGCAGCATGAAGCCCGCGGGAAGCAGTGTGAGTACCCTTGTTGTAAAAAAACAACCTGCGCAGATTGTCTGCACCTGTTTAAAAAACGATAAAGGAAGCAAGTGGTTAGAATCTGCCTTTGAAGTTAAACAATAATTCTCCTACTGACATTTGAAAATTGGTATCAAAAGGTAAGCAAAATTATATTGTACTTTTGCCACTCTCTGATTTCAGCAACTCGCTCCTTACTAAACTTATAGATGTGTCATTTTAATGATGTAATATTAGGCTTTTGCTGGCTGGACATCTCGGTAGGAATGTCGAGTCACACCTGGCTCGTCGTCCTCCTATAGGCCTCGCACTTACTACTATCGAATTAGGATGCAAGTAATTTTTGTAGAACTACATACTTTAGCTGCTTGTACTTTTGCCACACCCTGACGTCAGCAACCCGAGCCTTACTAAACTTGTCAATGTGTCATTTATATGATGTCATACTAGGCTTCCTTCGGTAGCAGTTTGACTCAAAACATGAAAATAAATTTCCAACCCACCAAACAACAATACACAAATTTTCTGCTTTTTCTTCGATAAAAATGGAACATAAGAAATCTAGGAAATGAAGGTAAAGACATGAATAATATCTCAGAAGGCATTTGCTATTATCGAATTAGGATGCAAGTAAATTTTGTTGAACGGCATATTTTAGCTGCTTGTACTTTTGCCACTCTCTGATTTCAGCAACTCGCGCCTTACTAAACTTATAGATGTGTCATTTTAATGATGTAATACTAGGCTTTTGCTGGCTGGACATCTCGGTAGGAGTGTCGAGTCACACCTGGCTCGTCGTCCTCCTATAGGCCTCGCACTTTCTACTATCGAATTAGGATGCAAGTAATTTTTGTAGAACGGAATACTTTAGCTGCTTGTACTTTTGCCACACCCTGACGTCACCAACCCGAGCCTTACTAAACTTGTCAATGTGTCATTTATATGATGTCATACTAGGCTTCCTTCGGTAGCAGTTTGACTCAAAACATGAAAATAAATTTCCAACCCACCAAACAACAATACACAAATTTTCTGCCTTTTTCTTCGATAAAAATGGAACATAAGAAATCTAGGAAATGAAGGTAAAGACATGAATAATATCTCGGAAGGCATTTGCTATTATCGAATTAGGATGCAAGTAATTTTTGTTGAACGGCATATTTTAGCTGCTTGTACTTTTGCCACTCTCTGATTTCAGCAACTCGCGCCTTACTAAACTTTTAGATGTGTCATTTTAATGATGTAATACTAGGCTTTTGCTGGCTTGACATCTCGGTAGGAGTGTCGAGTCACACCTGGCTCGTCGTCCTCCTATAGGCCTCACACTTACTACTATCGAATTAGGATGCAAGTAATTTTTGTAGAATGGCATACTTTAAGTGATTGTAATTTTGACTCACCCTGACGTCAGCAATCCGAGCCTTACTAATCTTGTCACTGTGTCATTTCTATGATGTCATACTAGGTTTTTGCAGGCTGGACATCGCGTTAGGAGCTGCGAGTCAGACCTGGCTCAACGTCCTCCTACAGGCCTGCTGGAGGCATATACACCTAGGATCCTAAAAATAATCATTTTCAAGTTCAGCAAGGAAAAGTCTAAGTGCTACTATTCCTAGTTAATTAGCTTCTCAGAGCAAAGAAGACGACGTAAAAAGTGCGAATTTATCAGTGTTTATTGGCAACGATGTTTACACCTCCAAAGGAAAGAATGGTTGGAAAAGAAAATTGATCAAACGGTGCATTTTTAAGTGAATTACTTGAAATGATTGTAGTTGTATAGCATGGGAGTTAAAATGGCGACAGTAGCAATACTGTGCTTGTTGCTTCTGGAGCGTTTTCTCGCAGCTGATGTAGATGTCTTCACGGAACCCATTTTGCGTGGATTAAGAGCTTTGGAAAGATCTACCCTGAGATACACTCAAAGTATGTAGTTGCATCTATCGTGAATCACTAACTGTCAGTTCTTTAGACTTTATTTTGAGTGTTTTTTATTTCATATTGTGTCCTAAATGACACATGATTTAATATGACTTCAGAAATTTCATCTTAGGATGTTGCATGAAGTTTAAACGTTCTGTGGTAACTATAGATATGAACCTCCATTTAGTTACAAATAATGTATTGTTGAATGTTTGAAATTTTCTGTGTTGAAATTGATTTTTGATTTTTGTACTGAAACTGGGAGAAAGTACGTAGTTGCATCTTTCGTGAAACTTTTAAGGTCAATTCTTTTTCTTTTGAATATGTTTTTATGTCTTAGCGTGATATTAGGATAATGGTACTGCGATTAAAGGTAATGGTATTGCGATGTTGCGGGATAAATGAAACATAGCTAAATGACTTCAGGAACTTTATTTTTGGATGAAATTTAACTGTTCAATGGTGAATATGCATATGAAATTCTAGTTAGTTACCAATCAGGTCTTGTAAAATTTTTGACTCTTTTTTTTGTACTGAAAATGATTTTTGATTTTTGTACTGACACTGGAAGTAAGTAGTTGCATTTGTTGTGGAACATTTACTGTCAATTCTTTCGATTTTATTTTGAATATGTTTTTATTTCATAGCATGATATTACGATAATGGTACTGCGAGATAAATGACACGTAACTTAAACTTTATTTTTGGATGAAATTTAACTGTTCGTTGGTAACTATACGTATGAAATTCTCGTGGGTTACAATGATTTTAAAATTTTTGAAATTTAATGTACCGAAAAATTATTTTGACTATATTTCGATAAGATTACATTAAACAATGGATCGAACTATATCTGTAGTGTATGATTAGAACATTTGTGCCATTGAGATGCTTTACGAATAACATTGTCCATTACGAATGGCATTGTGAGAGCTCATTCAACGGTAAATGTAGGAAAATACTCATAGTTAGTAAATATGCAAAGGGAAATGGCCGGAAGATGGCCGAATGGCTAGGGTGCTGGTACCAGAGTCTGTGGGTTCGAGTTCCACTATTGGCATGGATGTTCGGAATCGGCTTTAAGCAGTAGGTCTTTGTCTAATGGGTTCTCGCGTAGCAAAAAATGACCGTAGCGATCCAAACCAACCAACCTAAGCAGAAGGAAATGAACCAATATTTTTTTGGCGTTGCTGCAGAAGGCTCATGTAATATGTCAGTGTTGTCTGATGCGAGTATCCACTTGATTTTGACAATACGTGACCTACTACGTCATCTTCCAAACAGTCAATTTCGTGTTGTCAAAAGTGAATCTCGACAGTGTTTTATTAGCGTAAGACTTGTTTCGTCATTAGCAGTTATTCCATTTCGTGTTGTCACGCGCTAGTATTCACGCGGTTTTTGACAGCATGAGATCTGCTTTTTCATCTTTAAATCTTCCATGTTGTCAAATTCGAATATTCAGGTGGTTTTGGCAGCCTCATGTCACCTGCGACGTCATCCAAAAGTAGTCCATTTGTTTACTTTAGTTTTGAGTCTAAGTAAACAAAGACTTGGTTGAATTTAGCACTGAGTTTAGCTCTTTATGGACTTTATTACTTTCTTTTTTTTTATTTATGAATGGGGAAAGAGAAGTTCATTAGGTGATAGAAAAATGTTGTGCTGAAATACCTATTTATTGATTCTCAATACAACCGTTTAAACATGAAGTCTATGCTTTAAAATTTATGAATGCATCTACAAGAAGTGTATTTTTTACAACTTTATACAATGATGTAATCTTTAAAAAAATTTAAAGCGTTAATACGTCCGTAGAAAATTGATATTAATAGCTTGAAACCACTTTTTGATAAGTCAATGACATTGCCTAGGGTCAAAACCAAAATGTTAAGAAAGAACTAATTAGAGTAAAGCTACCGATCTAGTTTTTCTTCAGCCCTTCAGCGGGCGAGCCAATTTTTGGGAACATCAGCAGGCGCGCGTGGCACAAAGTGCAACGTCTCTTTCAACCTTGATTATTCCTTTTGTAATAAACTTTTTTCAAATTGAAAATAATAATTCTGCGTTTTATGACAAGATATAAAATGTTGATAATATTGAGATATATTTATCATTAAAGGTCAAAGAATGCAGAAGATACAATCGATCTTTTATCAAAACTGTCCGGTTTATTGGATCTATGGACAACTTGCGAATAGATTCCTATTATGTCCAAAAACCTAAAAAATAATGCGATTGTCCATCTTCGTGATATGAGGGATACCGTGTAATAGCTCCACATTTGATCGAGTACATCAACTCCTGCTTTTGTCGTATTGTAATCCAGTATATTCGTTGGTTTACCACTGTCAAATCACGACTACCAATGAATGGAAATGAATACAAGGGTAAACAAATCGGACCTGCATTAAGCTAAGTGTCCACTTGAGAGAAAATCTCGAGAGAAAGTCTCGAGATTAATCTCAGGGGGTTGTCCATTTGAGATCACTCACGCTCTCGAGACAGGTTCGTGAGACTCGATGGTCACTGCAGTCTCGAGAGCGGGAACATTTCGTGTCGACTTGAGAGTGTACTCGCAGTCAGTTCTGTGATTTGATCGCAGTTTGTTTGTTTTTCTTCTTTCAAAATGGATTCGCGTCAGGCCCTTGCTTTTGTAATTGCCTATAAAATTGCGGAAAGTGAAAAAAAGGAGTGTTGGGTGAGAAAATGGGTGGATAGAAGAAATGAATTAATTATTTTATGTTAAATAAAATAATTAATTAAATAATTGAATAATTCTGTTTATTTAACAAAACATTATAATACAAAATTTGCAATAATACTTGCGGCATATTTATCATGAGAAAGATTAATTTTTTCTCGACTTTTTTTTTCACTTCAACAGTTATGAATTTTATATCGTTTTAAAGAAATTGAGATCTACAAAATAAAAAAAATCCCATCTCAATACGACCAGTATTACCGAAGTTATAGCGTATTGAACAATCTTTCGTACGGCTTATTAAATAATTTTTTGGTCGATTCCATAGGTTGATTATTTAGGAAATATTAAACCAATTCATTAAGAGTGAAAAACATTGAATTAAATTAATAAATATATTCACAACGTTTGACGTAGATTTTGTTGGTGTGAAGCTAGGCACAATGAACTTTAATGCAGAGAAAAACTTCCATTTACTATCGTATCTGTCATCTGCACCATCACCACTCTTCAGTCTTCATTTTTTTGCATTTCGTGTGATACCTAAAAAGTTAAGAGTGACAATAAATTTAATTAATCAGTTAAGTGGCAGCGAATTTGGGTTAGTTCAATTTGATAAATATACATACCTGGTTACGTAAGTTATGAATCTTCCGCTGTACTTCATTCCCATCACAAGTTTTAAATTTTCTTGCAAATTCTTCGAACACGCTCATTTTTTTTTCCCCCCGATTCCTGTAAAATTTATGTGTAACATTAAACAAAAACTCCTCTTCCTCATACAGATGGATTAACTCAAACACTTCATCGTCTGTCCACTCTCTTTTATCGGGTAAAACCTTCTTTTCACTCATTTTTAAAGAACATGTAAAGAATAATATTATTTGCCGATTTATTGCGAAATAAAAAAGGAATAAATAAAAGCGTGGGAAATCAAGGGCCTGCTCACATAGGAGTCCAATAGCGGAAGCGTTAAAGTACAGTGATTTCCGCTTATAAGAATCACGTTTGTTATTACTGTTTTTGATTCTTATAAGCGGTTGATTCTTATAACCGAAACTTCCCTTTGGACAGGCACACATACACAAATATATACTTGTACATATATATAAACACACAGGCACATATATACATAATTTTCCATTAAATACTCTTTAATTTACGTTATTTATCATTTATTAAAACTATTTTTTATAATTTTAAAAATACTCAATTTCTAAACAAATACTATAACTCAATTTCTAGACCTATAAGTAACAACACATGATTATAAAATCAACAAAAGGCAGCTTCTCTTTGACTACACTTTGGAAGAGCATCATATCTAATTAACAAGTTGTTTTTCAGAACAACTAAGAGTTTTCCTTGTTTTATCATATTTGAATTCGACTATCAAAAAGTTCTAACACTAACTGGCAATTTCGTTAGAAAACTAAAGTGAATACTAGCGACGTATGCTTATTACAGTCTCAGACGAAGATTCACTTTATAGCTTACGTTTCACGGTTTGATTCTGAATCAAACCGTGAAACGTTTGATTCAGCATCTGGTTCATCTGATTCAGCAAAATGGATCCGTTTACGTTTCACGGTTTGAAGTGCTGAATCCACTGTCCCGTTTGCGTAGTGCCGAGTGCCTGTCTGGAGAAAAGTGAAATCGGACCCGGGCGGGTTAGATGCTCCTGGGTAAAGCTATTAAGACAGTGTTTAGCAAAAACGTATAAGGAGAAACACTTATGTTATGTCTAAAGGAATGTATTTTACGACTGTTTTCCACACCAAAGTTTTATCAATCTTTCTTTTCAAAAACTTAAGAAAGAATTTCGTACCTTTTGAGAGTTCAAGTGGCATTTTTTGGAAAAATGAAAGGAAGGCGAAAATTGCAAACTGATTCTTATAACCGGTGGATTGATTCTTTAAAGAGGAAATTTTAACATAGAAATAATACATTTGTTTTTGTTTTTGCGATATTGATTCTTATAAACGGTTGATTCTTATAACCACTGATCACTATAAGCGGTGGTTACTGTATTGAAATATATTTGACCAATGACAAACCTCCAAACGATTAGCAACGAAATTTGTAACGCCTCCCATAGTCTCAGCTCTGACAAAAATCTTCAAACAACGACAGAAGACTGGAGACTAAGTCTCGAGAGTAGAAATGAGCATGTCCACTTGTGACAGCTGCAATCTCTGATACTTGCACCTGCTTGTCGCCGAGACTGCTCTCAGGCCCCTATCCATTTGTGAGTCTAGTGTCGAGACTACTCTCGAGACTGTTTTGTCACAAGTGGACACTTAGCTTTAGAAAGGGCATAGCTATAAATAGAAACTGCTTAGAACATTCAAAACTTACATGTAAAAACAAACCATTCAAAATTACGAAAATGTTACTTTGTACTCTGCACACTGTTAACGCTGAAGGGTTAAGTTGAACATAGACGTCTATAAAGAAATATTTCTGTTGTGAAATTTTGTATATACATTTAAAGGAGACATATTTATTTACATTTCAGATGTTGTGCCTCCAGATCTCCTTACAAAACACAAAAGGCTTTCAAGATTTTTCCTGTTTACTCCCGAACTTTCAGCTGATGGCGTTCGACTGGAGTATAACGATAAATCAGGTTTTCTTTATTTCCACCCTGACAGAGAAACGAAAATAATTATTCATGGTTTTATGGATAAAGTGTCAATTGCTACCTGGATGCACGTAAGTATTATTTGCTGTCAGTTTGATTCTAAGAAAGGAACATTTTACATCTGGAATATCAAAAAAAAAGAAAAAAGAGGCATGGGTATTCGTATTAATGAATTCCAGTTTTTTTAGCCTTAAGCATGAATTAAAAGCAACCTGCTAGGAGTAAGTCAGTGTAATGGAGTTGGCGATCAAATTTAAATAATATTTCGGAGTTTTTAAAAATTTCTTATGGCAACATAGTAACAATTTGTTCCACGCTATAAAACGAAATTATTTACCTTTCTAGAAGTGTTGAATTTTTTTTTTCATCTGAATAATTCAGAATTTTTTACTGAAAGAACAAAATTTTT
This sequence comes from Dolomedes plantarius, assembly GCA_907164885.2. Lineage (NCBI taxonomy): Eukaryota > Metazoa > Arthropoda > Arachnida > Araneae > Dolomedidae > Dolomedes > Dolomedes plantarius. Next base: position 83,102,218 of record OU015490.1, read on the forward strand.
TCTTCAAAGTTTTGTATAAATTATTTTCGTTCTGCGAAGTGTCGTGGGAAGCGTTTTCACTTCACGACGTGTGGCTGCAAATTTTTTCATTCCGCAAAGTATTTCAGTGTTTTTATTCCATGAAATATCCCAGTTAGTGTTTTTATTCCAAAAATTATCACTCCTTTCTCCCAAAACTCATCACTGATTTTTTTTTATAAAAAATTATCACTGTGGTTTTTTCCAAAAATGATCACTGTTTTTATTCCAAAAAGCATCACTGTTTTCTTTCGGCAGTGACAGAATAACTTTTTTCCCCCATAAAGTGTTGCAATAAGTGTTTCATTCCATAAGTATTACAAGTGTTTCCATTCTGCAAAGCAACCGAGTAAGTGTTTAAACTAACAAAATTTCCGAGAAAGCGTTTTCATTTCCCAAAGTGTCGTATCACAGTAGGTGGTGTTATTCCACAAAATGTCACACATTGTTTCGCTTCACAAAGTATAGTAACTTAATATTATCTATATATATATAAAACAGTTCCGTAAGTGACTGACATACAACGCACAGACCAAATCGCTGGACCTAAAGGGCTGAAATTTTGCATGGCGATTCTTCTTATAGTGTAGGGGTGCACTAAGAGGGATTTTTGAAAAATTCCTCTTAGCTTAAAAATTTAATTTAAAAAATCTGTTTTGTAATATTCTTTTAAGTTTGCATTTAAAATAATAATCCGAGGGTTATAAAATTTATATGACGAGAAAGATCATAAAAAAATTCCTTTTAAAATGAAATATTTTTTGAATCTTTACCTCCATTTTCTGATTTTTGGTCAATTTTCAAAGATTAATTTTTAGAATTTAATTTATTAAATGCTGATCACGTGGTTTCTTTTCTTTTAATTTTGCGTCACGTGCATAACAGCGAAATAGACGAACTTTTTTTTCTTGCTTATGTGGCAGACGATTGGACATTACCCCCAAAAATGTTAACATACAGTAAAAGAAATGTTCCTCAAACTGTACTATATTAACTGTACTATATTCTTTAGTATGTTCTATTAGATTTAATTTGAATATTTTCTTCTACATTATTTTTTCTATAAAAATATCCGTTACGTTTTTTATAAACATATATTTTTTTTGTTTTTTTTACATCAATTGCATACATTAACCGTTGTATTTAATTTGAATGTACTCCGTAACGAAGTACAGGTTTTCAGCTAATACTATATAAAGGGCCGAAGTAAATTTTGTTTTAATCCAAAAAGCGGCATACTTAGATTTTTTTATCCCGCAAAGAGCGACAGTCGGTTTTTATTCCACTATTCCTAACAAAAATTTTTAATTTATGCAGTGTCCAATTTTTATTTCATGATCAGTCAAATCTTTTCTATGCTCTTTTGTGCAAACGAGTGTTCCTGTATTAAATAAACTTATGTAAATTAATGGAAACTGTTTAAGATAAAAAATTAAAATACTAAAAGGTTTGAAAAATGTGAACTGAAATTTATTTTCATGCTGTAGGAAATGAAAGATGAATTTCTGCTGTTAGACAAATTCAACGTCATCATTGTCGATTGGAGCAACGGCAATTTCATCCCTTACTCTCAGGCAGCTGCCAATACTGAGCGAGTTGGTGAAGAAATATCGAACCTGATGCTAATGTTGATGGCAAGTACAGATCTTATGCTCTTCTAAAGTTGAGAACATCAACATATTGATTTTTAAACACGTGTGTACGTTCATTTAAAATTTTAAGAGGAATAAAAGTATTGGTATAAGTTTTATGCTAGGAAAATATTGTCATGTTTGTCTATGTCGATGATCTGGGTTTGGATGCCAGATCATCGGAAGCCTTCCACTCCATGTTCGATGTCCTTGTTTATTGTTCTGATCAAATTGTATTGGAAGTTAACCCTTTAAAGTGTAGGATCATGTCATGTGGAGAGATCTCTAAAACTAAGACCATGTATTTAAACTCGAAGCAGAGTTTTTACGTTGAGGTGGAATTGTTAGTTTATACCGTGCTGGAGGCCTTTAAGTATTTAGGAAAGGTTTCCACGTGTACAAGTCTTTTGTCGGTAGGAACCCGGTTCCCCTGTGAGGACCTGGAGACATTGGCTAGGGCACCATAGCAGTGACAACAGAAAAGTTTGTTAAAAACGTATGTCCAGTAAAAATTCTAACACTAGGTTCACCTATCCCTCACACTGATGGGTATTAAGCCCGATAAAACCGTATTGCAGTTGTCAAGCTGTGGCTTGGCGCTTGCCATATTTGGACTATTTCGTATTCAGCCATTTTCTGTTCTGTTCAGTAGTTGGTCGAGACACGTGCTCTGCACGACTCGGTTGCTCTCATGTTTTAATATATACTACTTGTTATTGTTAATTTCTAGTATTTGATTTCAATTAACAGTCCTCTGATTCATCGCCAATAGAAAGTTTATTTTAGACATTATCCTACTTTGGACCGAACAATGGGCGATCTGAAGAGGCTCGACGTCCAAGTTAGAAATCTTTTGGGAGGAACAAAAAAAAAAAAAAAAAAAAAAAAAAAAAAACACAATGATGAAGTGTTTAATTGGTTTTTCCAGATAGGTTTAAAATACAGCCAGGAAATTCTGTTCTCTCAAATGAAGGGGTGGAGAATCCAGGGGAAAAATCTAGTGATGATCTCATCTTTTGGGATGTGTTGAGGAGCCTCGACTTAAATATTCTGTCTGCACGCGTACTTCCTGGGACCCGCCCAGTCAGCATGTCCTTTTGAATATGACGTCGGCATACTGCCGGCAGAGGATCGGGGTCTGTTCGCCGGGTGGCCTCATAGTGCGGTCTTTGGTTTTAAGTTTTCCCTTCAATAAAAATGAATTTCGGCCTGTATGTGTGTTCTCTTTTCTTTCCTGGGTTTTTTCGTTGTTTGGTAAACACATGCAGGGGAAAGTACAAAAATTGGTAAAATGACCAGATAACTGTAGAAGTGACTGGAAACTTCACTCTCGTCAATAAGTATGAAGAATTGATATTTTTTATTCATTTTATTATATTAGGATTTATCATAAAACTTTATATTAAAGCAATGCTTTCTTATATGGTACTTATCAAATACAACCATCACAATTAACTGGTCTCCTTAATGAACAACTTAGCTGTGACGGTCTGAGTGCATACACGCAATCTCTCTCTCTCTTTGGTATTTTTAATTACGTCTGGTTTTGTTTTCAGTTCAACTTGATTGAAATTGGGCTGTTACAAGAGTACCACTTAGGATAAATTTGGCACTGGAACTCCTCTTGAATGTTTCAGCTAGACAGATTTCAGGCAGAAGTATCCATCACCGGCTCGCTGTTCTGATGAAAAAAAACAAACTTTTAGAGTTCTCATGATCTCTCAACTTTCAGAATACGGGTAGAAATTTAACTAGAAACTTTAAGCCCGAGATTATCTTTTGTTCTCCAAACCACTTCCGTAAGCAAAATATATGAATTTCTGAAAGATCTGATTTTCTTCAGATTTTTAAGAATTAATTTTTTAATGGTACAAACACAATAAAAGTAGGATTCTTTAAATAATGTGCCGATTTGAAAATATTCTAGTATCAGATATATTTCTTCAAATTAGATTCAAAACTGTCTAATATGCCAACTCGTAAATTTTTCCTTGTTGAGCGATTTTGAGAAATTTTATTTTGTGGAGTTTTAGTCCTGATAATGATGTGCAACTTAAGAAAAAAAAGAACTCTTAACGGAGAATAGTTCATGTTTGTGCATTTCATAAATAAGTAACAACACAAGATAGCATATTCGGCAGGTTATATATAATGGTTATATATATATATATCGGGATGCTATATATATTATCATTGACATCAAGAGATTCCTTTGTTTCTGACCTCCAAAACCGAATTAAAATTTAAGTCTGGGGCAAGACCCTGAATGGACCTCGTCAAATTACAGTTGCTGCTTTCTGGATTGCAACTAAACAGGACTGCCTGGCTGTGCATTTAAATCGAATGGGAAATTTTTATAGCCCTATATGCCTTCTTTGCAATTCCGACAACATGGACGGTAAGCACACGATGTCCTGCCCCGCCTTAACTGGGTGTTCTCTGTACAGACGTAGCCAGGGGATGGCCGAATGGCTAGGGCGCTGGCTTTCGGTTCAGATCCTGCGGGTTCGAGTCCTACTGTTGACATGGATGTTTGTAGCCGTTCGGAATCGGCTTTAAACTGTAGGTCCCGGTCTAATTAGCCCTCGTGTAGCAAAAAGTTGACCGTAGTGCTCCAAACCTACCTGTACAGACGTTATTGAGAGGCCCGTGATTGCATGATAATTTTCTTAGTTCTTTTCTTGTTTATGTATTTTCCATTTAGTTCTCCTTGACAGTTTTGTAATTTTCTTTCTCTGTATACCTAAGGACTTTGTACGCAGGTTTCTGCATTAAGAAAATAACGTCTTTAAAACACAAGTAAATTTTAATTGTCGCTATACTTACCGTTCGTGCATCATCATTTTTGTGCATTATATGATAACGGTTATATGTTAACGATATATGTTAACAATTTGACAGGAGACTTATGAAGCTCAACCTAGTAAATTCCATCTAATTGGCCACAGTCTTGGTTCTCATGTAGCTGGGTATGTTGGTGAAAGGATCAAAGGACTTAAAAGGATTACAGGTATGTGCTGTATTTATTTTCATGAACAGTTACTATTTTATGCGGTTTATGAATTTAACACTGATTGCTGCTTGGCCCATGCTGAACTTGACACTTAGGCCGTTTTGGAAGTTATGTAAAAGAAGCCTTATTACGAGACGTCTGAAATATACCATAAACTTGTCAATTATGTTTAATGCAATTATCATACCGATGGCACATCCAGCTTAGGGATTCGTTGTCAGCCCATAATATGCCACTCAGTTACAGTGTTCAGATTATCAACAGTTTTTGAATTTAATTTGCTTTGAACTTCATTTGACGTTTCCTGTTGTTGAAATGTTAGCAGTCGTGTTATCCAACTGCATAAGATACACGTATCAAATATAGCCAGTAAAAATTAAACGTCTCCAATTTTACAATACAGAATAAATGTTTAGATAAATTCGACGAACGAATAGATAAATCCTTCAGCAACGAATATGGAACTTCATTTGGTAGTCAACGAGTGAAAAATTATACCATAAGACTAATAAAAACTGGAACAATTGTCCAGATAAACTCCAGAGAAGAAAAAATCAGTGCAATCATTGAATTTATTTGAAACAGTTTTTTAAAAACAGATTAAAATGATATAATGTACAATATTTGCTTTAAAAGCATATTTAGATTTCTATTTTTTAAGGGTATAAGAAAAGGTCATGTTCATTTATTTTATTATTGTAATTGTAAATGGCAATATAGATAGTACCTTGTCGGTTAGCTATTTCTATTCTCTGCTGATGCCTTCCAAAAAGAGTTAAGAGAATTTCCTTCGAATTCAGATTTCTTTTCGTTCCTTGATTTATAGTGTGATTGCGTTGAAATATTCTTCTAGAAAGGAATTTTATGAGGTTAATGACAAAGAAAATCCGCATAGTCAAAACGTCTATTTTCACTCTTTTCGGATCATATAGACAAATGTTTATTTTACCTATATGATTCTTTTTTCATTCCATATATCTCTTAACGTTCAGAACCGTGTCCCTAGCGGTGCTTTCCCACAGCTTGGCAACTACTGGTATAAAGAATAGCTCGCTACATTGTACTGTTACCCCTTTAAGTAATAAATAGCACTCCAAAACTCTGATAAAGTTCTATTTAAGTGTACTACTGTGTCTTATTTGGACATTCCTCAAAGAGTTAGTTTTCTTATCTGTAATCGTCTCGTCTACTCTCCCCTGCGTTTATTTTGACCCTCTTTACAGATACTTTCTTCGTTTATCGCTGTTTGTTCAGATGCTTCACGGCAAATGCAGGAAGCACTGATGACCCGTAAACAACACGAGTTAAAAAATTATCCGCGAACGTTGCCATTCTCTCCTCTAATCAAAATGTTTAATTAGGATGTTTTATTTTCGCGATAACATGAGTTGAAATGCTACAGGGCTGCGTGAATTAAGGAAAATAAGTCTGTGGAAGTAATCGCTTGAGAACTAACTTCCAGTTCAACAGTCCATGTACACCAGGAGTTCTCAAACTTATTTCGCCCACCACCTGCTTTTCAGAAAAAAAAAACTACTCAGCGGCCGCCTGGACATTTTCATTCTTGGGGTCATACGACTGTTAAACCGTAAAAAAAATCATTTTTTTTGAAAAAAAAAATATATAAGATTAACATTTTCTGAGTATTTTAAGACTATTCGCTTGAAAAAATTCCCATAATTACGGAAGTTAGGAATACAAACGTATCAGATGTTTACTGTAAACAGATTTAAAGGGCAATACTCCAAAGTGATTTATCTCAAAATGTTTTTTTCACATAACACACTTGTTATCTCTAGAACTATTTCATATTTTTGCATGAAACTTTCACAGAGGGTACATATTATCATTTGCTTGAAACTGAACCTAAATTTGCTTACAGATATCTAGAGAATGCATTTTTCATACATAGATAAAATTAAATTTATTAAGAAAAAATGCACTATTTTCAGTTTCATAGTAAAAATAGAAATATACCCTAAATATATACAAATTTAGGTTCAAATTAAACTTTAGTTTCTGCAGTATGTGCTAAAAGCAGAAATGTTGTCTTAAACTTAATTTTTTTTTGAGTATTTATGCGCGTTAGCTTTGATATCACTTTTGTCCAAAGCAAACTGCTTATTATTTATGACTATCTAACACAAATTATTTTTAACTATGAAACAAGAAACAGGTATATATTCATAAATCAAACATTGTTCTATTAACACAAAAAAAATTGATTTTAAATCTTACTTTCGACATTCTATATCTTGGAAAGAATGACACAATTTTTATACTTTTTCACCTTTCATAGTCATATGGACCCCTTAAGCGAACAAACAGAAGCAGTGACAAATTTGCGTCCTTTTATGTACAGTAAAATCTCGTTTATCTGGACTAACTGGGACCATAGGCAATCCGGATAATATGGGTAATAAGCAAAACAAAATCCTTAACTAAGCAGACTTACCGTTTATTACGATAAAAAACGATGTTTTGTAACAAACTTACATACTATTGTTTACAAGACATTAAAAATATAAAAATAACTTTTCCCATCATTTGCTAACAAAGAATTGGTAAGTCTAGTAAAGCTTTCTTAAACTCTACAAAAAGCATTTTATTACCATAATTTATTGTACAATCTATGCATAAACTGTAAATTGAATGAAACTAAAAAGCGAATATTTGGAGTACTTATAGTTACGTTCTTGCTATCATAGTTAAAAATTATCTAATCTATATATAAAACAGTTCCGTAACTGAGTGACTGACATACAACGCACAGACCAAACCGCTGGATCTTAAGGGCTGAAATTTTGCATGGCGATTCTTCTTATAGTGTAGGGGTGCACTAAGAAATATTTTTGAAAAATTCTTAGATTTTTTAAAATTGAATTTTTAAGCTGTTTTAGTAACTTTTTTTAAGTTTGCATTTAAAATAATCATTTGAGGGTTATAAAATTAATATCACGAGAAAGATCATAGAAATTGCTTTAAAATGAAATCTTTTCCTCCCTTTTCTGATTTTTGGTGAATTTTTAAAGATTAAATTTTAGAATTTAATTTAAATGCTGATCACGTGATTTCTTTTTCTGATACTTTAAATTTATCGTCACGTCCATAACAATGAAATAGACAAAAAATATATTTTCCCTTGCTAATGCGGCAGACGATTGAGCATTATCCAAAATAATATTAAAATACAGTTAAATATAAGTTCCTCAAACTGTACTATATTAACTGTACTATATTCTTTAGTATGTCCTATTGGATTTAATTTGAATATTTTCTTCTACTTTATTTTGCCTTTAAATATCTCTTACGATTTTTTTAGTTTTGTTTTTTTACATCAATTGTATACATTGATCGTCGTATTTATTTATATATATATATATATATATATATATATATATATATATATATATAGGCATTAATTGCATACATTGACCGTTGTATTTAATTTGAATGTACTCCGTAGCCAAGTGAGGGTTTTCAGATAGTGTGAACATAAAATGAAAATGTCTACATATCTGATCCGGGTTATCCGGATAAACGAGGTTTTACTGTATATACATCTACCTGTGTTCTTCAACAAAGTAAAGAAATGTATTGTAAATAAAATACCTTGAAGCTTGAAATTATAAAATTATTCATTAAAAGCAACCATGGTAACATTCACACTACTTATAGACAATTAAGATAACAAAGGATAATTATTAAAGTGAAAGTTACGAATAACATTAAAACAAATCCTTATGAGAAGGATGAACTTGGTGTACTGCTATCAATTTTTTGATATTAGGCTCTATATTTTTTCCCTCAGCAATTTTAAATCATCGCGATTAGCTATTTGTAGTTAGTTTCTGCTTTTAGTGAGCAGATTAGTGACTACACTGAACCCACTAAACAGGATGAGGAAATGTAATTAAATTTTTTTGTACTATAGCCAGGATAAAGTGTCGGTATCTGTCAGTCAGAACTGTTGGTAGCTGTGTTCGAAATTAAATTTACCACCCCTCGGGGAAATTTCCCCTAGGGGGTAAAATCCCCGCGGGGGATGATATTACCCACTTTGGGAAACCCTGATTTACACGAGCGATCCTTTAAAGTGCTAAGTGGGGTTAGAGCCCTATTTTTAGCAATGAAAAACATACTTCCGTACTTCTAGATTAATTTCAAATTAGGCTTTTTTATGAATTCACAAAAACTCAATTCATAATTTACGTGTTGGTTAGTTTGTGCTCGTAATTCCTGTTTTAATCGAAATGTTTAATTTGAATACTTTTTGCGATAACATGATTCGAAATGTTACAAGATTAATGAAATAAGGAAAATAAATACATTTTTAGAAATAAGACTGAGAATTAACTTTCATTTCAGCCTTTCGTGTACATGATGTGTTCAAGTGCAGATAGGGGCATAGAACTTAAATTTTGACAATATAGAATGTATTTCTTGGTTAATTGTAAAATGAAGGATTCTTCCTGAATTAACTGAATAGAACACCTAATTGGGGTGTTGCCTTGGTTTTTGGACGCAAAAATTCAGCCTCTAATGGAAATGTTTCTTAATTTAGATAGATTACCGTACAGGGCGACTGCAGGCACGGTTAGGAGACTTAAAAATCTAGTTTTTACTCAAATTAGTTCCTCATTGTAACTGTGCGAGAAATAGAATTCTATCAGTTCCACTGATATAATGAAGATAACTGATTAATTCATAGCTGTGTACTGAAATATACTTTGCTAAACGCTGAAATAAAACAAAAAATATTGAGTATCACTAACGCTGGTGACAAAAGCAGTATTCCTATGAGTAAGGGCATTAAATACTATTAACGTAATTCCCGTACTAACAGGCGCTCAAACAATTTGTCTCTAATACCTTTAGATAACGGTAGTGTAAGTGCAGAGCATTAGATTATGCTGAGATTACTAATAAATTATCGAAACTAAACGCAAGAAACATTTGTTACCCGTGTTGGTAACAAAAGATTTTCAAAGAAAGTATAGCGTTACAAGAAAAGTGAAAAGGGGGTTTACTTTGGACCTTGTTTGCTATAAGTTAAAAAGTCTTATTCCCCCTCCCCCCCCCCCCCAGAAAGTGGGAATATATTTGACTGGTATATACCCACTTCCGGAGTCTAGGAGCTAGCGCCTTTTTAGATTCTAAATAGTTACAATTTTCCAAGGCGCATTTCAGTAAATTGGACTCTGCTTCCTCTAGCGAGAACAGTAGCGGTAGTGTTTTCCTTAGAATTGATTGGTTCCCCAAACTCCTTTTGTTTCTGTCTTGGTAATTACGAGTGCACTGACTTCATAAATCATTCTTTTATCCGTTGATTGGTTGGCTGACGGTGCCACAGTTGTAGTTAGTTGCACGAGGGCTGACTACGCATCGATCTACAGTTTAAAACCTATTTCGAAGCGGTTACTATAGGCGCATATACATACAGCGCAGTGGCGTAGCGAGGGGGTAAATTATGCCCTGGACGCCACTCGTAGAGGGGCGTCAAATGGTCAAGACAAATGATATATTATTTATTTTTTGTGGGGGAGGGTGCCAAAAAGGCATCGTGACCCGGGTGCCAGTTATGCTCGCTACGCCACTGATACAGCGAACGAAGAGTAGCGAACAATGCTGTTCGCTAAATGCATACGAACGCTTTTACTTGCCTTTGCCACAGTTCGCTCACTAGGCGGTACATCTAAAGAAGTTCGTAACTCCCGTTCGCTGAATGTGTATTGTCCACCTCCCGTCAGAAGAGACTTGGCACTGGTTTTAAGGTTGGTGCCTCGGGAACGTGGATCCTCGAAATGAGGAGTCGGGAATAATCAACACCCCAATACCATTACACCATAATACAGAGCCTATAGTTTGGCAAGGAATCTTTTTACTTTTTGACTATAAATATCACTTCGATTAGGAAACTGAATTGTTCAATATAGTGTGAATTGGAGTATTCACCACAACAATTCACCTGACGAAATGTTGCACAAGCATTTGGTTTGTCAATATAGACGGCAATCCGAATTTCAAACCGAACGCCAACTTTGTCCGTTGAAATTTGGCCCAATTTGTTCATTACCTCTCGTTCACTGTATGTATAACCACCTTACCACTTATGCCAGCAGCGGGACTGGAATCCATAGATTCTGGAACCGATTGACAGCACATATAGTTATTCGACAATTGTCCTGCTGAAGTATTCCATTATCGTCAACTTACATTTTTCTTCCCATGCGACACTCTTTGAGAGATGAAGTCCTTCATACAAAAGACAACTTAAAGAATAGTATACAAAAGATATTTCTGCACGAAAAGTTGGACAACCCCGAGATTATTTTCAGTCCAGCCCAAGGGTTCTCAACAAGGGGAGGATTTTAGGTCTTCAGGGGGGAGGGGACTGGGACCACTCTTCAGAAAAAAAAAATGTGATGTCCTGTAGATTATGTAAAATTGTAGTTTATTCAATGTCGCAAAATAAATTAGAAACAAAGTTTGTTAAACGTCCCAGAATAAAAGCTGTTCTTGAAAATGCATCATTGTTTTTAGTTTCTTAAATAGTTAGTTCTAAATATTAAAAAAAACTAATTTTATTCCAGTTTTGAAAATTAACTTTTTTTATCCCTATTAAATCTGTAAAATTTTACTATAAAACTTCTCGGCAGCCGAAGAAGTGGTGGAAGAGTTCGCAAAAGAGATAAAATGTGCACTTTTACTTCGTAAAATCCCCAGAATAAAAACTAACATAGTTGAACCGCTCTTGTTCGTAGAAACTAACGAGTTCGTAAGAGCCTGTTCACATAGAATCCGTCAGCGTTACTCGTATTGACATATTTTTAAACCAATCACAGAACTTAGCAATTTCGTGGCCAATCGTTTGGTGGTTTGAAATTGGTTAAACATATTTCAAAACGAGTGACACTGACTGATTCTATGTGAACAGACCCTAAATTGGAGGTGCGTTAAGATATCCGACTGTGTTCAGAGCTGTTTTTTTCTTTTTCAAAGACTGTGCTAGCGAAAATTTTTATCCTAATTTTCGAGGGAATATAGCACCATATAGGAAAATGATAAAATAGTCCCAAACTAACTAACTTTTTACAAAATTTAAGGCTTTTTGACGAAATTTAGCATATTTTTACATAAACTACTCTAGCACAAAAAAGAGAAATTATGCATGTGACATTAATTTCTTTTTATCATGTGCACGTAACGCCCTCGGGAGTGTAATGAACTAAAAAATTAATCGATATCTTGAAGGGGAAATAGAAAACAAAACAAAAGGTCCTAATATGCAATTACGCGTAAAATCTCAGTCATTTCTCATGAGATTTTTAAAAAATAAATACAGCTATAAATAAACAAATGATATACCTAGAACGTAATCTGTAGTTCTTTACATCCTTAGTATTATAAAAAACATACCTAAAAAAAATCAGGTAGTCTCTTCTAACGAAACTACAGCGGGTTATTAACGTAGGATTACTTATTGCTTACCTCTTTCTTATTTTGATGCATTTTGGTACTTTACTATTTAACTGTTTACTGCTACTAGGTTTGGCACGCAGCCAAAATTATAACTCGACGACGCTTAAATTTTGCTTTCCGGAGGACCGCTATTGAGGAAGGCAATCCTACATTAAAATTTCATAGATTATCGTGATTATATTTTGGATTTATCACAATAGTCGTTCATATTTTTGATGAAAAGTAAGTTCTTCAGAAAACTCAAAATTCTGTGTTCAAATGGCAAAATGTTATAAGAAATTTACGTGACAGCATTTTCTAGGATTCAAGATGTCATGGAAAATCAGTAATTTGTTTTACGTGAGCAAACGTGGTACCGATGTTTCAGAAAAATAGTTGGCTATTACTTACAGTAGTTAGCCCGTCTGCACACGGAGCAACTCAAAAGAAACTGATAACTGACTCAAATCACAAACCAGCCCGTGATGAGTCGCAACCTATGTAATTGAATGGAGCCACGCACACGGCGCAACTGGTTACAAACCCGTCGCGCCGTGTGCGTGGCTCCATTCAATTACATAGGTTGCGACTCATCACGGACTGGTTTGTGATTTGAGTCAGTTATCAGTTTCTTTTGAGTTGCTCCGTGTGCAGATGGCCTTACAGTAAATAGAAAATATCGGCGAACGAGAATCCGGAATGTGAAAAACTCTTTTTTTCAAGAAAAGTTTTTAACGTTTTACCATCTGAGCACATAATAAATTGTCACATGCATTGAAATGGACAGCTGCTGCTTTTCTTTAAATCGCCCTCATTTCTAATGATTGTACAGAAAAAAAAATAAAAGCATACTTTAAAACAGAAATTTTTATTCTTTAAGAAACAGGAGTTAAAAAAAAATCGTAATTTTCATAAAAGTCGACGTTTTCAACGTAGTCGGATACCTTAAAACAGTGGTTCCCAACCTTTTTCAGCTGGCGACCCACCTTTCCTTATCGGAATACCTCCAGGATCCATCGGTCCATGGTGGAGTAAAAAACCTTATTTGTATCGTATCCCTTCCTTATGTATATATAATTTACCATCAAATATTGCATATATATAGATATATATATGCTTTTTTGAAGATTATTGATAAACAATTTGTGTTCTGATTTGAAAATGGTTGACAAAATATAAGCACTTTGTAGCAAAACAGTTATTTAACAATAGATATACGTTTGCAATATATGCAACAAGTGGTTTCATACTCACTAACAAGTATTCCTAGGTGAAGATAAAAACTACAATTATAAAAGTACACAAAGACCATTTTAATAGTTTTAGGATCGAGTCGCCACCCACCGGTTGGGAACCGCTGCCTTAAAACATTAGACGTTGTAAGGCCTAATTTCATTTGCAAGTCATGGCAAAATTTTCTGTGCCTAAAGAGATTACGCCAATTAAGCCTGTCAGAAAATGGCTCTACCTTTCGGTACCAGAGTCTGTGGGTTCGAGTCTCACTATTGGCATGGACGTTTGTAGCCGTTCAGAATCGGCTTTAAGTAGTAGGCCCAAGTCTAATTAACTCTCGTCTAGCAAAAAAGAAATGATTGTATCGCTTCAAATGAAACCAAAATCAAACCAAACCCTCAGTCACTCAAAAATTGTAATCATAACGATTACTCCATGCCTATTTTATCATATATATTTTATGTCGTCAGATAAATGCTACATCTTCAATAATACATTCTACAATGTTTATTTGGATTCATATCTTCAGAGGAATTAAAAAATGTTTATTATTTTATCCCGTTGCTTCACTTTTTGTTTTATGGACTTAACCGATTTGGCAAGTGAGCGGCTGAATTAAAAATAATTAAAAGATAAAAAGAACTTTTTATATACCATGTTTTTAAATTTTCTGTTGAATCATATAAATTTGACAATTCTATGTATTAATAAATACTTTAAAAACATTTTTTTGATGAATTATCCCATCAACTTGAAAGAAAATGAAGTTAATTGGAAGTTAACTCGCGTTTAACTTTTCGTTTCCGTCCCGGCCGATAGATGGCTGCACCAGTCTACAAAACAAAATTAACTGAAAATTACTTTTAGCCATCTTTAAGCAGAATTAAATTATTAAAATAATGCATTGTCATCGTGTTCTGAGCTATTCTAAAAGTTTCAAATGTCTAGTTAGTCGGGAAGTTAGTTAAAAATTGATTGAAAGATTTGTACTGGACAAACACATACGCAAACAAACAAGAAATCAAGTTAATAAAAACATGGTAATGAGAAACAGAAACAAAATATCGCCATGACTACACAGTTGCAACGCAGCATGAGCTATAGCAGGGTTTCTTAAACTTTTTCTGTCAACGACCCCTTTTATCCCGAGATTGGGCGCGACTCCCGGTATATACATAAAAATAAATATACAAATATAACGTAGATGCATAAAATAAATATACAAATATAAAGTAAATACATGAAATAAATTACAAATATAACATAAATACATAAAATAAATATACAAATAAAACATTAACTGATGAATAAATCAGAGATTTACCTGATGAATAAATCAAAGAAATCAGAGCGAGGAAAGATCTGTTTATCTCTTATGTATCCATGATGCGATTCCTGATTTTAAATGAATATTTTAAATCAAAATGGTTTTCGTAATTATATTTGCTAACTAGTATTGAAGATTATGTAGGGACACGCCGGGTTGAAGGGATACCATTCGCGAACAGTTGCCAAAGTTTTCGCGACCCATACTTCAAGAAGCACAGTGCTATAGCATTCAGTCCAAGAAACAAATATACGAAGTAGTATAAGCCGTTGCATGAGTGTCAGAGGAAGTTCTTCCAATACTATACGGAAATTTTAGGAATTTCTGTCACATGTCTTGAATGGTATGAGATCTTAAGGGGCTGCATCAGGTAACCTCACAGGGCAACTGATAAACGTCGGGGAATTTTCCCTTTAGTATTTAACTAACCACTGATTTTTTTGATATTTTTTTGTGGGGGGGGGGGGGTGGAGAGGATTCGAAAATAGATCTTTCAGTGTAATCGCATAGTATTTAAGATATCTCTTCATTTTAGTCTATATTTTTTAAAATTTAAATTTTGTAGTCATAGACATAATTGAATGTCCCACAAAGAATTCACCATGAAAAAAAAAATATAAGTTTAAAAACCAAGCACTCTTAAAACGTCTAGCATCGTCTGCACAAAACCCCCGCACGATAAAGAATCTCTCTATTCTAAAAAAAAGTAACTCCCGCTGCCGCTGTCAAAAGCTTGTCACGCTATCTCCTCCGAAACCGCTGGGGGTATGGGGTCGAGAGCGATACCAATGGATGCAGAAGAATGGGGGGGGGACCAAAGTAAGACATGTCTCACCTTCCTCGGACTTTAAGTTTTTATTTTATGTTTTGTGGGAAAATATTGACTTTTTCATCTTCAGATTACGATAACTCGCCAAAAAATGTTCGTAGAATTTTGATCTTTTTACAGTCTAAGACTACAGACATTTCTCTTTCAAACCAGACCACATAGGTCTAATTATACATGTTTTAAAACAGACTAATATTTTCATCAAAAAATGAGACAGTTTTTCAAGAAATATAGTCCCCTATGTGGATGTAATATCGATGCTCCTCGAGTTTTTATCTTACAAAGAAAATATTTGCATCATCTGGAAGCTGAAAGCTTTTTTATTCACATGAACCTCATTTCAAGTCTATATCTTAAATTTTCGATTTTTAATTGAATTTTAAAGCTGATAATTCGACAGTGATGAAACGCCCTTCGCATTAAGGGTGACAACAGTAAATGGATGGAAGCTGTTACATTGCCCGAGAGTCACCCCCTATGTATCTCGCTATTAGCCATAACAGAGGAGAGTAAATAAAAAAAAAATTATGCATGTGACATTAATTTCTTTTATTATGTGTACGTAACGCCCTCGTGCATTTTCTAATCTGTGACTAAAAATTACTGAGAGTTAGAAACCATTATAGCTTAACATTGGGATTGAAGATCTGAAACGTCGACTGATTAATGCACCACTTAAAAGTCTGAATCCGAGCACGATCAGTTTTTAAGCTTAAAATTCCTTTCCCACTGGATGAATTCTTAATTCCAGCGAAATGAAAGGAAATTCTGTAGAGGGTGTCAACACGATCCAAGTATTTGTTAACGATATGAACAAGTTTCTGAAGATTTTTTATTTTACACCCTTCACTTCAGAAAATCCTTACGCACAATCCTTTTTGTATACAAACGATGTCAAAAGAGAACTGTTAATAAAGAGTGGAAATTCGCCGCCGGTCTTTGACCCGCGATAAGATTACACTGAATTATGCGAGCGTGGGTAGTTATGACAGTCTTTTCCGAGCTCTTGTGTCTGGCTTCTTTCAAATATCGGGTTATGCCGGCACAATCAGCTTCACTTCTAATTGCCCCCGAATTATTCAAACCGAAATGTACACGTGCCCATTCTGGCTGATGGAAAGGAAGGTGTTGGTGCATAGTATAGAGAATAAAAATTTGAAATTAAGAAAAATTTACAAAAATTTGAAATTAAGAAATGAAAACCTGAACTAGACTTTTTTTTTTTCGGTGCATATACGTTCTCTTTGTGCTTGGTGCTCTGCACTACATGCCTTTCTTAATTTAACTCAGTATTTTTTTTTCTCTTAGTGAGGTGTTAAGTCGCAATGTTATCATTGATGTGAGCTGATTCGGAAACATTAAGACTGTTGTTTGACTGTCTGCAATGATAAATATATATATATAAATAAATATATATATATATATATATATATATATATATATATATATATATATATATATATATATATATGTGTGTGTGCGTGCGTGTATGTATGTGTGTATATATATATATATATATATATATACACATACACTAGTTATCAAAAATTAAGGAAAAATCACAAAAAGAGGGATAAAGCATTCAAAACTATACCAATCTGTTTAAAATTTGAATATGTTAAGTAAAAGGTGCTGAACAATACTGCATTATGCAAAATAGTGGCGCTGCAGTCGGAATACGTCATTTGCAAGGAGCATAAAAGTGCATGTCTCAGAGCAAGGCGGTAATTGTCGCTACGAGGCTGAGATTAGACATCTGGCATAGCCAAATTGTAACAATGACTTCCAGGCATCATTTGACCGAAGAACTGCGATGGCGAGCTATTGGGAGACTAGAGGCAGGACAAAGTCAAACAGAAGTGGCCAGATGGCTGAATGCGAGTCCGTCTGTGGTTCATAGACTTTGGAAACAATTTCTAACCACGGATTTGGCATCCAGGAGGTTCAACCAAGGACGGCCATATGCTACGACGAGTGCCGATGACCGATATTTGTCATTATGCGTACGAAGGAATAGAACCGCAACTCCGTCTGCAAGCTCCGTCAGCAGATCCCCCTTCGCTGCAAGCTCTGGAAGGTTGGTACCAACGTCAACCGTGTGTAGAAGGCTTCACGAAGGTGGTCTTTTTGTGAGGCACCAGCCAGTTGCGTCCCGCTCACGTCACGCCATAGGCGGGGACGTTTGCAGTGGGCACGTCAAAATGTCCACTGGATGCGTGATCAATGGAGGGCTGTTCTCTTTACGGATGAGTCCAGGTTTAGCCTCCAAAGCGATAGTAGGCGTATTTTGGTTTGAAGAGAACCTGGAACTCGTTTTCATCCATTACACATCCGTGATAGAAATGCATACGGATCAGGCAGTGTCTGTGTTTGGGGTGGTATCTCTTTGGGTGGACACACAGACCTCCATAGCTTTTCCCATGGAAATGGGAATGCTCACACCTATAGAGATGACATCCTTGATGCTTATGTGCGCCCTTTTGCCGGGGCAATAGGTGATGTTTTCGTGCTACAGGACGATAACGCAAGACCGCACAGGGCTCGCATCGTGGATGCTTATCTTGAGCAGGAAACAATACAATGCATGGAGTGGCCAGCTCGATCACCGGACTTGATTCATATCATCATGTTTGGGACGCTTTAGGACGACGTATAGCTGCTCTCAATCCTCCTCCTAGGACCCTAGCCACGCTTTCATTTGGTTTGCAAGAGCAATGGCTCTCACTTCCTACCGAACTCATAGACCGCATAATTGACAGCATCACACATCGCTGTATGTGCTGTATTGCTTCTCGGGGGGATCATACGCCATATTAAAGGTACTTTTCCTATACCAAACTGACACATCCGATTTGTTCATTGTATACATATGCTAGTTTCTATAACACCATAATTGTCTGGAGATTTCTTTTTATGCTATTTTATACCTACCTATGTGTTGTATAATGTGTAAGTTTCATTAAATTCTACGCTTAACTTTTTGAGTAATCGTTATTGTGACTTTTTCTTAATTTTTGGTAACCAGTACATATATACAGTGGTGCCTCGGAGTTCGTCGGTAATCCGTTCCTTGGAAACCGACGAACCCCGAAATCGACGAACTCCGAAACAAATTATCCCATAAGAATTAATGGAAAACGAATTAATCCGTTCCACGACCTCGTGGTCGACCATTATCTTTATTATTTTCGCCTTGTTTTTAAACTATTATTGCTAAATAACAAATTAAGTTGAATTACATTGTTATTACAAGAAATGCAAAGAAATAAATACTAAATTAGAAAATGACGGAAGGCAATTCACTTGGAGTCTTTTCTCTGCGCATCCTTTTTATCCCACTAGGACTTGGTTGAGGCTCATCGCTAGCTGTTTTTTCTACAGGGGTTTACTTAAAATAGCGATCGAGCGTTACCTGCCTCTTCCGATTTCTTAGTAAGTTATTGAAGAACGGCATGATGGAATTGTTCATCGTACTGATGACAGAACAGGCCATGGTTTTATTCGGGTGGAAATTGTCTATTGTAACTTCAATTGTTCTCCGCATACGAAGTGTTTGTTTCAGTTCATCTGCCGTAATTGTTTTCTGCTCTTCTTCTTCCTCACCCTCACTATCAGCAGTAATTATTTCGTCTCTTTCAGAACGTCGTTTTTCGTCCTGCAACTGTTGCAAGTCTTCCGTGGTGAGATCTTTACGATTCGAGTCCACCAACTCCTCGACATCGTCAGCATTTGCTTCGAGACGTAGATCGTTGCAGAGATCTAAAATCTCTCTCATCATACTCGCCTCCTCCCGTATTTGTTCCGTCTCTAACCCCTCAAAGTCTCGCTCGGAAGCAGCTGATGGCAGTAGCTTCCTACACGCAGAGTTTAGAGTTCTTCTCGTGACCTCGGTCCAAGCCTTATCTATCAGTTGAACAGCCTAATAGACATTATAGCAGTTTTTCCAGAAATCTTTTAATGTCAAAGCGGTCGATTTGGTAATATCGAAACACTTTCGAAGCGTGTTTCGTATAGAGTTTCTTGAAATTGGCCATCACAAATTGATCCATGGGCTGGATAAGGGAGGTGGTGTTAGGTGGCAGATATTTCACAGTAATCCATCCAATTCTTCACCTAAATCACAGTAATTCTGCTTCCAATTCTTCAGCTAAATCTGGTGGATGTGCCGGTGCATTATCGAGGACGAGAACACATCGCAATGACAACCCCTTTTCCTTGAGATATTTTTTCACCATGGGCGCAAACACTTTCCTGACCCACTCGAGAAACAATACCCGAATTACCCATGCCTTAGCGTTAGAAAGCTACATCACTGGTAAACTGTCTTTGCACACATTGAAACGTTTAAATTCCCTAGGTTTTTCAGAGTGGTACACTAATAAAGGCTTAACCTTGAAATCACCACTCGCGTTTGCACACAGGAGGAGCGTGAGTCTGTCTTTCATGGGTTTATGACCCGGAAGAGTTGCTTCTTCTGCAGTGGTGTAGGTTCTTTTGGGCATTTTCTTCCAAAATAAATCTGTTTCATCAGGGTTAAATATTTGTGTTGAAACAAAACCCCCAGCTTCAATAAATTCACCGAATTCTTGCACATACTCACCGGCTGCTTTTTTATCGGCGCTTGCTGCTTCGCCGTGTCAAACTACGCTTTTTACGCCATGTCTCCGTGTGAAACGCCAAAACCACCCTGAAGATGCTAGAAAGTCCATCTTCATCGTCTTTCGTTATGTTTGTGTAAATCTCTTTCGCCTTTTCACAAATAATGTTTTGATCTACACTGCCACCAGCACGCTGCTTTTCCTTTATCCACAGCAAGAGAAGTTTCTCCATTTCGTTTAGAGCATGTGGTCGTTGCTTAGCACTCGCCGCATGTCACACCGTTGGTAAAACAGTAGCTTCTTTTATTTTGTGCCTATGATTCCAGTATGTACTGCCGTTGTTCTTGGTAAATTATACTGTCTAGCTACATCTGCCACTTTCATGCCTTGCTCAATTTTTGAGATTATTTCCCTCTTAGTTTCGATTGATACAACGTTCATTGCTCGTTTTTGCTTTGAGTCAGCAGCAGCAACTGTTTTCGGACTCATTTTCGAATACTATTTTGAACAATTTATGTAAAAAAAATCACTATACAGTACTATAAATACAGTACACTGTATATACACTACACTTCCGTATATATATACGCAGTAAACACAATTTATAATGGGTATAAATGCGAAGTTTTGTTTCACAAACTGCTGCTTTCAATCGATGTGTACTACACAAAGGTCGAAACGAGACTGGGCAACACCTTCTCTCAGCGGAAAGCCGGCTCTCACGTGACCTCAAAATGCGTGACGTATGTTTCCGCTGAGAGAAGGTGTTGGACTGGGTCCTTTGTTTCAATGCGCTCTCAGCTAGCGGACGCATGGGGGGGGGAAACCGATGAACTCCGATGAGACCGACGAACTCCGGTAACAAATTTGCGACGAAATAACCGACGAACTCCGCAGCCGACGAACACTGAGAGCGACGAACTCCGAGGTACTACTGTATATATACACACACACACTGAAGTGCCACTGAATTAGGGATAGCAAAGCCTATGCAAATTGTGTAGCGCTGCGCATCATGTATGTGCAAGTGAGGGCGCTGTGGTAACTGCATATATAGCGCGTACTGTGGTTGTTCTGAATTAGTTGTTGGAATTGCCAGTATGGGTAAACTGCCTGATTTAGACGCCTTCGATCGCGGACAAATCGTAGGTGCTCGACGCATGGGCCATTCAATTTCCGAAATCGTCAGACAGCTAGGATTTTCAAGGTCGACAGTGTCAAGAGTATACCAAGAATACATGGATGGTGGAAAAAAACTAGCGATCGGGCAAACTGCAAAGAATAATTAGCCTTGACAGGGTGTGGTGAGAGACGGCTCAGGCGTATTGTACGTAGCCAGCGAAGCCAAACATTAGCTCAAATTACCACCCAGTTTAATGACGGTGCCAGTCGTACAGTCAGTAAACGAACTGTGCAATGCTCGCTTCACCGTATGGGTTTCGGGAGCCGTCGACCTACGAGAGTACCATTGCTCTATACCCGCCATCGGGCTGCACGTCTTGCCTGGGCAAGAGAGCACAAAGACTGGAGTGTAGAGGACTGGAAACGAGTAGCATGGAGTGATGAGTCTCGATTCCGACTACTTAACGCCGACGGGAGGCTGAGAATATGGCATCAGGCTCATGAAGCCATGGATCCTGCATGCCTGGCTGGAACTGTACAAAGGGCATGGTGGTTCAATCATGGTCTGGGGTGGCACAGTTGGGGCACAGTTTGGGAGGCACAGTTTTTTGTGGCACAGTTTGGGATCTTTGGTGCGTGTACCAACCTCCCTCAATGCAATTCGGTACGTAGAGTTGCTGGGTGATCACCTCCATCCGTTTATGCTGTTCTGTTATCCGCACGGTAATGGAGTTTTCCAGCAAGACAACTGTACCTCTCACAAGTCCCGGTTGGCTACTGGCTGGTTGGATGAGCATTCCTCTGACTTCTCTGTCATGAATTGGCCACCTAGAAGCCCAGACTTAAATCCTAAGCATCTTTGGGATGTTTTGGAACAAGGCGTGAAAGGCCATCACACAGCACCAAAGAACCTTAGTGAATTATGGACAGCTTTAGCCAATATTTGGCAAGCCATTCCCGTGGAACGTTTCCAGAAACTTGTTGAATCTATGCCTCGTCGTGTAGCAGCCGTTATCAAATGCCAGAGGAGGTTTAATCCGTTACTAGGTAGGTATCCCTAATTCAGTTGCACTTCAGTGTATATATATATATATATATATATATATATATATATATATATACCCATATACAGTCGAATCCAGTTAATTGGATCCCCGATTAATCGGACCAACCGCTTTTTTGGACCTTGGGTGGATAAGAGTAGCACACATGAAAGTGAAGTTTTCGGCTTCTTTCTGTAAAGGCTTATTGGATGGAATGCATGAATGTACAGGAAGTAATAGCTATACGTGAGGTACATAACCGCTACAGATATTCTCCTGGTCAGTTCAAGCAAGTGTCCCAGTGTTTCGCC
Organism: Dolomedes plantarius; assembly: GCA_907164885.2. NCBI lineage: Eukaryota > Metazoa > Arthropoda > Arachnida > Araneae > Dolomedidae > Dolomedes > Dolomedes plantarius. Next base: position 83,124,804 of record OU015490.1, read on the forward strand.
AGGTTATGGTACCATGGGCAAAGAACATCCGTGGTTGTCTGCAGAATCTGTCTTGAACGGCGACCTGCACCTCTGCATCGTTAGTAAACTGGCGGCTTTTTAAAGTCATTTTCCGTGGGCTGAAGATGTAGTAGTCTTAAGGTGAAAGGTTAGGACTAAAGGGGGGAGAGTCGAGAAATTCTCAGCAGAAGCGGTACAGCAAATCTTGCCCGCGACAGCAATCAATTTCGTGGTGCTGGCCAAGTGTGCTTGAGCAGGTCTCGGCATGTCCCGTGTTCACGCGTCCTTTACGAAATTCAAGAAACCGCCTCGATACTACACTCGATGTACACTGTAACACTCATGACCACTCACTTCTTCATACGACGATATATTTCGGCTCTACTAACACCTTCTGCCGTTAAAAGTTGAATAACCGATTGCTGGGTTTGTTTGGACGAATCCATATCATGATTGTAAGTAGTTACATTGCTTAAGCCCGTGAAAAAAGCCCGCTGACACTTTCCAACGGGAACAACTTTGTGATATAACAGCGCCATCTACTGGCGCAAACGCAAAGCTCTAGTATTTCACTATTACAGCTGATACTAAAGTCTCACTTTCCTTTGGGCTACCCTTAATGTGTACATGTATGTATGTAGGTACTAGTAGTATGCATATATGTATGTATATATGGATGCATATATATGTATATATGGATGTATATATATATGTATATATATGTATATATGGATGTATATATATATATATATGTATAGATGGATGTATATATATATGTATAGATGGATGTATATATATATATGTATATATGGATGTATATATATATATATGCATATATGTGTATACAGGGTGACAATGAGCTATATGAAATAAAAAATCAAATTTTAAAAAGTTACGGAGTTCATATATTTTATTCAAATTTGAAAAGTAACTACAGATAATGGGATTTAGTTTGACATGTTCGATATGCTTGTCATTAATAGCTATGATGTGGCGCAGACGAAGATATAAATTCTGCAAAACTCGCTGAAGTGTCGAGACATGGATGCTTTCGACTATCTCCTGAATGGCTGTTTTGAGCTCAGTGATGGTTTCGGGGTTATTTGCGTAAACTTGTCTTTAATATTTCCCCACAAAAATGAGTCACAAGGGTTGAGATCAGGAGAATATGGCGGCCAAGCCATTCCCATTTGCTCAGAAACGCTGTATTTCGACATTTTCAACGAAAAAAAAAACACAAGTTCGCATGCTCAAAAAAATCCCAACATGCTTTGCATTTAACTGCGAAGTTTTCACCGAATCTCGCCAATGGTTTAAAAGTTGTAAAGTTTTTTTTCATATAGCTCAATAATTGTCACACTGTATGTATATATGTATACATGTAGGTATATATATTATTTATTTATATATACATACATGTGTATATATATGTGGATAATGTTTTTGAAATTTAATTTGCTATTATATATAGCCCTTGAAAGTTGAGTCCCCAGATCAACAAATGAGTTTCTTTTTAGTGCCGTCGATTGTCAAAGTTATTCGTCACTCTTTAGGTGTTGAAAAAAAACCGACAATTTTTTTTTCTTTTTCCCAGAAACACCCAGTTTAGGACATAAAAGAAACAGCATAATCATATTTTTCTCCATTGCAACATAACTGGGTGTCAAATTCTCGTAGTAATGATATTTTCACTTTATTTCCGTTTTTATGATAGCTGACATAAAAACTGTAATAAAGTGAACCTTTTTGCAACCTAAATATTTTCCTTTACAGAACCTCTTCGAGTCGTTGACAAAAATTAATCTTATGGCAGCTACACACTGAAGGTATTTGTACTAGCTGGGATATTTGTAAACAAAGAACAGGAAGTTAAAAAGAAGCCTGGTCACTAGCACCAGAACAATGCTGCGGGAAAAGTTGAAGAGTAGGGAGGACCCAATCCATGATGCAATAGGGGGAATTATTCTGTAAGAATCATAGCATCAGTTAGGAGGATGTACCAGTCAAGTATCCATAATACTTTTCAATGGATTGAAAGAAGTGAGTAACGCCCCTATCAGACTACAAAGATCCGGGCTACACAACCTGCAGGGTTGCAGTTTGATACGTAGAAGGTTGGCCAGTACGGAGTAGTTATTGTGGAAGTAGTTCTTGCCCATTTCTTAAGAGTAGAGGAAACTGCTTAATGTTTCCGCAGTAGTATTGCTCCTGAAGCAATACTAGTGTTGCGCGATTTTTGATGTATGACAGGGGCTTAAAGACTCTGTTCGTCCACTTTCTCCCTTTTTTGGTCGAAATTGAAGAGGCTAGGTGTTATGAAAACATCGACTTAAAACTAGCCGGAACTGGTTTGCACCTAACTTTTCTCCTGCTCGTTCGATTCAAAGCGACGGCACGTCAATGAATGCGCGTGCACTGACATTCCCCGACTACAAAATTTAAAAAAAAAAGATGGCAACAGAAAAGGAGCTGCGATCTTTGAATTTTCGGTTCAAGAACTGTATGTGGAGGTTCAAGAACTGTATGTGATCTCCGTGAATTCTTCGGGGAGAGAGCCCATCCATCTATTGTAGAGAGGTGGTTCTAAACCTCATGTCAGCACGTGTCGCACAGAAAATTAGTAATCTTCGATTTTTTTTCTAAGTCATTATTTAGATCTTCTTTTAGCTAATTTCCTTCCCACGTGTTAGATAGGTTTCTATAAGTACGCATATAGTACAGAATTAACGTAGATGTAAATGGTTCAAGAAATCCTAATGTTCCCGGCCCTTTGAGGAATGATGTGATGCCCACGTTTAATTCATTATGTGCACTCTTAGTTCATGTATTAAATAAAGTGTCATTTATCAGAAAGTGTGGTAAGTGAATTCTTGTTTTATTCTTTTATTTTTTATCGCAATGTACTAATCTTCTAGAATCACGGCCACAACAATAATTATTAACACTAGGTTGGAGTAGGTTCAGTCTGGTAGAAATTATAATAAATTTCTCTTGTTTACTTTTGTTTAAAAATAACTGAAGGACTTTTTTAGTACTAAACGAATAATGTAAGTTTTTTCACTTAATGTTTCAATATACTTGAATCATAGTGTTGGAAATCTCCTAATTGTGATTAGGGGCTCAACTCTCTGTGCAGATAATTTAGCAAGTGACTGGATTGAAAGTTCCACATGTGCAACGGGGCGTGTATGCTCTTTGTCTATTTCACGGTAAATTGGTCGCAGTTTGCCTTAGGCATCATTCTTTAGGGTCTATAATAAAATCATTGTTTTTTTCTGAAAATAAAACTAACAATAGGACTGAAATTTGCATGTTAGTAATTATGAAATTCTTTATAATTGAAAGTCGGTACACGGACGACAAAAATTTCTTTTCATGGGCACCAAAGAATAGATTTAAATTAAAATTCTTTGCCTTGCAAAACTTTATTTCTTTTAAGACATTTTGGACTACTATATCATGCAGGATTTCATTTCAATAGATTCGTAGAATTATAGAATTTCTTTTAAAATTCCCGACCTTGTATAACTTTTAGATTTTGAGAACTTGTGATTAAAAAAAATTAATACTTTATATCGCCTTTTCTTCCCTATCGAGACCTGTGTAGAAGCTTTTTCCCCTTTTCACTCTACTTGGATTCTTAATAGCTGCGTTTACATGGACAACAATAATACCCGGGATTTACCCGCTAATAGGGAAAACCTTCGAAGTCCATTTACACGGGACCACATTTTCACCATGCTTTTACCCGTCTTACCGGAAGTAAAGGCCATCACATGATTCGGCGGATGTGATCCTCATACACCATCATTCCTTGTAAATCACGTTATGGGTTCAATCCCAGCCGGTGTCGTACTTTTCCAAATTCACTGTACTGCTATTTTTAGCTTTCCCCCTTCGAACTCCGCATTTATCTCGTTACGAAGTGTATGGTCCTGGGGAAGGCCTTTTTTTCCAATTGCTGTTCTTTTGACCTCGTATTCTTAAATTTTAAAAATAACAACAAAAAAATCATAAAACTTTAAAAATCCAAAAAGATTGAAAAACTTACCAAAAATATTTTTTGTATTCTTATGATATCTGCTTTTCTGGGCCTCTTAATATTATTACTTTTTTGTTTTTCGTGGATTAGTCTTATCTAATTTTTCTTCTAAATTTTCTTAACTTGTAACTCTATATTTTTTTCTGTTAAAATTAACTGTTTTGTTTTAATTTAACTTTACTATTAATTTTTTTTCTTTTACCCGCGTTATTCTTACCTTAATATTTTAATTCATTACTTAAAATTTTAACTACTGAGCACTCCCACCTTGATTACATATATCTTGCTTACAGGAGATAAAGTCGACACGACCAATGCACTCCTCTTCTAAAACACAATTACGTCTGCGTCCATTTGTTATTTAAATGCAGCACATGTCAGTCGCTGTTGATAATCATAGAACGTTTACGATTCTTTTTTTGTTGTTTTTAAAAGTAAATTTAGAAAATAGATAGGAAAAAAGTAATATAAGAACTAGAAGATTGATGCGGATATTAGATATAATCGTACGATCTGTGGCTTCATCGCTAAATTTAGTTTTTCCACAACAAAGAATGTGGGCAAAATTACGAAGCTCTGTTTGGTGGGAAGAAATTGTTTTATATTCCTGAAGTAACAAAGACTGGAAAGAAAATTTTCCAATCGATAGGTGCATTTTTTAAAATTTATAAGATTAATTGTAAGATACTTATTGTTTTAATAAATCCTTTTATAAAATCAAAATGTAATTTTGATTTCAATTTTGTTTCAGTATTTTTTAGTCATTTATAAATAAAAAATCATAAATAGGTATAAATAAATTTTTATCTGTGAATTCTAAAATAATTTATAAATAAATTTTAATGTTACGTTTAATTATTGATTATACTTATTAAATTTATTAATTTTACCATAACACTTTAAATGAAAATGTTATTGAAATTTTATTGAAATGAAATTTTATTTCTTATTTTACATACCAGATGGCAGTACCATTCTATTTATAATGTAATTGGGAATGGTTTTTAAATTAAAATCTAGATGGGCAGATCAAGAAATAAATGAAATCCTCCGGAAAAAAATAGGCACTTTTCTACTGTTTTCTTAAATTCTGCGATTATTAAGGGGTTTCAGATCCTTCCATCGATCATTTGGCTGCATTTTCATGGATTCACAGGATTCACACATGTTCAAATCCGCCATGCTTGTTTACTATTAGCTTCCTGCTTCGAAATGCATCATGGGTAATTAGCGGGTTTTATCCTAGTTCGAAGCAGGGTCGAAAATCCACCCTGCATTTTCCCCTATCGTAGGGAAAAAGCAAGAAACGACCCTGCTTTTACCCGGGTTTTTGACACATGTAAACGACACTTATGTTTCGAGATCTTGTATAACGTTTTAGATTCCATGGCCTTGAAGATTTTTTTTCTCATTTGTAGATTTTGTAGGATTGTTTTCAGACGTTCTAGAGTATTTTTTTTAGATTTTTAAAACGTTGAAGAATTTCGTAAAACTTTTAGATTTGTAGAATTAATTGTAGACTTCGAGACTTTGTAAACTTTTAGATTTTGAGACCTTGTAAATTTTTTACTTTGATAGTTTATATCGCTTTTACTTTAATTTCGTGACTTCTATAGCTTCTCTCTCTCTCTCTCTCTCTCTCCCTCTTTCTTTTTTTCCTTATTTGTAGATTTTGTAGGATAGTTTTCAGACGTTATAGTGTTTTTAGATTTTTAAAACTTGTAGAATTTTGTACAACTTTTAAATTCCCGCAGTTGTAAAGATTTCTCTTAGTCTTCGAGACTTTGTAATTTTTAGGGTTTGAGACCTAATAATTTTTTTTTATATTTTGATACTTTATACTACCTTTTCTATCTTTTAGAGATACTACGTAGCTATTTATTTTTAGATTGCGAGATCTTTGTATAACGTTTTGGATTCCGAGGCATTTTAATTAAAAAATTTTTTTTTCAGACTTTGTAAGTTTCTTTTTATGTCTTCCGATATTGTAGAGTTTTTACGGTTTATAAAACTTGTAGAATTTTATTTTGGGTGCGGTAGCCCAGTTGGCAAAGGCATCGGGCCAGTGACCGGGACGTCACTGGTTGGATGCCCGTCGCTGACAAATCCACCGCCGTGTACACTAATGACGGCCCGTGCACGAAAAATCTGTCGTGACTGAAATGTCCTCCAAGTTCTGAAATTTACCTCTGGAGGTGCGGGGTCTAGTGTACAGGTCTCGTCACTTGACTCGCATGTAAATTAAGGGACCGGCTTGTAGGGGGTAGTACTGGCCACCTATACGGCACCCTCTTAAAGGAATGATTAGCAGTCTCGCGGTGTACATACGGGTGAATGTCTAGCGACAAGTGCCTCTGCGTTCGGGGAATAAAAAAAATTATTTTGATTTCAAAAATTTAAAATTTTTTTATATTTTCCACATTCAAACGATACAGATATTTCCCCCACTGTATCGATTACATAAGTGACATCACATTAATTCCAGGTCTAGATCCTGCAATGTACATGTTCAGCAATGCTTCTCCGCGGAGCAAATTGGATCGATCTGACGCAGAGTTTGTGGATGTCATTCATACAGATGCAGGCGGTAAGTTACACCTAGAAACTCCTGACATTCTGTAAATTGTTTATTACTCAATCTCAGTATGGCATGTGCTAAGTATGGCATGTGCGATGTAAAATCTTAAAGGCTAAACCAACAAAGAGATAAATACACTACTTATATATTACTGTTAACTAGAAGGGTGGCGACATGTTTCGAACTAATTAATAGTTCGTCAGAATGAGGAGTACAGTAAAACTTCGTTTATCAAGACTAACTGGGACCATAAGCTATCCGGATAATCGAGAATCCGGATAATCCGGGTAATATGTGTAACTAGCTGAAAACCCGTACTTCGCTACGGAGTACATTCAAATTAAATATAAAGGTAAATGCATGCAATTAATGCCATATATATATATATATATATATATATATATATATATATATATATATATATATATATATATATATATATATAATAAAACGATCAATGTATGCAATTGATGTAAAAAAAAATATATTTATAAAAAAATCGCAACGGATATTTTTATAGACAAAATAATGTAGAAGAAAATATTCAAATTAAATCTAATAGAACATACTAAAGAATATAGTGCAATTAATATGGTACAGTTTGAGGAACATATCTTTTACTGTATTTTAATATTTCTTTGGATAATGTCCAATCGTCTGCCGCATTAGCAAGAAAAAAATATTTTTTGTCTATTTCGTTGTTATGCAGATGACGCAAAATTAGTTTAAAGTATCAAAAGAAAAGAAACTACGTGATCAGCATTTAATAAATTCAATTCTAAAAATTAATCTTTAAAAATTCACCAAAAATCAGAAAATGGAGGTAAAGATTCGAAAAAGATTTCATTTTAAAGAAATTTTTATGATCTTTCTCGAGATATAAATTTTATAACCCACGGATTATTATTTTAAATGCAAACTTTAAAGAATGTTACAAAAACAGCTTAAAAATTTAATTAAAAAATCTAAGAATTTTTCAAAAATCTCTTAGTGCATCCCTACACTATAAGAAGAATCGCCATGCAAAATTTCAGCTCTTTAGGTCCAGCGGTTTGGTCTGTGTGTTATGTCAGTCAGTCAATCAGTCAGTCACGAAAGTGTTTTGTATATATAGATAAGCAAAGCAAAATCCTTAACTAAGCAGACTTACCGTTTATTACGATAAAAAACTATGTTTTGTAACAAAATTACATAGTATTGTTTACAAAACATTAAAAAATATCGAATAACTTTTCTTTAAAACATCATTTCTTTACAAAGAATTGGTAAGTGTAGTAAAGCTTTCTTAAATTCAACAAAAAGCATTTTATTACCGGAATTTATTGTACAATCTATGCAGGAACTGTACATTGAATCAAACTGAAAAGCGAATATTTGGCGCACTTGTAGTTACGTTCTTACTATCATAGTTAAACATATAATATCTAAAGTGAATTTTAAATAAAAACTAGTTAGTACCCGTCAAAACATGACGGCTAGATAGTAAATATATGTACTAATACACAAATTATACTCAACATATCATTGCTAAATGTTGAAAATCATAATGCGCAGAAACAAATTAATGTGTTTAACCGGGCTCGTTCTTAATATCTAAAGCCAGATTTAAAAATGTCACTGAGCATGCGCAGATAGCAATTTTTTTATTGTAAATTATCGCTAATTAAACAGCGTGAAATAAACAATTTCCATCAGGTTTAGTCTTATATTTTACAAACCATAATTATCATAAAAATAAAAATGGCAGAGAGATCTAGAGATACTCGGAATAAACGTGTTTATCATTAAAACATGGCACTGAGCATGCGCAAAAATCAATTTTTTAATTGTAAATTATCGCTAATTAATAGAAATTGTGGTTACAAAAACCAGATTTGACGAATCATAGATTACAATCTTTCGTTTAAGACCAAAATGTCGGCTTAGCAACTTAAATATATGGATAGTGTCTACAAATCTGATCGGATTATCTGGAGATCCGGATCAATGGAGGCCGAATAAAGGAGGTTTTACTGTACAGTGTTTACATAAAGGAATATCCGAACATTGAAGGGCTATTGAAAGAAAACTAAACAAAGTACAAACTTTTTTTTTTCTGGGGGTACATCAAACATGAGGTGTTTGTTCTACCGCTAAGAAATGACGTTGACTAACTTAAGATACGCGCATCTGCAGCCTGTCAATGCTGAAAAGAGTGTGGGATGAGTTATCGTAACACATCGATATCCTTGAGTTATCGTAACACATCGATATCCTTGAGTTATCGTACCACATCGATATCCTTGAGTTATCGTACCACATCGATATCCTTCGTGTTACTAAAGGGGCTCACATTGAACAATTATAACTGTGTCGAATTTCAACTTTCAACTGTTATTTTTGATTTCCGATGAACAGCAAGTTTGTACTTTGTTTAGTTTTCTTTCAATAGCTCTGCAAAGTTGGGATATTCATTTACGTACACACAGCATTTTGCGTGAATGTAATGATGAAGAATCCGCAAATGTGAATCGTTCGTTGTGACACAGCATTGTAGAATTTCAGAAATTGTTTTTCATGTCTGCGTTTTTCACAAGTCCCTATGGAGAGATAATCGTAACGAAATCGACTCTGTAAAGCTTGAAATTTCAATAAAATAGAAAAAAGTCAAGGCAGGAACTTCAAATTTTATCTGTAGTATTACTATAATCAAGTACTAGTTGATTTTACGAATTGCTCACTTAGTATTTTGTTTATGCTAATAAAATAATTTTTATGTAATATACAGGTATTCTCCATAAAAGTAACTTGTATACTTCTTTGAGAAAGGGAAAATTGAACCCGTTGCTTATTCCAACAGGGTACTTTTATTTAATTTAAATTTAATTTTTGTGATTATTTATTCATCCTTATGCTAAAGAGCTCAATAAAAATAAACTGGCTTTCAATTTCACTATTATGAACTTTGTGAAACTAAATCGTGGGGACTTAAAAAAAAAAAAAAGTTGATTCAGGCCTCAGAGGGAATGTTCTATGTTCTAGTATAATATTTATGTGTTTCATAATGAGAAATTTAACCTTGCTTAGTGTTATTTTAATGAAAATGATCGCATAAGGAAAATTAATGCTTCAATTTCTAATGATACGCAAGGAATTAGATGAGAAAGTATACGGGAAAAGAGGTTGAAAAAGATGATTATAAAACTTGACAAAATAGTAGCCAATGATTATAACGCAATTTGTAAAAGCTGAATATAATGATACCGTTTCCTTTTAGTTTTGACAACTGTCTCTTTTACGAGTAATGTACTTCAAAAACAAGACTTAACAATGATATTTCAGCATATTGAATCATTCTTTTTTTGCCATTATGTTCTTGTGGTGTATTTATATTGACCATAGAGAACGCGTCAATTGAAATTGCAGATCTTCAATTCCATTGTTGACCTATTAGGAATTTTCCTCTTTTTCTAATTCGATTAGCAATGCCATTAAATTTTTTTTTCAGTTTCAGTATAGTCATTTAAATAAATACGGGGTTTTTAAAAATTTAAATTTTTCAGGGGTTAATTTTTTAATTAGGTATTAAATTATTCATATCTACAGTTACTAATTTAAAACTGGTTTTGGGAAAACAATTGCATTAAAATAGATACATTAAGATATTTTTAAAGCACGCGCAATGATGCACCTCTTTCTGAAATATTTTAGGGATCATTTTAGATGAACGTACGATCTTAAGTCTTCTAAGGTTTGTTAATTATTTGCCATAATCCATACTTTGACGATATTAAAGTCAATTAACATTTATTTTTCAGGTATTGGAATTGTGGAGCCGGCGGGCCATGTAGATTTTTATCCCAACGGTGGTGAAGTGCAGCCAGGTTGTACAGCTTCCAATTCTCTGAAGTCCCTTATTGAGAAGGGTGTCGTGGAAGGTTTGTAATAATTTTAAATCATTCTTTTACCTGATTTATAGGTCATAGTTTAGTTTCTCTCCCTTACCTTATGTCGATGTTGTGACAAAATTCTTTGACTGTAATCCCCCCCCCCCCCTCCCTCCCAAAAAAGAATAGTCAAAATACGGAAAACTGCAGTCAGCTTTAATACAGCCATTACAGTCATTTAGAAAAATATAGTGAAAATTTCAGAAATTTTGAAAAATGCATTGAGGATTTCAGAAAATAATGCTGTTTAGGTCTTTTATAATGGCGACATGGACGAAACTGAATTAATTCTCATTAGATAATGAAGAAAAAAACTTAAGATATTCACTATACATAAACATAAATTAATTTCGAATAACCATAAATTAATTTCGAAAGCAAAATCAACTTTCTTCCTTAAGAGCTTCCTACGAGAGATGAATTGTAATTTATTTAAAAAATATGAGCTTGTCAGTTAATATGTGGTTATAGATTAAGAACTTGAAATGCTTGGTCACTGATATGCATTGAAAACCAAACAAGGCATTTGATTTGTAATTTTTTATGCTACTTTGAGAAGCAGCTGAAAAGTAATTACAGTGCATGAAAATAGATGGCAGCACTATACTTATTGGTTGCTCATAAAATTGTATTTCGTAACTTGACCTTCCCAAATGGATTTCGCGTTTCAGATGAATGGCATGTGTACAATTAGTAATTGTTTTAGCTCATAATTATGCTTTTAGAGACCAGTTCTACAAGACTATTCTCAAGGTTACATAACACTTCATGAATGTTAAATCGGTTAAAACTATTGTCGCAATTATGATTGAACCAAAAATTATTTGTTATCTATTATGTCTCTGTTGATGAATTTAAAATGAATGCAAAATGAATTTATTTTAATAATTCAGTAATCTAAAGTGAGAAGATTTTGGTTATATAATAGGCTTTCGAATCTGCTCTCCTTTCATTTATTTATTTAAAACTTCAGTAACAAAGCTGGCTTCTAGAAACTATTAGCTTTGATTTAGGTTGCCTTTTGCATGATAGAAATTCTCCTATTCATTCAACTTTTTTTTTAGGCACGTCAATCCTTTGATTTACATATTTTTTAAAACTGATTTATCATAATTGTTGCATATTGTTATATATCTCTTTCAATTACTTGAAAAGAAAAATAGGTTTAGTTGTTTCCTCACGGAGACTGACCAGCTAGCCCGAGGCATGTTGTTTTCATATCAAACGTGTCTTAAGACTGCTGTGTACTAACCCTATTGGATTCGCTCACCTCAATGTTAACCTATGGAGAAAAATGTGTCCACTATTTGCAGCTACATAAATGCTGATAATCCAATGAAAATGGTATTTTCAGATAGCCTGAAATATTCTGAACCTTGCGACAGGATTCATTTTATAATTTCGTCCACCAAAGGAATTCATTAGCTTTCAAAACGATTTATTTTATACACTGGTGTAAGAAATTAAGAGAATTTGCAGACCTGGTCGATTATCTCTAGAACTACTGTACCGATTTTAATGAAATTTGATATGTACATACATTGATACAATGCAAAACATATAACCATTCAATAATTGTAATACACACGCATGATCGTGAGTAACACTCGTTGGAGTCGGAAGGTATGAAACAGCGGTTTCAGAATAAACAAAAAAATGGGTTATTCGATGGGTTAATAGGGGGTATGGTTCCCTCTTACAGATATACACGTCTCGCAGCGTGATTTCATACTTGAAATAAGGCAGTTTATCATTTCCTGTGGCAATTAGTCCCACTCGTTCAGCAACGCTATTTTCATTCCCTGGATGGTTCTCGGAGGGGGATTACGAGTTGCAATTGCCCTCCCCAGAGCGTCCCAGACATACTCTATAGGGTTAAGGTCTGGAGATCTGGCTGGCCAATACATCCGGCGAATATCCTCACTCTCTAGAAATTCGTCGACCAGAAGAGCTCTATGTGGCCTCGCGTTATCGTCCATTAAAATGAACTCAGGGCCAACTGCACCCCTGAAAAGACGAACATAGGGCTCCAAGACCTCATCCCTATACCTCACACCAGTCACAGTGCCTCTTTCAAAGACATGGAGAGGTGTGCGGCCATCCAACATGATGCCTGCCCAGACCATTAAACCTCCTCTGCCATAATGGTCGATTTCGCGGACATTGGAGGGTAGGTAGCGGGTCCCTGGTTCTCTCCATATGAACGTACGGCGAGAATCGGTGTTTAGGCTGAACCGGGACTCATCAGTGAATAGAACGGTCGCCCATTGACCCATACTCCAATCTCTATGCTCTCTGCACCATGATAAACGGATTCTCCTGTTCGTAGAAGTGAGCGGGACGCAAACAGCAGGTCTTCTTGCAAACAACCCTCTGTCATGAAGTCTTTTGGAAACAGTCACCCTTGATACACGGGTTCCTGTGGCTGCATACAAGTCACGAGAGAGCTGAGAAGCTGTAGCACTCCTGTTACGCCTCGCTATAGTCGACAAATGGCGATCTTCTCTGGCCGTCGTGGCTCTTGGACAATCTTGCCCAGGCTTTCTCTCGATGGTTCCGGTATCCTGGAACTGTTTCCATAAGTTACACACGACGCTGGGCGTTAAATTGAACTCTCTTCAAATTTGGACTTGAGATTGGCCTGCTTCTAGCCTCCCCACAATTCGCCACCTCATTCCATCATCTAAACGTTGGTGGTTACTCATTTTTACTGTTACAATTTGAAATTAACAGATTGCTGCAAAATTAACCCATCTATTAACCCATTTTTTTTGTTTATTTTGCAACCACTGTTTCATACCTTCCGACTCCAACGAGTGTTACTCACGATCATGCGTGTGTATTACAATTATTGAATTGTTATTTGTTTTGCATTGTATCAATGTATGTACATATCAAATTTCATTATAATCGGTACAGTAGTTCTAGAGATAATCGACCAAGTCTGCAAATTCTCTTAATTTCTTACACCAGTGTAAATTTCGTCTGCCAAAGACATTTAGGAGCGTTTCAAACACACTATATTCGATTATTTTTCCCGAGTAATTTAAATTTTGAAATACTATTTGCATTAAGAAAATGAAAAAAAAGAGCCCCAAGGTGTAAAATTTGTTTCTCTATTACAGAGTAGAATATAAAATAAATAAAAAAATCTTTCAATACAAGTCGGTCATCTTTGGACACATTTTCTCCATAGATTAACATTGAGGTGAGCTAATTCAAAAGGGTTAGCACACAACAACCTTAAACTGTCATCGTCATTTACACAATGCCATCATTCCAAATAGCGTATTTAAAGGAAATTTGTACAAATGAGAAGCAAGTTCTGCAATGCTTTTCTCACAGTTGTGTAGAGATAGTTTAATTTAAAAATAGTACTTTTCAGGTGGTCTGGAGCACAATTGAAAAAAATATTTACTTCATAACAATTTTTAAACGTAGGATTACGTTCCTCCATAACAGTTCTCCGGAGAGCAAAATTTCAGACGTTAAAACCGTCCGTCCGTACCTCGGGAATTACAATTTTGGACAGCGCGCCAAAACCAGTCTGTATCGCTTGGACAAGCAGTAAACAGTTAAACAGAAATATATCAAAATGCGTCAAAATTTACATACATATATACATACAAAAGAGGTATGCGACGATAAGTAATCATACGTTAAAATATAAACAAATCAAATAAACAAAAAAATAAAAAGCAAACATAGAACTGCTAAATCCCTTTAACTTAAAACCTACCCTGCAAAGAAAACATACAAAACATTTTCAATAGAGGATAGCGCAGAAGCTTCATATCCTCATAATGAAAAAATACAAATATAACTAAAAATAAATAATCCAACAGAGATAGATAAATATAATAAGAATATAGACAAAAAAACAAACAGAAATCGAGCACTCGAGGCATCCACGCACCAAAGGTGAGATTTTGTATAAGTGCCGGAACTGAACCATAAAACAACGTAGAGGTAACCGAAAGGTCTCTTCATCAGAGAGCCTAACCAAATCAGTTACCTCAAGGGGAACTTTTTGAATAGGATGCAGTTAAGACCAACAGACATCCCAAGGCTCCGAGTTCCCCATGGAAGCAATTAGTCCAAAGAAAATGAAAAGAGAAGCACAACTTACAGTAAGGGCTCAACGCACCGTACATGCAAGCACACAAATAATCCTAATGCAAAGTCAAAGATGCATACACACCCCAACTCCGTAAGTGACGGTTATGGCGAAACAGCAGCCAATTCTATCCTAGTAGTTACGTCATTGTAACAATACTACAGCGCCACCCCCCATTACAGCTTAACCAAATGATAACATAAACACTATCCTAAACATCTTTAAAAATTCCTGAGTCTAAATGCCATTTTTTTAAAACTTTTAAATTGCCGAAATTTTTAGGGAAAATGTTTTTACTTTAGTTTTTCTCGAAAATGTTACATGCCTCCAAAAAATCCCCAGCGTTGTTACATATATTTTTTATTCTGTAAAGTTTGGAGTAAAAAATATTATAATAAATTTTATAGTTTAAGTTGCTATGGAAATTGGTAAACGTGATAACCTCAAAGTTAAAATCTAACCTTTTATCATATATCCCTATTTTTATTTCTTTATTTTGAATTTTAATTTTTAAATCCAGATAAGTCGCACAAAGATTATTATCCTTAGTCCGGTTTAAAGTTAGTTCCTTTGGGTAGATTTGATTAAAAAATTCCAAATCGTTGCAGTTAAAAATTATGAGGTCATCAATATACATGAATCCGGTAACATTATTTGAGTTAAGAAATTTAGTTTCGTAAAAATGTAACAATAGGTTTGCAAATGCACTAGAAAAGCTATTTCCCATAGGTATACCTGTTTAAAGAAACACAAGCCGTTAAAGAGATAGTTTTCAAAAATATTAAATTTACATAATTCAATCCAGTCACATTTTAAGATTAAAGTACTGTTAATATTTTTAATAAGTTAATATTTTTTACTCACAACTTTACAGAATAAAAAACATATGCAAGAACGCTGGGGATTTTTTGGAGGCATGTAACATTTTCAAGGAAAACTTAAGTAAAACAATTTTCCTAAAAATTTCGGCAATTTAAAAGTTTTAAAAAAATGGCATTTAGACTCAGGAATTTTTAAAGATGTTTAGGATAGTGTTTGTTATCATTTGGTTAAGCTGTAATTGGGGGGTGGCGCTGAAGTATTGTTACAATGACGTAACTACTAAGATAGAATTGGCTGTTTCGCCATAACCGTCACTTACGGAGTCGGGGTGTGTATTCATCTTTGACTTTGCATTAGGATTATTTGTGTGCTTGCATGTACGGTGCGTTGAGCCCTTACTGTAAGTTGTGCTTCTCTTTTCATTTTCTTTGGACTAATTGCTTCCATGGGGAACTCGGGGCCTTGGGATGTCTGTTGGTCTTACCTGCATCCGATTCAGAAAGTTCCCCTTGAGGTAAGTGATTTGGTTAGGCTCTCTGATGAAGAGACCTTTCGGTTACCCCTATGTTGTTTTATGGTTCAGTTCCAGCACTTATACAGAATCTCGCCTTTGGTGCGTGGATGCCCTGAGTGCTGGATTTGTTTGTTTTTTGTCTATATTCTTATTATATTTATCTATCTCTGTTGGATTATTTATTTTTAGTTATAATCATACGTTAATAACACACGGTATTTTCGGTAGAAGAGATCACTTGAATTTTTTCTTTCCATACGCGTATTTATATACAGATGATTATACAGACTGTATTTACTCGAAAGATTTGAAATTTTTGTTTGATTTTCAAAATTAAACGCAGAGATAGTTTTTCATATAGCTCCTGAACCAATGGCTCTGTTTGCACAATTTTTTTTCACTCTCGGGTATAGGAAATTTTCAGGTTATTTTATCCTCTGGAAGTCCTTTTATGATCAAAAACTTTATACAGTTTCTAAAATCACTTTTAAAAGGGGAAAACTGTTTTCAGTAGTTCTAGCTTTGGAGAAAATATTCTTCAAATATTTTCTGAAAATATTCTGTAAACATTTCCTGAAGATATTCTGTAAATATTTTCTCCAAATGAAAAATCCTGAGCGTAGTTTCATGATATTTAAACGTATGAAAGCCGTAAAAAAATTCATAGCGATACATCGTAAGGAATTTTCTATGTATCCTATCAAATATGCAAATTAGGAATATTATTTCGTCATAATTAGACTTAGAGTACAAATTGGGTAGCGCATCCACTTTTGATTATTAATTCTCGTTGCTCTTTTATACCACTACGTCATTCTGAGAGGAATTATACCTTGGAAGGAGGCTATGGAAGAATCAACATGAAATGGCACAATGGCTTAGTTAGAAAATAGCATTTGCTGATTGAGCTGATGACGTCACATGTCCTTTTCATTGACTTTATTTTTCAGGCGTTCGTAATATCATTTGCAGCCACATGAGAGCTCCCTTGCTGTTCACCGACACAATCAACAGCCGTCACTGTGACATGCTGGCACGCGAGTGCCCCAGTAAGGAGTCCTACGTGAAGGGGGAATGTGACGCCTGCCTAGAATCTGGAGCTAAATGCCCTTCCATGGGATACCACGTTGATACGAGCAGGGATTACGGCAACGGGACAAAGTTTTACCTGTTGACGTCGACAGATGTTCCTTACTGCGGTAATTTTGGAGCTCTTTTTATGACGCAATCTTATGAAGTTTGGGGAGCATACTAAATTGTAAGCAGTAATATCCCGTAGTTACGCAATAGATAGGACCGACGAAAGATCGCGTAAAACGGAATACAACTTGGCATATACAGTCGAACCCCGTTATAGCGAACCCGGTGTATAACGAACACCCGGATATAACGAACAAAAATTTTGGTCCCGCCACTTTCCTATTGTACGTAATTTAATTAGCATTGTTAGTTTAATGTAATCGATTTATTTCATTAATGATCATTTTGAATAGATTTTATCATTTCTTTTTAATACATCATTATTGAATACACACTGCAACTAATGAGTTATACATTTTGTGAACTCTAGCATTTTTCTTAACGGTTCGGATACAGCGAACCACTGGATAAAGCGAACAAAACCTTCGGTCCCTTGAAGTTCGTTATAATGGGATTCGACTGAAAATACATGTAAAATTTGTCTAATTGGGACCAAGAAATTACGAATACACCAGTTTAAAGAGAAAATATTGTGTTGCATATTAATATTATACATATGTACAAGATATTAAAATAATTACAAGATAAAAAGAACTTTTTATATACCATGTTTTTAAATTTTCTGCTGAATCACATAAATTTGACAATTCTATGTATTGGTACTTTTTAAAAATTTTTTGATTAATTATCCAATTAATTTGAAAGAAAATGAAGTTAATTGGAAGTTAACTTGGGTTTAACTTTTCGTTCCCGTCCCGGCCGGGCCGATAGATGACTGCACCATTCTACAAAACAAAATTAACTGTACAGGATTTCAGTCTGCTTAAAGATGGCTAAAAGTATTAAAATAATGCATTGTTATCGTGTTCTGAGCTATTCTAAGAGTTTCAAATATCTAGCTAGTCGAGAAGTTAGTTAAAAATCGATTGCAAGATTTGTACTGGACAAACACACACACAAACAAGAAAGCGAGTTTGAGTTAATAAAAACATGGTGAAAAGCGCGTAACTCCGAGTTAGCGTCCGGGTAGTACTGTATTTTATATGAAAAATTTATACTTCCATTTAAGTTTTCACTCGTTAGTTCAAATTTTATTTAGAACAAGAACTAAGACTCCATTCACTTTAACTATTGATTTTAACTTTAACTTCAAAGGTTCTTTTTATTGGTGCAGGCTATGAATACAAATTGGTGCTCAGTCGCTTGAACGAGAGTGACAAAACTTGGCGGAATATCTTCAAACGAAGGGAGTGGTCCAGCTGTGACCTTCTTCATATTTCACTGTATGGAGCCAGTGGATCTGCAGAGTTTACACTTGAAGGGAAGTATGTATGCTAGGAAACGCAATTTTCTAGTTTTTAGTGTAGTACACATAATGTGATTAACTAATGTTTTGTAAATGTATTTCATTGCGTGTGTTAAGTTTTGCACTGTTACAGCTGTACTGCACTGCGCTACGTATTTTTAGAGGTGGATCGCAAATATTGCATCATATGTATTAGACAGCACTGCACTGTATTATTTGCATCACATCACATCAAAGATCATTAGATTTTCGAGTCACCTGCAGGATGGAATGAATACGTTAATAAAATTTTCGCTATCATTAAAATTTTCTCTGAAATTACCGTTCTATACTAATTTAACATTTTAAAAAGAGCATTTTTTAAGCACAATCTGCTTAAAAAAGGAGCGTTTAATAAACAGGAAAAAACATAAGTAATTTTATAATTTTGGGCTTAAATCTCTCCCGTTACAGACACTGAATCCTATTTTATATCTATCTGGTCCAACATTTACACAGATGAAACGTGGTGATTGAACATGTTGTTCAACAGCTCGTTTAAAAAAATGAGTAACGCCATGATAAAAAAAATATATACAATATACACTCATGGACAAAAAAATTAGCGCACCAAGGAGTCGTCAAAATGAAACGAAATTTTACATACGTAATAACTTTGATATAAGTAAATGATAAGAAAATCAAAGAAAAAGGATAATTTATTTCAGAGAAAAGGGCAAAAGAACGGAGGAGTTAATACTCCGTTGGACCCCCTCTAGCGCGAATTCACGATGCGATACGATCGGGCATTGAGTTATACAAGTTCTGTATGATGTCTTGACACATTTCATTCCATATTTGCTGTAACCTTGCATCTAGTTCGGTCAAACTCGTGGGATGCCCAACTAGTCGTCCCAAATGATCCCAGATATGCTCGATTGGAGACAAATCTGGGGATCGGGCAGGCCAAGGAAGGGTAGTAACAGTGCGGAGACAGTCTTGTGACACCCTTGCCGTATGAGGCCGAGCATTGTCTTGTTGAAAAATGGCTCCTGGGAGCCGTTGCATGAGTGGCAACACATGTGGTTGCAGGATTTCATGAACATACTTCTGGGCTGTGATGGTGTCACGGAACAATACTAGGGGTGACCGTGTATTGTAGGCAATGGCACCCCATACCATCACACCAGCTGTGGGAGCGATGTGTCGCTGTACAGCAAAGGCAGGATTGAAGCGTTCACCACGGGCTCTCCACACACGAACACGATTGTCATCACTGCCGAGATTGAATCTGGATTCGTCGCTAAAGACGACCTGGTTCCATTCCGCTGCAGTCCAGTTTCCTCGTGCGCGGCAAAACTCCAAACGGAGGCGTCGATGGGTGGGCGTCAAGGGCAGCACACGTAATGGGCGCCTCGATACCAACTGTCCTTCAGCCAGGCGCCTTCGTATGGTTCGAGAAGACACAGAGGCCCCTAGTGAAGGTGCTACCTGTGCCTGGATGGCGGCCGATGAAGCAGTTGGCTGTACGCGTGCAATTCTTACGATGTGGCGGTCTTCTCGACGACTGGTTTGTCGAGGGCGTCCTGACCCTGGTCTTCGTGTACATGACATCTCTCGGGTCTACTGGTCCCAACACCTCCTCACAACACAATCAGAGCGGCCTAATTGACGAGCTACTCGCCTAGCTGATCACCCAGCTTCCATCATCCTGACGATTCTCCCCCTCTCAAACTGCGACAACTGCTTATATTGTCTTCGAACACGGCGTAATGGCATGTCTATCTCAGCTCTTCCTTTGTAAATGATTCAGCACACTCAAAAAAGCTTTGGTTACCTGTTTTATACTCCACAGAGTACGATGTTCAACGCCCTCTACCGGACGTAATGCGCAATCACGCTGCATTTCTAATCATTTGCATATCTCCCCGACATGTACCTTCATTGCAAGTTTCGTTACGATCCCGCAATTATTTCTTGGTGCGCTAATTTTTTTGTCCATGAGTGTGTGTGTGTGTGTATATATATATATATATATATATATATATATATATATATATATATATATATATATATATATATATATATATATATATATATATATATATATATATATATATATATATATAGTTGACAGGCGTGATGGTTGCCTGTTCTCACATCTTAAAATGCAGTCATCATCGGTTAATATTAGTGGCGAGTGGAAGAATAGTAGAACAGAGAATCAGTCTATAACTTGAATCATTCAGTTTATTCCTTTTCATGCTAACCAAAGCTCCAAATCAGCGCGTTCAGCTCTCGTCATTTTGAACTTAGAGACGCGACGAACACACGTCCGTCGGCATTGAATTCTGTCCCGCGCTCTCCCGATTTCGAGGTCAAAACCGCGCGTCCACTCTCCTGGCACATGCGCAGAGCCCAATTTAGAATTTTCTAGAAATTTCTTCCCGCCGAAACTGTACAGTATCTAAAAATAATCTCTCTGCATGGAGCTTCATTTCACCGCTAATCGAAGGTCAATTACTGAAAACGGGTATTCTCCTGATTTCACCCGTAGCGCGTCTTGAAATATGAAACTAGTGGCTTTTTCGCGCCACGAAAATGATTAATCCCTAAGCCCCCTTTAAATTTAACTTAATTATTTTTTTCCCAATTAATTTCTGATATATATAAAATATTCCTTTTTATTTTAATGTTTCCTTTGAACTATAAGACACCCCAATTTTAAGACTATTATTTTAGGTAAAATGGTGCGCCTTAAAAATACGGTAATTCTTTCCATGGGAGCTGTGTCCAGAACTCCCAAACAAGAATTTTTGAAATATGTTGATACTGCTACAAAAATTTATACATTTGAAATGTTCAATATATTATCTTCTTTAATATTGCATTGATACTTTGAAAAAATTATTTTCTTTACTCATAAAAATATTTAAATTAGATTCTTTTAAAAGATACCAGAAAAGGTGTTTGTATACCGCAGTTAGTTTAACATCAGTTTTTTTTTTTACAGGGATCATCAAGCTTTTCAATCCACACACGTAGTGTTCAGTCACTTCGACTTGGGTATGATTAATGGAGCTATAATCAACTGGACTAAAAAACCTCTGAGTAGGGCCAGAGGAATAGCGAATGTTATATCTACAACCATGGTTGGAGAACATGGTCGTCCGTTTATCAACAGAATACAAGTTAAACCGATGAAGACAAACTCTCTGGGGTAAGTAAAATTTAAATGAAGCAAAGGCGATTATGCCACATGGTTAGTAAATTATTGAAAGTTAGACAGCAATTTCCGAAGGACTCAATAGCTATTTCACTTGGGGTTTAGTAAGGGTTAAAATGGGTAAAGGCTATTGTGCGTATGAGTACTTGGATAGTATATTATTGCATGTTAGACAGCGAATTCTGTCCAGGTCCAAACAACTATTTAGCTTGGAGGTAAGTAAAGGGTTAAATAAGGTAAGTGACTGGTCTCATGAGAACTTGGGTAGTATATTATTGAATGCTACACAACAATTTTCGAAGATCTCAACAACTATTTCACTTGTGAGAAAAGTTACCTAGCAATGGAGAACGATGGGTATTATTATTATTATTAATAATATTATTAGATAGCGATGATGAGTAGCTGAAAATTAAATGGTGACGAGAGAATGATAACTAGATGAGGGTTGAATGGTAGTGGTTACGATGACTAGATGGTTATGATGACAATTATATGTTTATGACGACGTGAGAAATGATGACGTATTTTTACATATGACTAAGTAACAATAATTCTAATGAATTATAATTAAAAATATCTAACATTTTCATATTTAGTGTTTTCAGATGACCGAGGGCATAGTAATGAATGGTCAAAGCAGTAGTCTCGTTAACCAAGTTTCGCTTATTCTAGGTTCTTCAAAAAACTTTTTCCGAGAGTTTTTCTCCTTGTTTCGTGTGTTTTCGGTCTCGCTGAAGTGAAGATGATTTTTAAATAAGGGGAAGGTGTTCTGTTTAAAACTGAAGAAAACGGTGCTTGCTTACACTCTAATTTCTCAGATAACTGGATCCAAGAATGCTGTAGAAATCTGTGCCAGAGAGGTGGATGGAGAAAGATGAAGCATTTATTTTTGCATATTTATATATATAGGAGAGTTCTTGGAACTGGAAGAAAAGGAACTGATCGGAGAAAGAAATTTAAAAAAATTCTGAATTGAGAGGAGTGGCGGCTCTAGAGACTGCCCCTATATAGGTAGATCAGCAACTGGCATGCGATCGATAGCTCGCATGCTCATTTTGCTTTTCCAAAGTGGTTGAGAGAAACTTAAAAAAAAAAGAAAAAAATTCTTTGCTGTCGAAAAGACATTTCTTTTTCGTTATTAATATAAAGCAAATCATACAGCCTTTGTTTTGAATAATTTAAGTACAATAATTATTAAAAATCCAAATTCTATATGTATTAATATGACAGTCCAAATTTTTAATTATAAATTTTAAGAGTAATGACTTTGGAGTTCAAAACATTGCATATTTTCTACTTGCAGGAGAAATGTTCCTATGGCTTTTGAGTTATGCGTGAATCCCACACTTGTAAACGGCAATTTTCAAAAGGGAGCAACGTTCCGAAATGGATATTGCTGAGGGAATTGGAAAGGAATTTTTATGGGCGTGCATAACTACCAGTTCATGTGCAGTTGTTTTATTATTTTATGATGAAGTGCGTTGTTAATTTTAACACCTTTAATATTTATATATCATTTTGTAATTTTAAAACTTGATTCCAATTTTAGATACTATATGCATTTAATAAAATACTAGGCGAAATGGCTTTACTTAAGTGCTGTTATAGTCTAAGAATATTAAAGAATGATTCTATTTTTTTAATTGTGTATTTTACCTGTTTTCTTAACTCAATATCTTTAAAACTTCTGGATGTGTTGAATTCGCATCACTACAATTCTTCATGTATTTTGTACGCCATATTTGTTTTTGAATATTTAGATTTAAATCAAAACTTTATTAATTTTTCAACGTTATATTGGAATAAATTCACGTACGTAGGATACTGATTGCAGTGATTATAAGATGTTTATATGTAAAATGTTGATTGCACTTCCATGAAATGTATTTCAAATGATTTTACGATTTTGACAATATGATTGCATTTGTAATAAAATTATTTTATAATGGGATGAGAGTTTAACTGAATAAACCTTTTTTAAAAGCAGATCATATTCCATTTGAAACAACTGATCTTATTTAACGAAAATTAAAGTTTCCATCTGAGTTTAAATTGAAAGTCAGTACCAATGAAAACCAAGTTAAATAATTAAATTTAATAATTTTGCAAAAATGATTGCTAATAACGATATCGATATTTTAGTATGAAGTTGAAGCGAAAATACTGGTTGCGAGTTTTATGTTAAGTCAAACAATCATTCATTACAATAACTTGGGAACTTTTTCATTTTATAATATGTAAAAAAGTTGTGTAAGGAATTCAACATAAATTGCATTTTTGTAAACCTCTAGAAGAGTTTCGAATCCCATGCGGTAAAACTGAAAACTTACATTGAGCTTGTATTATAGATCTGTGCGTAAAACTGGAAATAAATATTGTACAATATTAATGCCCAGTTATGTTTAATAGGAAAAGGCTTAAACCTCTCCTATATATGTAACGCAAATTTTCATAATAAAACTTCAGGTTTTGTTCAGTATTCGAAGTCCCTCGCTTGGAAAAATTCTTAGTTTCCTAAAATTTTCCTAGATGGGATTGTGAACTTGGACAAAAGTAAATCACTATTCTTTTATAATTTTTGTATTCTAATTTAAGTTTTAACCTTACTAGAATTTTGACTTTCGTTGAAATCTTTCGTGACACATTGCCTGAGAACTAAAACTGAGGCGAAAGCAAATATTCATTTTAACAATTTATTTATAAAACATGCTGTGTGACTATATACAAATGATTGACGCGCATTTCCTGTACATCAGTGCGTGTAGTTTGTCTACTAGTTTTCCTTTCCAGAGTATACACAAAATTGCTATTGCCTAGCACTTCGCTGCTCCACAGCTACGGCGACATTCGGCCAAACTTATATATCTCTTTAATTATAAGGTTTCTTTATTCTTTCTGTATTTGAAATAAAATATCCGTGTACTTCCTTTTGCTTCAATGACAGGTATATGCTTCAATGACAGGTATTTAAATTTTCTTTTGTTGATGTTTGTCTCTTTAAACGTTCCGTAAAGTAAAATTGGTGTAAGGGAATTTTTCTGTTAGTCAAAATATCATAAAATGTGCGTTGCTGAGTTTTCTTGCTTCAGAGGCAGACATTGGCTGTTTAAATAAACTTTCCTCCGACGATGCTGTGTTCTGTCAAAGCAGGGAGAATGTGTGGAATTTTTTCAATGGTGAATCAAAAAGCACGTGAAGTTTCTTGCTGTTTGTCAAAAGTCCTTATGTGCTTTCATAAGTGTTCAAGTTTCATTGGCAGACGTTGGCTGTTAAAATAAACTTTCTTTCATTGATGCTGGTCTCTTCAGATGTTCTACAAAGTAAGGAGGATGTGTGGGATTTTGGCCTGGAAAAAAAATTTAAATCAAATTGCAGTTATATATTTAAAACAAGTTCCAGTTATACATTTTAGGGGTCACAGGACCTTGAGGCTCGACGTAAAGACTGTAAGTATGGTCTAATTCTAACCACAAAAACTCAAATATTAGAAATTTTCTTCTTTATATATATAAAGAACATATCTTTAAATTTGTCATACATAAAACTGGAAATTATAAATCTATAAATATTTTTCAAATTAGCAGTTTAGAATCTTATGACTAACTGCTAATTTTGAGTTTGTGTGCAGCATTACTTTTAAACTATCAATAGGAAACTGATAAAACTGCACTCATATGTATATTTCATGGTAATCTACATTTTAAAACCAGAAAAATGTGCAATTATGGATTTTTTTTATGGGGGAAAATTATGCAAATAATTGTGATAATTTTTGAAGTTTTCCAATTTTATGCTCAATTTTTAATTTAAATAATATTTATTACAATTTATTTGGATTAACATTACAGGTAAATATATTACAAGTGTATTCTGACCATTGATTATTTTCTGTAAGCATATATCTCAATTTTATGATGCGAGCAGCACTTTATGATTTTTAATCCCCAGTTAATCATATAACATTCTAAAATGCTAATTTGAAAATTTATAGATTTATAATTTCAATTTTAATATATGACCATATTTAAAGATATGCACTTTACATGTATAAAGAAATAAAATTTCTCTTTCTATATTATTTGAGTTTTTGTGGATAGAATTAGACCATATTTATAATCTTTTCGTCGAGCTTCAAGGTCCTGTGCCCCCTTAAAACGAGTTCCAGTTATACATTTAAAACGAGTTCCAGTTATACATTTAAAACGAGTTTCAATTAAAAAAAATTTAAAGCATACACAAACGTTGGTCAGTTATATATGTACGATATGTCAATGTCAATTATATTGTTGGTTTTAAGACACTTCTAAGCCAGAAGACCCTAAACAGATCTCTATCTCTTGAGGTTTGATGAAGCATATCCTCTAGGAGAAATCACTCGGGGGTCTAATGAAAGTCTGTCTCTTGATTTTTTTTATAAAGAATCTCGCCTAGCTTTATCCGTATTAACTCCACCAAAATAATAATTGTCTCATTTCTAACTCATTGAGGAATTAAAGATTAGCATATCTCGATGTTAAAAAATTAAGGACTTATTGCTTATTGCCTCAAAGTTTTAACAAGTAATATAGAAATATGGCAACGTCTATTAAAACACATTAGTAATGATCAGAACAATCCAATTACATTTATAAACTAATTCTATTAGCTCAGTAACAGCATTTGAAAGCTGAAAAACTGCAATACCTCACGATTTTGAATTCCTCCATAGCTCGGAGTTTTTCCATTCCTTAAACAAATCGCTAGGATGTCTTATTTCAGAGTTCCCGGTACGTGGGAAATAGACTAGAATTATTTCATTGAACAATAAACCAGTACTTTATTGAAAAAAGCTAACAATACTTAATATGTATATAAAACAACTAGATGCCTACTGATCTAGTTGATCGTTGGAACTTCGAAGACAGTTTTTCCGGTGCCACATATTCCGAAATTTTCAGCTCAACCAATAACTTTAAAAAAAAGTTCACAAGCTTAAAAAGGTTAAGTTGGATAAAGCTCTTTGAATGAGAATTGGGTTTCCGGCTTTAGAGAATTGAAAAATCCGCTTTGGCCGGTAAGCATGGTCTTAATATATGGACGGAATTATCCACTTCCTCCTGATCCATGTCAGCGAACTCCACTATAATATGGTTTACAACTCTGTTAGGTGACTTAATTCACCCAAAATGTTTCCATAGAGCATCAAAGATTGGAGGTATTTGCATATTTTTTTAGAAATAAAAAAGTGATACAGATTGTTAAGAATACTTTTCAGTGCGTTGGTTGACTATAAAGAGCCTAACCACTTACAAGATGAAATGCCATATCTTAGTGTTGAAATCTCTATAGTCTCTTGCCATATATTGGTGTTGAAATAGTATTAGTATCTGAAACGTCTGTAGTAATGTTATAAAAGTTATAGGAATACGCATAAAAAAACTTAAGGGCGTACGGGACACATTTAATTTTTTTTTATTATTGAGTTAAAATTTTGGATTTTTTTTCGATGGTTAACCATATAATTTGTAAACAAAATCTCATCATAAAACTTCTCATAAATTAAAAAAAAAAAAAATTTAATTTTTTAAAAAAGTGGATAATTTAAAATCGTTATAACTTGAAATATTATTTGTCGAATTTAAAAATTTTTTCCTTTAATTAAACAGAAATGTTTTAGTTTTGACTCAGTTTTTAAATGACTTAGTTTTTAAATATTAATTTAAAAAAATTAAAATATTTAGATTAAAAATTTTAAAAAGATATGATTTTTTAAAAATAAATTGCATTTTCAAAAGTAAATATTTTTTTCAAATTTCCTAACTCAATATTAAAGTAAAATAATTGAAAAAGACATGTTCCAAGTTTGAATCATTTATCTTTAACGGTTCTTGACTTATGAGAATTTAAAGATGAGAAATGGGGAAAAAAGCCATCATGCAGAAAAACGCATTTAAAGGTTTTAAACAAAGTTATATTAAAATTAAAACCAAGTATAAATATATTTTATAAATCAATAATACCTCAAATACAGAACTAAAATTAAATAAAAATTGGAAAATTACATATGTAATTTTCCAAGTGGGGTAATTTAAAATCGTTAACTCCAAATATTTGTCGAATTCCAAAATTTTTTCATTTAAACAGAAAAATAGAAGTTTCAATTTTGTTTTAGCGTTTTCAAAATATTAATTTTTAAAAATATTAAAAGTATTTAGAGAAAAAATTTAAAAAAAGATGCAACTTATAGTTAAAAAAATTATTCTTTCAAAAGTAAATATTTCTTTTCAAATTTACTAAACCAAAATTTAAATAAAATAATTGGAAAAAGACATATTTCAAATTTGAACAATTTATCTTTAGTGGTTCTTGACCTATAACAATTTAAAGATGAGAAATGATGAAAAAAAGCCATCATGCAGAAAAACGCATTTAAAGGTTTAAACAATAATTGGCTGCTATTGGGATGTTTCAAAACAAAAAAATTAATATATCTTTGTTGCAATTTAGATAAACATGATTTAAACGTCATTTTAAGCGGAAAATGACGAAAAATTTTTAATGCCATAAATTTTTTTTCGAAAATTTGAGGAATTTTGTATTCCGGACCCTTTTAAATGGTGGTACATCCTTTTTATCCCATTTCCAAGTTGCTTTATGGTTGGAATTAGGATGAGTGGTTGGTGTACTTATGGGTACGTGAATTAGGTACTAATAAATCCTAGGAATTAAATGTAAAGTGGCAAACGAAGACTAAAGCCCTACAATCAACAACCAAATAAGTGCTTCCTTTTAGAGGTCACCAACATCTCTCAGATTACAATTAAAATATGTTCTTATTTTACTTTTTTTATATAGGAAAAAATTAGCACCCTTAAGTGTTGAATTACAAAGAGTCTTATTCATTAAAAGTATAAAAGAGATCGACAAAATGCCAGTTGATTTTTGAAGATGATTAGAGTAAAATTTGGATACACCTGTTCTAATACAAATTTTCATGATGGGTCCAAACCGCGAACTCACTTATACCGGTGTAGGATTCATGCGGACTAGTAAGAACATTATAGAATTACTAAAATCAAACATATTACCATATAAACAGTTAGAACATCTTCAAACTGGTTTTTCATATTGGTCAATCAAATACGAATACAGTTAAATGAAACTACGGCATAAGGATTCTTAAAATTCACAGTCAAATGTAACAATGGAAATTAATAGAAATGTTGCACTAAATCTAGTTAGCAAGGATTAGTTATTCATTGTGAATAACTGAAAATTAGAATCCGATAGCAAAACTTTGGAAGCAAACTCAGCTTTCTACCTCAGACGCAGAGAAGAAAAACGCCTACACATTAAGAACAGGAAAGGTGTACAACCCCCCGCCCCCCCCCCCGATTTTTTCAAAATTCTAAAATTGAGTTTAATGAGTTCATTAGTCTAATAGTCTGTTATCTATAGCGAATATTTCAAGGCGTTTCTAATGGACGCTAGTTTTGAACTAATAAATGTTTTAAGAAATATTTTAAATGAAAACTAGTTAACCAAACCATAAATTAGAAAAATATTAATAGTTAAACTCTAATCAACAGGAAAGAAAGCTTGATTCTAATTTCTAAATCAAGCAAAGCTTTAAAAATTTCCTCCGACCCTTTTTCTATTATTAAATATAATAATGGGGCCAGAGGTAGCCTAAGGGTAGCGCGTCGGCTTTTGGCACCGAGGGTGCTTGGATCGAATCCCGACAAGCGCCATTAAATACATTTGGGTATAGGATGGATATGGACCCTTTAAATCCGTAGACCGGAAAGTATTTCTATGATGTCAGTGGGTGGAGAAGGTACGATCCCGCAGATGTCGTCTACTCGGTCAAAATTGGGGTGGCAGCTAGCCAAGTCGGACTGCGACCCTTGTGGTGCTATTATAAACCGGAGCCTATATGAATCTACTTCGGAACTTTCGGCTAGGGGATATTAGGAACAACAATAAATATAATAAATAAAGGTTCATTTTAATTTCCTTAAAGGTACTATCCCTCTTCAGGTGCCGGACGATAGCCGAAATGCTAGAAGGCTAATGGCGTTGTCAGAGCGCTGACGTTTGGTACCAAGTTATGTGGGTTCTAGTCTAGCTGTTGGCACGGGTGTTTGTAGCAGATCGAATGTGGCTTAAATTCTCAACAAAAGGTTGACTGTAGCGTTCTCAACCAACTACCATCTTCACGGACCTCCGCTAAAGATTGGCAGATCATAAATGCAGCATTTGCGATAAGATTAGAGTGGCTGACATTATGCGGGAGCATTAAAGTTTGTCCAGGGAAAGAATATGATAGTTGAAAATGTAAACTTAATGTAAGTTGATATTCATTTGCAAATGAGATGAAGAGGAAAAGAAAGTATTTTTTACTGACAGGGGAAATAGATAATTTATTTCTATCTTGTCTACGATGGTGTCCGAGTTCGGAGGGGATCTTATCGCTGCGGAAGAATACGGCACATCTTTGACAACATAGGAAGCTTGGTGGAAAATGATGAGAGCATGTTTTACGTCTCCTATAGGTCGGTCCGTTGACAGGAGGAACTTCTTGATTTGATTAGTTTCAGCTAGGTTGACACTAGGAGGAGAAAAATGTATATATTTTAAGCCAGAATATGACACAAAACAAACTTTGAAAATTCAAGGAAGACAGCCTCTAAGCCAGGGGTGGGCAGACTTTTCCAGGGTACAGGCTACTTCAAATTTTTTCAAGGTGTTACGGTCCACCCAGTGGCGTAGGTGTGGTGAGCTAAATATTTATTATAACTTAATAATAAATACGGAATATGTACTTACCTACATAACTACAATAAAAAAAAACTTACTCTTATAAAACCGCGTTTAAAGCAAAACGCAAGATACAAACATAATATTAATAGCCACAAATATAATAATATCAAATGATGCATTTATTTTTAAACAATTGAAAATACATTAAAAAAATAAATCATTTTCATCTAAAGTTAGTTCTCGTAGTTATAGTTAGTAGAAGACTTAGTCTGCATACTTAGTCTCCATAAATATGTATCTTTTAGTATGCGCGTCTTAGGTCTTAGTAAAGGCGGTCACCCCAAAATGTCTTTGTGGTCCACCGGTCGATCGCGATCGACTTAATGCCCATCTCTGCTCTAAGCTGTGGCGAAAGTTTTCTGTAAGAAATCTGCGCCTAAAACAGCATAAACAAAAACGTTCAAGTTTTTTAAAACTATAAAAACGGCTGCTGTCCTTTTGACGGTTTCGGACATACTATTGTGCGCTGCGTCTGTATTTATGTCCTCAAGCTTCTGAAATGTTACGACTATTTTTCTAATTTTATGCGAAATATGCACACACATTTACAACATTATATTCGATAGTAAAGAGGGGGAGAAAATGTGTTGTATGCCTACTAAAACTGAAAGCCGTCGATTGGAAGGCAATATAGAAAACAGGCAGAAATCTTTAAAATAATACCGGGAAAATGTTAGTTACTTTTCGTCTCTTCCCCCTTTTGCAAATAACAGAAATATTGGCTCTTCGGAAATTTTGGTGTTGAAAAATGAAGACTGCATAAACCATGCATATATTTTTTACGGATAAACCATACCAGGTTGTCACCTAGGCATACCTGCATATACATATATCTAAATATATACTAATTTATTATATATCGGTATGAAATAGTTCAAAATTTAAAGTATTTAACTATTAAAAAACCATTATATATTTTAAATTCTTGATTTTATTTTTAACCGTCAAAATGCCGGCGTTCAGTCTTTTTAGTAAGAAAAAATTCCCGTCTTTCTAGTGTTAACGCTTGAAATACCCAGCCAGTAAAAACAACCGATTATAACATTGGTAGATAGCGGGATATATAAATTGTCGGTCTTTCTAGTGTTCATAAATCTTCACTGAACTGCCGTTTATATTTTGTGATATCCGGATATATCCCGATTTACTAATTGATACAAGGCTATGAACAATAAAACTGAAAAATAGGACTTGGATGTTATTTAATCTTGTATGATTTCTCAAAGTGTGCTGGCTGTATTTCCTTGGCCCGTTGACCATGTTCACCTCATTTAAATGAAATTAGAGGGAAGAAAAACCTACGATTGCAGAGAAAATGGATAGAGTGAAAAAAAATTCCCACTGTTCCGTGTTATCATCCTTGAATCCATTATTACATTTAGCTGTGCTAAATTCGTAGGTAACTTAACGATTTTAAATCCCGGTAAAAAAACCATATGTAATGTGAGTCAAAATTATTTATTTTGATACGTATTAGTTCCGATTTCTGGGAACGGGGATGAATAAAATAGATTACCAAACTGAAGTTGATACTAAATTTCTGTTGCTTGTGGAAACACTGAAAGAAACACGTGCAAGACAATTTACAATTTGCGGGCCTGTTTATAAAGTTTTAGTCCCATAAAAATAATGCTAAGTTTCCTTTTGTCACTTTATTCTTTTACGTGTGAGAAGTTTGTAATGTGTTATTCCAAGGTTTTCCGGAATCAAGATCAATGCGACACCTTTTTGGTGTAATCATTCTTATCTGTGTTATTTCCAAATTCTGGAAACAATAAAAAATGAAAGAAATCCCAACAGATGTTGATTTTAACTCCTTACCTGTGACATTTATTTCAGGAAAATGCCCCCAAAATGGAAATTTTTTCCCTGCTTAATTTTAAAAAAATTACAAGCATATATTCGAGAGTAGCTTGCGTGATGTGACAATGCATTAGAGATATTTATAGAGTTATAAAAGTAGGACTTACTCTAGTCTTATTTTGCCTTTCATCTTCTCCAGGCTACCCGTTATGGTCATTTCAACATGCATAGACTCGAATCCGTAAGTTTTGTATTTACTCAAAGTATGAAGATGAAGAATGACTTGATACTGATGCACTGAAAGACACGATACATATATTCTCATTACTTATGGTTAAATGGAAACAAATATACGAAATTTCCAAACTTAATTTGCATATGATTATGAAAAATGAAGGATTAAAATTTCAGCATTTATGAGTTATTAGCAGGGTTTCGACAGTCTAGTCGGTCTGTTTAGGGACCCGCTCCCTTCAGCAATCATTGTCAGAGAATGGAAACACTAAAAAACAACGAATAAAGGTATTTAAATTTTGTGGTGCAGCAATAAATAGCGAAAGACTATGTATGTGTCCCACTCGGTACAGCGCATACAGTATCACTCTCGTGGCGCCATCTAGCGGACCTTAGCGCAAATAGAATCATATATTGCATAAAAAAATTGAATCAAATTTTTTCTAGAATAAAATTTAAAATTCGGGCTTCGAGATGCTCATACAAATGAACGATAACATAATAAATGCAACAATTTACTTTAAGAAATAATGACAAATGCGATTGAGCACTGAAATTAGCCATAGGAATAATAAAAATAATGCATATTAGCTTTTTGAAAAAATTAAAATTTTATCAAGGTTTTATTAGAAAATAATTTAAGCAAGGAAAAAATAATTTTTAGCCTACCTGAATCAGTCGATACAGTAATCCAAAAAGAAGTTAGGTAATCAACACTTATACAGAGGCTGTTCACACATTTTTTAGACGATGTATATTGTATTCACAAAACTAAATTACATAAAATTCTTGTGTTTTAAATGTTCTGTTTGACATCCCTTATTCTGAACTATCTTTCGACACCGCAATTTCCAGGATAATGCATTTTGAAGTGTCAGAAGAGGTATTCTATCCTATTCCTCCTGAACAGCTTTCCAGAGTCCTGTAAGGGTTTTGGGACGACGTTTGGATAATGCAGATTT
Organism: Dolomedes plantarius; assembly: GCA_907164885.2. Lineage (NCBI taxonomy): Eukaryota > Metazoa > Arthropoda > Arachnida > Araneae > Dolomedidae > Dolomedes > Dolomedes plantarius. The sequence continues at coordinate 83,158,318 of OU015490.1, forward strand.
TAAAAGTCCGAAAGCACAAAAATCCATAGGTGATGCATCGGGAGATTTAGTAGGGATATCAGTGAATGGTATGGACTTGATACCAGTTTTTTGTTCCATTTCTTTTAGGAAATTCACAGATGGAGTCCCACAGATTGATGGCACTGTGGGTAAAGCGATGGTATTTCATGCAGAAAAATTGGCGATAAAATATGTTACTGATAGTATTTGGAGTTAATCTTGGCATTTTTTTCCACTCCTTTATTTTTAACTTGCCATTATAAGAAAAACCAGCAACAATCATGAATCCCTTAGAAAAACTTTCTTTCGATTCTTTGAACCATGTACTTACATTTTTTTCTCCCCTTTTATGATAATAAATGGCTCTTTTTTTGTTGCAATCATTTAAATACACCCATGATTCATCTATTGTGACAATTGTTTTCCATTTTTCTTTGGATAAGTGTTTCTCATATAGAATTCTGCAGCGTGTCCTTCGTTCAGCGATATGATTTGGAAGTAGACTATGCACATTGCGTTTTTTCACTTTCTTAAGATTTAAATCAACGTTTATCATTTTGTTTACAGTGGACACCGAGCATTTTAATGATTTAGCAACTGTCCTTTGACTAGGGGGATTTTCTTTTAACATTTGACAACGTACCTTTGCAATAGTCGAAGATGTCCGTTTTTTCCTTGGATACTTGTTTGGAATTTTTGTCCCACTTGAGGCTCCAATTAGACGTTTTTTTCCTTTCTTGTTGACGAAATTACCTATCGACGCTTTAGATATCACAAAACCATGAGTCTCACATCGTTTTTGGATAACGGAGTATGCATATTTCTCTTCGGAAAGAGCATAAATGTAGCCTTCGAACCACTGCTTTGTTAAAAACGCCATTTTGAATAAAAACAAAACTTTCAAGCCGCAGGCGAAAATTTTGACTTTTAAAAACATGGTACAATTGCAATTATTTCTTTTGCAGCAAACGTTTTTTTATTGCCGCTTACCAAAATCGTCTAAAAAATGTGCGAACAGCCTCTGTAGCACTGTTAGGCACATGTTGCAAATAGATCGGTAATTCTTCGAAGAATCAACGGTAATTATTCGAAATGTGTAAAAATATAAATTTTAGATTATAAAATCTGACTTGAAAGATTATTATTTTCATTTATTATTCTGGACATGACTTGAAACTTATATATATGACTTGAAAGTTTTTGATTTTATTTATTTTTATCTTTTCGCTCGCTGTTTGCTTCTTACGCCTAACGTGGCGGCCAGGGCCGCCCAGAGACTTTACGGGGCCTGGGGCAAACTTCTGCTGGGGGCCCCAAGACAATTTTTCAGAAGGCTATTTTGTAGTCAGAGAAATCTGATTAATCGAATCATTTTATTTATTTATTTATTTATTTTTTTTGGGGGGAAGGGGCCTGTTTCCAGGAGATTATTTTGAATTTCGAAGTACGTTACAAGTTTCAGAATTTTTTTTCGGAGGAAATCTAATAAATAATTTTTTGGGGACCCTCCGGCAGTTGGGGGCCTTGGGCAAAGTGCCCCAGTTGCCCCCCCCCCTTCTGGGCGGCCCTGGTGGCGGTCATGCGCAGAGGGGTAATTTTCGGAAATTCCTTCCATTTACTGTTGTCACCCTTCAAAATTGTTGGTTTTTTATTAATTATATATTAACGGTAATAAAATTTAAAATTCGGGTTTCGAGGTGCACGTACTCATCGTCTGCACTACCTGTGTGTCTATTTTCATGGCTGTAAGTGACATAGATTCGTCTCGAGGCAGCACACACATAAACACACACACAAACACTTCCTTTTATTAATATAGATTCATGCTCTGAGTGTTAACAATGCGTATGTAAAAACACTAATAATTAAAACTACTTTGAGTAACAAATTACGTCTTCCTTGTGTTTAACCGTAATGGAATTACATACTTTAAGTAATCAAAAATAATTGCCTATATAGTAATGCCGGATATACAAAATAATTTGAAACTTCCCTATCACTAATAGTTAAAAAAATTTGATTCACTTTATGTTAATTTTCATATATGAAGAATCATTTTTTAATGTGATATCGTAATGGGAAAATTGTAGATATTACAGCTCGCTAAAGATTTTTCTCCAGTATTTTCGACAGAATAATTAATATTTTTCTTGCATAAAATATATTAATAAAATAATCTAAAAAGGTAAAAAATGCAACAACATCTATTTTACTTGCTTTTAATGAATTGAAATAATTGATTATTTCGATTAGATATTTATAGAAGTTAAAAACCTCATTAAGTGAACATCAACTAAAGTCCTAATGCAATATGAAGAATGAACATATATTTCCCCATCGCAAATAAGTATATATTTTGTAACGGGATCTAATGGAGACTGACTACACTGTTTTGGAACACACATGGGACGTCATTACTCAGTTTTACACTGCATTTGTATTAGCCGTATTATACTCAAATATATATATATATATAATGTGTGTGTGTGTGTGTGTGTGACATACAGGGCGTTAACTATATTTAATTAGGTTGGTTTATGCTAAATTTAAAGGAGTTAGTATGAATTAATAATTAATAAACGAAGAATTAGCCGGATGGGGAAAGAAACAGTCAACAGATGGCGAAACTTAGTCTATCTCCCGATAAGAGCATAACCTTGAGTGCAACCAGCAGAGAATATTGCGTAAACAACGAAGATTCTCGAATGTTCCAAAGCGCGCGATTCTGACTCACCATATCATGGGACGTTGAACGCCCACGCAAATTTTAAATCGTGAAAAGAATGAGGTCAGACCGGGAAAATCGATTATATAGAAAGGATGTGAGCAAACTCGCTGCGTAAAACGTGTGGCAGCCGGAAATTTTTGAAGGAATGGAGCAGTGGGATTTTAAGCCCAGCTCAATAAACGTTTAACTTAAATTACGATGTGATGTGTTTCTGTGTGGACTGAATTTCTCGGTGATAACTACGGACTGCATCGCGATATGGATTAACTGGATAATCTTCGGACTGCAACATAGTTTCGTAGAGAGATTGATGCGGTTTAAGAACCGTGTATATATATATATATATATATATATATATATATATGTGTGTGTGTGTATATACATACACACACACACACACACACACACATATATATATATATACGTATATGTGTGTGTTTGTGTTCATAATAAAAAATAAAAATAATATGAAAATTAGTAACAGAGAAAGAGAACCTGTCTAGAAGACTAAATAGAACTTAAATGAGGCCTAAAACAGTATATATACAGAAGCAATTCGTAAAACAATGCGCTTTATGAAAGTGTACAACCAGCGTACTGTATATGAATGTATATACTCTAGTAAAAGTAAAAAAGGAATTACAATTAGTCTAGACAGAAACATAAAACTTATATATTGAAATAAATTTATATATTGAAAACTTATATATTGAAAAAACTTGTTATATTGAAAGTATGTTTACCAAATATATTATACATCACCTGCTAAAAATTATACAGTGTTCTATTCAATAGATTCATACAAACACAACTATTTAACATTTATTCAAACAATAATTTCTTTGGAGGACACTAATTTTATTTCGAATTATTCTGTATGAGTAGTATTTGTAACTCCTCGTACTGTGATTTCTTAAAACACTTCTTTGAAGTACTTTTGTAAATTCTATTCATCTTGGAACATATACATACATACATACAGAGATGAGAAAGAAAAATACAGGGTACTGCTTTGCAAAAGTAAGTACCCAGCGTTGCTATTAGGGAAATTTATTCAAAATGGGAGTTACGAATGCTTCTGAAAAGTACGAACCGCAGTAGGGTCTCTCTGGTCCAACTTTCAGGTACATCCTCCTGTCTCTGTGATGGTCGCCGTTCGGAAAGATGTAAGTTGGAGAGAAAATGCCCATGAGGGCACATTTATGGCCATCCGCTCCACAGTTGCAGTGTCCTTTTAGAAATTCTTCCCACGATGAGCATTCGACGCCCACGAAGAGGCAGCCATTTTGGTTGAACGAAAAGATGAAGAATTCGTGTGCTCGAAAATGTTGGCAAGAGATCAGATTCCCTATGGCTGGAGGAAAGAATTTTATTGGTAGTTAGACAGAAAAGCACTTTTGATGATGCTTCAACACTTATAAATTTTCATATGGCAGTTGGCATCCTTAGGATGACCAATTGAAATTAATTTATATATATATATATATATATATATATATATATATATATATATATATATATATATATATATATATATATACATATATGCATATACATATATATATATATATTATATATATATATATATATATATATATATATATATATATATATATATATATATATATATATATATACACCGGGTGGTTATAATTAAACTTCCCCAATAAACGGCATCCTGCAGCGCAAACGGGTGAACGGAATGCAACGAAATTTCGTATATGGGCTATACACGAGATGCGCTCACGGAATTTCGAAAAAAAAAATTTAGTTCCGAAATGTCCACTAGGGGGCGCCTTTTCGGGAAAAATATGAAATTTAACACAATAAACGATTAAAACGGAATACAGAAACAATATTAACAATCCAGAACAAGAATTATGAGTAATAAAATGTAAAATCGGGAAAAGTTGTCAGTTGTAGGAGAAAAATGTCCAGATTTGCATGCTTGGGAAGCAGAGGAAGCTTTATGCAAAACACGTTAGGGTATAAAACGTTTGCAGACGTTGTCATGTTTAAGTAGATGTTTCTGGCTGTACTAATGATGGTCTCTTTAGTTGAACGTGCGTTATTGGTGAAGCTGTTTTACGAAAACAAGGAGAATTCTTCTGCTGCAGTTCGTGAATTTCGTCGAAGAAAGAACCTACGGCGTGGCCCAATGTCTACTAAAGGTATCCAGGCCATGATTAAGAGATTTGAAGAGACGGGGAAATTAGGAGTTCAGCCTGGAAGTGGCCGTAAACGTGTCCATAACGCTTCATGTACGAAGCCTCACAACTGATCAGTTACGATCTGCTGTTGAACACACTGTCCATCGACTTGAAATTTTGCAGGTGAATGAAGGTGGTCACGTGGAGCAGCTTTCCCTACATCGTCCTCGACACGATTAACAACTGCTCCTCTTGTGCAATTTCGTCCTAATCTGTTCTCGTTTCTGCAAACTGAACTGTTTTTGTTTCTCCCTTACCTTTACTTAATGTGGTTCGATGACAAGGTGATCAGAAACTAGTCAATAAATGTTAATATTGTTTCTGTATTCCGTTTTGGTCGTTTATTGTGTTAAATTTCATGTTTTTCCCGAAAAGGCGCCCTCTGATGGACATTTTGGAACTAATTTTTTTTTTTCGAAATTCCGTGAGCGCATCTCCTGTATAGCCCATATACAAAATTTCGTTGTATTCCGTTCACCCGTTTGCGCTGTAGGATGCCGTTTATAGGGGAAGTTTAATTATAACCACCCGGTGTATATATATATATGTGACATTATAAGTTGAATCTTGACATTATAAGTTGAATCTCGTCTATTTCTATAATTCGGGTCCCACATCTGTTAAGAGAGGACCCTTTCTCTCAGAAATAGCCCACCCAAAAGCAAGTGAACATCTGCAAATTCCAGTGGGGAAAATAACACAATAAATTCTTTTCAGTTGATAGGATTATTAGCCATGCCGCCCAGAAGGAGTAACAAAACCCCGTCTCTAGTCATCTAAAATCCGCAGTTCACAATATCTCAGAGATAATGGCTGCAGGTGCCAGAGATAAAGGATCAAAAGTGTCAAACAATATCATAAAGATAAAGCGCACCCAATGTGCTTCTTAATAGTATACCACCCACGAAAAACATCTGTGTTCATGTAAACAGTCGCTGACTTTGGTACAGCCCCTGACTAAGAGAGCAGGATTATTCTGTTGTGAGCTGTGTATGTGAAAGCACTTGTATGTTCCGCGTCATGCTAGAAGGACGCTCTGATATCCGCTCCCAACTATTCTGAAATAAAGGACTGCAATTTTATAGAACTCTACCTCGTCGTTTGTGATTATTATTGTGTGTGTTATGGAATCAGGCGTGAAATGTCACAAGCCGACAGGATTGTTACTTTGCGAAGGAAACCTAATGGATTTTAATAAGAAGAAATCAAATTGATTAAATGGACTTATATGCATTTTTAAGGCAATAGAAGACAAGAAGGACAAACATGGCGGACGAGCCTTGCTTCCCAATTCCCCACACCGAACCGAGCAGGGTATCATGTGTCACCCACGTTACGAAGGAAGAGAATGCGGTGATAACTCACTGATAATATAGTTGAAAGACAGTTTCGTTTTTTAAAAGATGGAAGTTCTGAAGAGAACAAGAAAAGCTCAGAGGGGCTCTGTTTCTCGACTAATTAAACAATTCGAAGAAATTCAACAACAGCCAGGATATAAAAGTAAATTACATGCACTAAAGGATCAACTGGAAATGAAGCGGCAAGAATTATATGATTTGGATAAAAACGTTGCAGACATGATAACGGAAGAAGGAGAACTAGATACGGATATGGAAAGCTCAGAGACCTATCAAACTAAAATACTTGAAACCATACATAGGATTATTGAAATAACACAAGAGAAGGAAGTCCTGGAAGACAAATCAACTGACAATCTCTCTACTAAAGATACGAAACCCATCACCGCAAAATTGCCAAAAATAGAACTAAAAAAATTTCACGGAGACATAACCACTTGGATGTCGTTTTGGCAAACATTTGAATCCACCATCAACAACCGGAAAGAATTATCCCGAGTGGAAAAATTGAATTATTTAATCTCTCTTTTGGATGGAGAGGCAGCCAAAACAATAGCCGGATTCGCAGTGACAGCTGAAAACTACCCGGATATAATACAAATATTAAAGAAGAGATACGAGAATACCGATAGAACTATTGATTACCACATTCAAAAAATATTAGCCACCCGCCCGATAAAAGATTCCAACGACCTTCCCGCCCTGAGAACAAGCATCTCGGAATTATATACACACCTACGCAGCTTAAAGAACTTAGAAGTGAACCAGGACAATGAAGTAATAAATGCAAAGATCAGGACTATTTTCCCGGAGGAAATTCTCCTATTATACGAGAGAAGCAAAGGGAAGAAAAATCGAAAAAACCGAAGAAATGCTGGATTTTATAGATGAGGAACTAAGAATTCGAGAAAATTTAAAACCTCCGACGTTCCTGAACCCAACTGCTGAGGTTTTTAAACCAAAGAATGTTTTGACGCAAAACAGGAAGAAGCCACCTCGTTATTCCCCGAGAGCTGAAGAAAATGGAACGAGACCTTGGAGTCAGACTACACCTAACAACTACACACCTAATAACTACTCATCCCCACGACCGCCACAATTAAATAGATTATCAACTCGAGATAATACACAAAGGTTATGTTACAGATGCGGAAAGGCCGGACATTTGGCGAGGATGTGCAGATCCGCCTGACATCTAATGACACCTCCCAGGCAACGGACAGTCAACCACCATAGTGATGATAACGGACAATTCTTAAAGACTATGTTGCGAGTGTCAAACAGTAAGAACTTTCCGTGTTTATTGGATACCGGTTCAAATGTGACAATCATGCCAAAATCTTGGCTACCTGGACTTACCTATAAAGAAAGACCCATGGAACCGCAAACAGTGCAACAAACGCAAGGTAAGATTATTATTGTTAAAATTATCAGTGTAGAAGCTACGATAGGTGATCTAACCAAAACTATTGAAGTGTATGTTATAGATACCCATTTGAATTACATCTTATTATCTTTGCCACATATGAAATTATTTAACTTGAATATTAAATTAAGTGATTGTAGTGTATATCAGGATAATCTAGATATTACTCTTAACAAATTATCGAGTTGTTATCATAATGTTTCATATCATCTCAATTCTAATATAAAAAATAAGAATAATAATAACAATGAGAGTCAGGAGGATGTCGAGAGTACCGTATTCATAGACCCGAAATATTTTTATAATTCTAATAAAATTGTAGATAACCAATATAATCCAAGTAAGGGAGTAACTGAAAATTCTAATGATATGATTTGTGCTAAAAAGTATTATAGTTCTGTTATAAGTGAGTGTGATGATATATGTAAGTCGAGTAAATTGATAAATGAATATCCTGATGAAAATAACTGTGCTAAATTTTATTATGGTCGTATTGAAAATAATTGTGATGATATATGTAAGTCGAGTAAATTGATAAATGAATATCCTGATGATAATAACTGTGCTAAATTATATTATGGTCGTATTGAAAATAATTGTGATGATATAATGCTAACGAATGGCAATGGAGAACATGAGCATCCAAAAACGTCTATGCAAATCAGGAAGACACTTGATTTGACTGAAGACTCTAAGACTCAGAATGCAATTCAGGATAAATTACCTGAATTTGCTAACATGAATCTATCGTCGGAGCTCATTCCTCTATTGTCATCGTTTATTGGTATTTTTGCTAAAAGTAAATATGATATTGGGAGAGTAAATATGGAGCCTGCTAGAATTATTACCACATCAGAATTACCTATAGCTTTGAGGCCCTATAGAGCGTCGCAAAAAGGCAATTTAGAAATTAAGACCCAAATCGACGAATTGTTAAAACATAAAATAATCAAACCCTCACATGGACCTTACAGTAGCCCCGTCACTCTGGCCCACAAGAGAGGAGAAGGAAAAACCCGACTATGTATAGATTTCCGAAAACTAAATGAGATATGTAAAACGGACAGAGAGCCAATACCCCGAATTGATCACCTTTTGGACCAATTGAGTACAGCTAGGATATTTTCCTCACTAGATATTGCTTCAGCCTACTGGCACATTCCTTTAGAGGACGGGAGTCAAGAAAAATTAGCCTTCACCTGCAACTATGGGTTATATCAATTTCAGGTATTGCATTATGGGTTTAAAAATTCTCCCGCGATTTTTCAAAGAACCATGCTACACATATTAAACAAACATAGAGTTAACTTCGCACTGAACTACTTTGATGATTTAATCATTTTCTCAAATACTATGGAAGAACATTTAGAGCATCTCCGAGCAATATTCCAGATCTGTGTCCAAGAAAATCTTAAATTAAAATTATCAAAGTGCCAATTAGCGCAAAAGAAAATATCCTTTTTAGGATATGAGATTGGAGAGGGTAAGATGTCGCCAAATAATTCAAACATAGAAACTATCAAGAAATTAATTCCACCAAAAAACGTAAAACAACTCCAAGGATTTTTAGGGAGTGTCAATGTATACAACAAATTTATCAAAAATTACGCTAAATTGAGAAAACCCCTAAATGAGTTATTAAAAAAGAACGTTAAATGGGACTGGAACGACGAACGTCAACAAGCCTACGAAACACTTAAAATGTCACTAATTTCCAAACCGATTCTAACCATACATAATCCAAATTACCCTTGTAAATTATTTGTGGATGCTTCAGGAGAGGGGATAGGATGTGTCCTAAAACAGGAGTACCCCGATGGAACACTACGCCCTGTAGCATATCATTCACGAGGTTTAAGACCATATGAAAAGAACTACAGTGCTTCGGAACTTGTATGTTTCGCGTCATGCTAGAAGGACGCTCTGATATCCGCTCCCAACTCTTATGAAATAAAGGACTGCAATTTTATAGAACTCTACCTCGTCGTTGTGCTTATTGTGTGTTGTTATGCAAATCATGTGGTGAAATATATATATATATATATATATATATATAT
>OU015490.1:83173096-83325596 GCA_907164885.2 Dolomedes plantarius
ACATGTACTGACTTCATCATCACATGTTTAGAACAATTGCTTGTCACAATCTGAGAATGATGAAATTTTGTGCTTTTCTATCCACATCGCGATAGGTAAATCTTCATCATCATCTTCTTAAATATTCGTTGTATCTTCAATATTCTTAAAAAGTTTAAAAAAAATTATTCAGTAGTCGACTGAAAAAAAAAGGTTCGTTATAGCTGATTCTCAAAATTTCGGAGGTTCGCTATAAAGAATAAATTAGCATTAAATACAATAGGAAAACGGCGGGACCAAAATTTTCGCTCGTTATATCCGGGAGTTCGTTATATACTGGGTTCGCTATAACGGGGTTCGACTGTAGAAAGAATGTAATGGTAATATAGAAATCCTTGTTTTTAAAAATTAAATTGTGTCAATAGCTTTTTTTAAGGGACCATTACGGTATCGATGTGTATCACAACAAAATTGGAGGGCTCGAGGTAGCCTTGTGGTACCGCTTTGGCTTTCCGTGTTCAGGGTGCTCGGATCGAATCCCGACACGCGCCAGTAAATAGGTCTGTGTCTAGGCCGGATATGGGCACTGTTGAGACTCTAATTTTTTTCAACAGTGTGCAGCACATTTTCTTTATTTTTATTTTTGAGAATATCCACTTTTTAGATTGCAGTACTTTTTTTTTGAAGATATCTACCATTTTGTTGTTTTTGAAGTTGTTTAAATTTTGGCTTGTGATATGCGACGTTTTCTGTAAATAAAATTATTTTGATTCATTTCATTCTAAAGGAAGGGCTGATTTCTCGAACCGGGTGTGTTCTCAACGGTGTGAGATTTAGGTCAGTAGATTTAGACACAATAACTTTCTTTTATGTTTTGGTTTAACAACAGGCACGTTAAATCCGTTGACCGGAAAGTCCCTCTATGAGGTCAGAGAGGAAGGAAAGGGTACGATCTCCTCCAGATGCCATCCCTGGCGGGGGGGAGGGGGCTCGGTCAAAATTGAGATAGCACCTGGCTAATTCGAACTCCGACCTTTGTGGTGCCATTATAAAAAAAAACTGGAGCCGCATCCCTCAGCCCAATAGCCTATATGGACTTGGTCTGGAATAGATACAGGTCAGGGAGCATTAGAAACAACAACAAAACTACAAAATTTATTTCGTTTTAAAATAAAGTAAAAAATAATTACAAGATAAAAAGAACTTTTTATATACCATGTTTTTTAATTTTCTGTTGAATCATATAAACTTGACAATTCTATGTATTAATAAATACTTTTTAAAATTTTTTTGATGAATTATCCCATCAACTTGAAAGAAAATGAAGTTTATTGGAAGTTAACTTCCATATAACTTTTCGTTTCCGTTCCGGCCAATAGATGGCGGCACCAGTCTACAAAAAAAAATTAACGGAAAATAGCTGAAAATTAATTTAATTGTGCTTAAAGATGTCTAAAAGTATTAAAAAAATGCATCGTCATCGTGTTCTGAGCTATTCTAAAAGTTTCAAATTAGTGATGCGACATCGATGTCAATGTTTTCAAAATATCGATGTTTTGATAAAAAACATAGATGTTTTAAACATCGATTTATTGAAGCCGATGTTTTTTTAACATCGATGCTTTGTACTCGATGTTTTACGTTGTCTCGATTTTTTTAATGAAAAAGTACCGTAATAAAAAAAAATACCACGTAGCATAATTTTCAAACTCAGTAAATGTAAGTCTGAATTCTGAAAAGGACGAATACAAAAGGGGGAATGATACCTTAACAAACAGACAAATGGCAATTAACAACGAATGAACCAATCAGAGCGCTTTGAATGTTCCTGACACTCCAGAACTTTCCATGGCGTTTTATTTTACTAATAGTATATACACGAGTGCATCCATTTAAGTTTTTGTTTTGTTCTGGTTTTATATAAGTTGACGTTAATATTAATAGTAAGATGCCTCCCAAAAGTACCGTTTGGAAATATTTTTACAAAACCGCTGACAAATTGGCGAAATGCAATATTTGCCTTAAATCCCTCAAAACTCCTGGCAATACCACGAATTTATCTGGACATTTGAAAGCAAAACATGGAGGTTTTTACAACGAGAATTTTTAGTCATCAATGTAGTCCAAAGCAACCAAGTTTTTGCCATTTATGTCTGCCCAATCAGTAAAATTAAATCACCTCCTCCCCCCACGACTAACGGAAGTAACATTAATGTTAGAGATTACTAAAACAGTTTTAAAAAATGGATGTTCTAAAACATCGATGTTTAAAAACATCGATGGTTTTTGGGCGATGTTTTATTAGCAGCATAGATGTTTTAATATTGAATATCGATGTTTCAGAACATCGATGTTTTGTTATCGATGTCGCATCACTATTTCAAATGTCTAGCTAGTCGGGAAGTTAGTTAAAAATCGATTGCAAGATTTGTACTTGACAAACACACAAACACACAAACCAGAAAGCAAGTTAATAAAAACATGGCAATAAGCCAGAAACGCAAATATGTGAAAGGGATAACAATAGAACCTTAGTGCTAAAAACTATATATCAAAATGAGAAAAAAATCACCCGGTTGAAGATTTTAACCACGCACCAAAGTGTTTATTAAATTCCGTTTTTCTCTTCGCCTGTTAAACGTCGCCATAATAGTGCTTTATTAATTGCTTTATTGGAAATTCCGGGGTAGTTGACAAGAACAGAAATATGTCAGACTGGTGGCAATAGCACATTAGAGTCAAAATCAAAATTATAAAAAAAAAATCGGTGCAAGATTTTACTCGTAAATAAGCTTCAAGGTGTTATTGATTCAATTCATTATTTTTTATTCCATTGTTAACCGTCGCTAAGGCATTGCTATGTTACTTATTTTCTTTGAAACTTTGAAATAGACACGAACATAAATATGTCAAATAATAACAGAACCTTAGTGCTGATAATATTTTTTGTAAGATATCTCTTGTTTTTATGTTTAATTTTGGCAGTTTTCTGTTGTGTAAATATTTGAAGAACCCTGTAACAGCTCATCTTTCTTTTTATCTTTATAAAATAAAAACATCTACAGGAGCGATCATGTGGATGTACACTAAATCCTTCGAAATCTCACATAATCATAAATGATTTATGTTGTCTGACGGTAAAGCAAAGTTTACAGTCATCCTAAGACTCAATTGGATCTGGGCACATAATTTTTTGTTCTTGCTTGAAACATACTACAGAGACTTTAAAATGTAATAACACAAACTGCATGTTTCGACGATGATTTCATTGCCAAATACAGCATTTTTTTCGTGTACTGTCTATCGCGTCTTGCTTGCATTTTTTTGCCTTTTGCACCTAGCTTACATTTTGCTTTTTATCTCGAAAAGGAATTTTTCCTGGTTTGCCATCTTTAAAATATTATGTTCAAAATTTTTTTAGGTGTTTCTGTGGGATTTTTTTATTGTGACTCTTAGTTCCGTTTCAGGAAATTGTCTCCAGGAATTTTGATAAAGAGTAAATATCCTGAAAACTCTGAAAATGAGTTCAAATTTGGGGATTAAAAATCATTGAAAATTTATCCATGAAAATTGATCAAAAATACTTTACTTTTTAATCCGTTTTTAAGCTGTTTGGAAAAAAAATTCTTGAGAGTAAAATTTCTAAAAATATTTTCTCGGAAGCAAAATAAATATACCTAGAAATTTTTTTGGTTAAAATTTTGATTTTTTTTTTGTGATAGTTAACCATATAATTTGTAAAATAAAAATCTCATCATAAAACTTCACATAAAGTTTTTAAAAAGTTTTAAAATTAAAAATTTGTTAAAAAGTGGGGTAATTTAAAATCGATATAACTCGAAATATTATTTGTTGAATCTCAAAATTTTTTCATTTAATGAAACAGAAATATATAAGTTTTAATTCTGATTCAGCTGTTTTTTAAATCTTAATTAAAAAAAATTTTTAAATATTTAGAGTAAAAATTATAAAAAAAGTAGTAACATATTTAAAACCTCCTATTTTCAAAAGTAAATATTTTTTCAAATTTGCTGAATCAAAATTAAAGTAAAATAATTAAATAAGACATACTCCAAGTTTGAATAATTTATCTTTAATGGTTCTTGACTTTTAACAATTGAAGACGAGAAATGCAGAAAAACGCATTTACAGGTTTAAACAAAGACTGGCTGCAATTAGAATGTTGCAAAACATAAAATTAATATCTCCTGTTCTAAATAAGATAAAAATATGATTTAAACGTCATTTTAAGCGAAAAAGAACAGAAAATATTTTAATGCAATACATTTTGTTTCGAAAATTTGAAGAATTTTGAGTCTTGGACCCCCTTAAAAGGATTAAAATTTATAAATAATTTTTTTATTTATCCCCAAGAGAAATTAATTTAAAACGTTTTCTAACCAAATCATTGGAAAAACCTTTCAGAGTACCCCCCCCCCCCCCACACACACATGGTGTAGTGGTTAGCGTTCTGAGCTGCTACGCAGTGGGCTTGAGGTTAAATCTTGAATAAGGCTTTTTAGTTTCCGTGCGATCTCCCTCATAGGGAACAATGCTGGATCACCTATATGGTGCTCCTTTAACCTTTCAGCGGGAGCGCCAATTTTTGGAACACTAGCAGGCGCGAGTGGCATAAAGTGCAACGTCTCTTTCAACCTTGATTATTCCTTTTCTAATAAACTTTTTATTTTGAAATTGAAAATAATAATCCTGAGTTTTATGACAAGATATAAAATGTTGATAATATTGAGATATATTGATAATTAAGGGGACAGTGGACCTTCAAACCTAACTTTTTTTTGTTTTGAATGGATTTACTTGAAATTTGAATATGTGATTAGTACCATAGATATGTAAAAGTGGTTAAAATTTAAAGATGAAATATTAATAATTTATGAATCATGAATTATTAATTATATAAAAAATTGGCCTAATTAAAAATGTTCCAGGTGCATTTCTTTTGCATATAATAGGGTAATTTTTATTTACAGGATACCTTATAGAACTAACAATGAAACTTATTGCTTATTTTAAGCATTCATTAAAAATATAAAGCGAAAAGGAATAGTGAAAACACCCTTTTTATTACACAAAATACCTATAAATCATCTTTTCAAATACAAAATTTAGAAATTCTGAGCTACGAAGCATAATTTTTTTCAATAAGATTTATTTGATATACAGTTAATTATATAAAACTAAAATTTCGAAGCAATACGATAATTAGAAATGCGCCTGGAGCAGTTTGAATATTCGTATGACATGAAAATTTTTATTTTGAGAAAAACACATTTAAAGTTATTGCTGTTAGTAACCACATAATATCTAAATTAAATACAAATGCCTATAACTTGGAAAGTAATCACAGAAATTAAAAGTTCTTTTTGCAACACGTTTCTACTCTTCCGTAGTTTCATAATTCAATAAAATGAAAAAAATCGAATTTTTGGACAAATTTTACAATTTTGAAAGTCCATTGTCCCCTTAAAGGCCAAAGAATGCAGATAGAATCACCTTATTTCAAAACTGACCGGTATGTAGGACCTAAGGACAACTTGCTAATTGATTCCTATTATTTCCAAAAACCTAAAAAACAATGATGTTGTCCATCTTCGTGATATGCGGGATACCGTGTAATAGCTGCGCATGGAATCGACTACATCAACTCCCGCTTTTGTCTTATTGTAATCCAGTATAATCGTTGGTTTACCACGGTTAAATCACGACTAACAATGAATGGAAAGAAATACAAGGGTCAGAAAATCAGACATGCATAGGGTGTAGCTATAAATAGAAATTGCTTAGAACGTTCAAACTTTACATGTAAAAACAAATTGTTCAAAATTACGAAAAAGTTGCATTTGTACACGAGCGCGCCCGCTGAAGGGTTAAATCTCGAATAAGGCTTATTAGTTTCCGTGTCATCTCTCTCACAAGGAACAATGCGGGATCACCACCTTTAATAAAGTAGCCAGTAAATCGCGGTGAATAACGAAAGGCAATTGTCTTCCAACAAGTGCCTCCGCATTAGGCATAAAAAACCTTTCAGAGTTATTGGTTTGGCAAGCATATCCAAAACTCAACATGCTATTATTTGTAAATTTAAAATTTTTAAATGAAAATTTCAAAATTTTCGTGTATTTTTTTACAAGTATAAGATTTTTTTTACTACCTACACATTTTATTAAAAAAGGAATATTACTATCATGTATAAACTTTTTCTGCTCTTCGTTTGATATCTTCAACATGTTACTTCCGCGAATTATTACTTAACCTAGCCGTCGACTTCCTCATGAAAGTTGTCATCTGGATGAGCAACCATGCTGATCTAGTGATAAAAAGAATACCTAATATAACAATGGCGCAACATGTCGCTTGAAATAGAGATGTTTTAGAACAAAGACAGTCATAGATTTTTTATTCATGTCAGTGGATTTTATATCTATTTTTTTCCATTTTCTTCTCTCATATATGGGTAACACGGTAAAATGGGTTAAACAACTCAGCAGGGACACTTTGAAAGTACTCAACATAGCAACAAACAAAGAAAAATCTAGTGGCATGGTGATGGAACTGAAAAACTTAACACAAAATGGAATGAACAATGTTTAAATCTCTTAGCATTTTCTTTATATTAAAAGTAGTAATGGCACTTCTTGATGTTCAATGACCAAAGCGATCTTAAATATAGACAGTTAACAAATAACGTAACGAAAGGATGATAAATAAATCAATGCTAATATATAATCAATATATTAAAAGTAGCAATGATACTTCTTGATGTTCAATGACCTAAGCGATCTTAAATGTAGACAGTTAATAAATAACGTAACGAAAGGATGATAAATAAATCAATGCTAATATATAATCAATATATTAAAAGTAGCAATGATACTTCTTGATGTACAACGATCTAAGCGATCTTAAATGTAGACAGTTAACAAATAACGTAACGAAAGGATGATAAATAAATCAATGCTAAAATATAATCAATATATTAAAAGTAGCAATGATACTTCTTGATGTTCAACGACCTAAGCGATCTTAAATGTAGACAGTTAACAAATAACGTAACGAAAGGATGATAAATAAATCAATGCTAATATATAATCAATATATTAAAAGTAGCAATGATACTTCTTGATGTTCAACGACCTAAGCGATCTTAAATGTAGACAGTTAACAAATAACGTAACGAAAGGATGATAAATAAATCAATGTTAATATATAATAAATATATTAAAAGCAGCAATGATACTTCTTGATGTTCAACGATCTAAGCGATCTTAAATGTAGACAGTTAACAGATAACGTAACGAAAGGATGATAACTAAATCAATGACAATATATAATCAATATATTAAAAGTAGCAATGATATTTCTTGATGTTCAACGACCTAAGCGATCTCAAATGTAGACAGTTAACAAATAATGTAACGAAAAAATATATAAATCAATGATTTTTTATTTTAAAATCGCACGTAGTAATAATAATAATTTATCATTTGGTTATGACTAGTTCACGCACAGCTTCTTAAAATCCACAATAAAATTAAGAATAACAACTAGTTTCAAATTAAAGTAGCTCTTCCCCATTTGACTTCTAATGTATCCAGTGTACCAGAAAAGGTCCGATATAGCAACTAAGGCCTTCCTGGGTTTATTCCATGTCGGTGAATAACTTGCCACCCCAATTTAGACCGAGCACCCTCTGGGGAGACATCTTGGGATCTCGCACCTTACCTCTCCCTTACAAACCCCACGGAGGGATTTTCCGACTTACACATTATTCACGTAAGCCGAGTGTGTAAACGTGAGACGACAGCATTCAGTAGCTCTTGTAAGGATTCGAACTGTAAGAACCCTTAGTACTGAATTCCGACGCGCTAACCACTAGGACCATTCACGATTTGACTTGTTATAATCCTTGTTACTCGCATGCCCCCAGGAATCTAATGGAGTATGATTTTACCTTGAAGAATGGAAGTTCCAGGATCTGTGTGAATGACATCAACAAAAACAGCGTCACTAGGATCTAGGCGCACGTTATCCGGCACATGACGAAAGAAAGGTCCGGCGGGGTCCAAACCTGTAAGTAAAATTTAGATTCTTAGGGCCTGTTCACATAGACTCCGTCAGTGTTACCTTCACTCGCATTGAGATATACGAGTATTTAACCAATTTCAAACCTCCAAACGATTAGCCATGAAATTGTTAGGGTCTGTGATTGGTTTAAAATATGTCAATACGAGTAACGATGACGGTGACGTACTCTATGTGAACAGGCCCTGAGACCGAAATACTGAACAAAATTAGCAGGACTCTCCTAAAGTAGAAGAGCAGATGAATGCCACAGTCATGCATCTTTCACTTATTCAGATAACAGCATTGCAAAGAGTCTCCTCTCTCATCGTTGGGCACCCCAACGCGAAGTGTTGTGACATTCCCTCAATTGTTACAAGTAATTAGTACTTATATAAGTATGTGATGCTCCTTTCCTACCCCTCAACATGTCATCTATTTGCGAACTCTTGATATGGGCGGTCTCATAAACTCTTGGATAAGATCTTGCCAGGGTGACCTTTCTTATATTGGTCAAACCAAACGTGCTCTTAAATTCCGCTTGAAGGAACAGGAGAGTTACGTTAAAAACCAGGAGTTAAATCGTTCGTCCATTGCTCAACACGCCTGGACTTTGAACCATCGGTTTGATTTTTCTTCTGCCTCCATTATTCAGAAATGTCGCTCGCCTGCTAATCTTGATTTCTGGGAAGCTTATCGCATTCTTAAAAATTCGGGTTCTTTGGTTAATGATTTGTCTAGCATCCCTATTTTTCCTCAATCGTGGAAAGGGTTTATTTAGCCGTGTCGGCCTATTACTTAACTTTTTTCACTTTTTCCCTCTTTTAGCCGCTGGATGGCGCTGCTTGCCCTATGTCTGTCTCTTCGCTGCTCGCTTGTGATTTGTTTGCGTTGTTCGCGCCTTCGGGCGTTCGACACGCGCGGGTAGTTAAGTGCATGCGCACGTGTCTGGTCGCTTAGTTTTCAGATTTTTGAGCTGCCAATAAGTTCTTTGCACTGATGAAGAAGCTCCTTTGCAGCTTCGAAACGGCCGTATGCAAAATTGCACCTTACTGCTATTTGTGCTTTTTTTACGTTGGATTTCCCGTTTATTCTTGGATAAGAGAACATAAAGTTCTTGTAATGTGCGGTTTTTGACGTTATAGAAAGCACAAATCCCAGAGTGGTTCGAGGGCTCTTCGGATTTTGACATTATAGTGACGGCTGGAATCTCATAAACTTCGAACACTTACCAGCACTTCAAATGCCAGAGAAATCCCTTTGAATTCGCCGACAGTATAAAGATAGACGGCAAGAGTCAACAAGGCTCTGAGATCTATTTTTGAGTTCAGAGAGACGGAGCTTTCCGGCCTTGTAGGCCGGAGTTGTCATGGAACCCGAAAAACCAACCTGATGATCTAACTGTATATTCTAACTCGCTGTACATACTTGCTATAAATGTAGTAGTTGTAGTATGTTAACGTGTCGTAGTAAATAGTTGAAGCAAAAGGCTTGTCTTATTATTGACTACGGTACAGTGTTAAAAGAAAGAAATTTAATCAAGCTAAATACTCAATTTGTCTCATTTTTTTGGGAAGTGGGGTTGGAAATAGTGGGAAACGGGCAGAGTTCTCCTACCAGTGATTCTTCCGAGTTTCTCCAGGCGTTCGCCAGCGTATCCTGCCACGTGAGCTCCAAGACTATGACCAATAAGGTGGAAACTTTCAGGACTGGCACCTTCTGCTTTCTGGAATAAAGAAAACATTAAACCCTAAGACTGGAAGATAAATATAAAGACTGAAAATCAATGTACTAGATAAATTAATAGATACGTTAAAAATGAATGCTGCTTTTTTAACCTCTATTCATCTTCCGCCTGGCTGTAAATACTGCAATATTTTTACAAGACAAAATCCTAACAGAAGGCCCAGGATTTAGACATAGAAAAATCGATGTACTGGAGGAATTAATGTCACGTACATTAAGGACAAAAATTCTATATACACTTGCAATAGGTCTTAAACCGGATCGTAAATCGCACAACGTTTTGCAGGACAAAAACGGGATTAAAAGACAACGAGAATAGAGCGTGGAAATCTGTGTATTGGATAAGTAAATAATACATAACTTAAGAATGAATTCCACTTAAGGCCTTGGTATATCTTTTATCAACTATATTTTACATCATGAAGGCTTCCGAATCACTACTCTAGGACGAGGAGAAAATTTTTTTTGAATAAATGAATGATAGATCCAGAATTAATGTCATTATAAATTTCGACGTCTTTCATCAGATTATAAGTTAAATAATATTTTACATAATAAAGTCCCTAACAATTTTGAAAAGTAGAAATTCTGGAATAAAAAATAAAGCTGAGGTCTTTCTTGCAGTATAAATTTTTCCTGGAGGAAAATTTTTGCTTTTGAGGCAATATTATCCAAATTTTTTGCCTCAAAGTGATGCAAGACATGGATATCAATTGATTAGGGCAAAATATATGAGAAACTGTAGTCTTTAAGAGAAAATTTTAATAATAAAGTGTAATATAATATTTAAAGCAGCTGAAAACCCTAAATCTATGTATGGATTCATTATAAAATTTTATATGCACTAACGCTTCAAAGGACCAAAAATTGTAATTGTATATGCTGGAAAGGAAGGACATCAGAAGCCGAATATTGAAAGCCCGGACTCCTTTGTATATATTCAGGTTAACAAAAGCTTGGGATGGATCTGATCTGTATTATATGCCAGCTACCTACGTCCCTACCTCAGTATTGAAGTAATCAGAAACTGATTATATCTGTCATCTTTTAAAATATTCAGTTAAGCTTATAAAATATAATTTATTTGAAATTATTTGATTCCATTGTTATATAATAATAATTCCAGTATTCTTGCGAATGTTGGATAATATCTTTGATTTTACCCTATGTAGTTCCATGGTAAAGTAAGGCAGCAAACTCTTACAACTTTGTGAAGACTAAAATAAAAAAAAAAACTGTAAATACAGTGTAGTGTTGTCTATGTCAACAACTGTTGTTTCTAATGCCCCCTCTGGCCGGAAGTTCCAGACAAAGTTCATATAGGCTTCAGACTGATGTGTTCGGCCCCGGTTTATACAGCACCACAAGGGTCGGAGTCTCCCTTATCTAGCTGCCACCTCAATTTTGACCGAACATTTCCAGGGGCAACATACAGGGTTTGTATGAAAAGTATCGGGAACAATTTTTTCCTGACGTGATTGTACGTCGAAGCGCGTTCGTACCGTGCATGCTCGGTGGTGAGGGATGTGGCCTACAAGACGTACCAAGCACCAGTCGCCTGCGAGCGTTCGTTCAGGCTAGATCGTGTTTTTAGTGGACCCTTGTCGAGTGATTCGGTGCAATCGCAAAATGCAGCGAACGATTGAACAGCGGTATGCCAACAAATTTTGTGTTGGACTGGGGAAATCGGGTACGGAGACGTTGGGCATGATTCGCCAAGTGTTCAAGGATGAAATAATGTCACAAACTGCATTTTTTAAGTGGCACAAGCTCTTCAAAGATGGCCGAGAGAGTGTGGAGGACGAGCCCCGCGCTGGACGGCTGTGGACCTCAAGAACCGACGACAACGTGCAACGAGTGCATGAAGTGCTGGATTCAGACCGTCGGTTAAGTGTGCGAATGGTCACAGATAAAATTGCCATTGATAAGATGATAGTGCACAGCATTATCACTGAAAATTGGGCGATGCGAAAGATCTGCGCTAAACTCGTCCCAGTGCACCCAGCCACACCTGCTCTAAGGTAACCGAGTACCTGACGATAAACGGCATCGCGACGATTCCCCAACCCCTTACATTCCCGACTTAGCACCAGCTGACTATTTCCTATTCCAAAAGTGAAATCCTCCCTCAACGGACACCACCATGGGACTCTAAGTGCCGTCAAAGAAGCTTGCGTACCCTTAAGGACATTCCGGAATGCGCCTACCAGGGAGCTTTCGAGTCGTGAAAAAGCCGCTAGCAAAAGTGTGTCGACGCTCAAGGGATATATTTTGAAGACTTTTGAGGAATTGTAGCAATATCTGAAATAAATTTACTTTTCTGAAACTTTTCCCGATACTTTTTATAGAAACCCTGTACGGGGGGGGGGGATTGGGTCCTCTTCCAACCTGTCTAACCTCATAGAGTGACTTTCTGGTTTACAGATTTAATGTGCCCATATCCGGCCTAGACACAGAGGCCTTTAATGGTGCCCGTCGGGATTTGATCTAAACAACTTTAGCACCGAAAGCCGGCGCGCTACCGCAAGGCTACCTCGAGCCCCATGTAAACAACTGATTTATAAAACCAAAGAACTTCGGGGACTGGAAAAGGGCTGAATGGCTAGGACTCTGGATTTTGGTATAAGATTCTTATAAATTTATCCCCATGGTAGGCATTGGTGCTTGAGGTCCTGGCTTTAAACTGTAGGTCCTGACTTATGTTTTACCGTCCTGTAGCAAAAGATGACCACTGCAGACAGTAAAAATATTTATCCGACGGATCTCTGTGGTGGAGCTATGTACGGTAAAGTGCCAGATCCGGAGTCGCTATTCGGTGTGTCGAGGATTTATTCACTGCGGCTATCGATTAATTTTAGTATTGCTTCCAGTTTCTGGAACTATATTGGCACCTGCATTATCGCAAAACGTTCTTCACGATAGAAAATACTAATTAATACTAAAAAGTTTGCCTTTACTCGAATTAAATGCCATTTTACAACAAAATGGCGGTAAATGTTAAAGGAGCTTTGAAAAAAAAAGAAAAAAATTGTTGTATGGGGATTTATCATTATATCAGTGATCGTTATAGAAAGTTTTACTGACACTGTTACATGACACATTAGAAAGCTTTATTTTCCCATTATAGAGATATTTTATTTCTTGTCTCCACGGGAATGTAAATACAAGGTGGTCCAAAATTATTGAACGCATTCATGCTTGAAAAAAAGAACAAATTGAGGAACGTAATGTTTATTGTTTTCTTAGAAAGACAATTCAAAACAGTTTTACACAACAAAATTTTAAACATTAAATAACTTCCACATAAGCCGGGAGATGGCGAGACAATATTTCGCAAGAAAAATTTACTAATTGCGTCAGTCTGCAAATGGCTACCGTACAGGAAAAAGCAATGTGCGTTTTGTGGTTCCATGAAAGCAAATCCGTTGTAACTCATTTCGCGAATGAAATGCGCTCAATAATCTTGGACCACACTGTATATTAATTTAAATTAACATTTGAGTTCGTAGGATTATCTTAGGTCATGTTTTTTGAAACAGTAGTTTGTTTCCTTTAATTAAAATGTCTCGAATTGATAATACAGTCCTCGTTTATAAATATATCTCAATTGATTTTGAACTTTTAGCATTTATAATGGCAAGGCGTTCAAAATTAAAGGGGAAGTAGTCTAGACTTTTCTAACCTTAACAGAAAGGATACCAGTCCCGGGTCCAAGCAGATCTCTAATATACAGGGTCGAAAAGGGTGTCCGTGATTTCAGTTGAGCACACCGCTAACAACAATCTACCGTTCAGATTTTGATTAGCAGCAGATGGTATGTCAACTCTGAGAGTTTGATTTTTCCATGTCATGGTGACCGTGACTGCCGACTCTGTGACGTCACGCTTCCTCCTACATGGGGTTTGACATTGGACAGGAAAGGACAGTTCAATTTTTTAGCCATCAAGAAACCCCGATTTGACTCCTGTAGACTTTTTTCAACGGGGTTACCCGAAAAACATTGTGTACGCTGAGAAGTTCTGGGACTACGCCATCTATCGGACAGAATCTCTGCTGCAATAGCGGCAGCTCCTGCTACGATCGAGTGTAACTGGATGGAGATTTACCACCTCCTAGATCAGGGATGGCGAACCTTTTTCTAACGCGTGTCAAAAAATGTCTTGAAACCGTAGAAATTAACACCGCGTGTCACTTATAAAAATGTTTTTTCGGCCTTTGGATATTCAAAAAATTATACGATATATATATTTAAAACAAAAGCAAATTTAACTTTTTATTATAGTTTGTTTAAAACTATCAATATCAGGAAGAAAATAAGTACAGAATTATCGAACTTAAGGGAACAAGGGACTTTCAACTTCGTTTTTCTTAAATTTTCAATATTTTACTCTATATACAAAAGGAAAATAATTAATATTGCTTTTTACTACATTGAAGGCCCTTAGTAGGCACAAATAAGTATTTTTTGGAAAAAAATAAGACCTATTTTTCAAAAATCTCTCCAAAATTGCTAGAATTTTTCAAAAAGCTCCATGAGCCTTAATTTTCTACTGATTTCTTCGAAATTTCTCACGATTGTTAATTAAAATGTTCTTCACAAAATTGTGCATCATTCTTCGAAACCACAAATATTTTTCAAATTTATAGACCATGAAATAAAGTAGAAAATGTAAAAACATAATAAAATAACAGGCAGATTTTTAAAAATAAATTTTACTTTTGTTTTATACAAAAAAGAAATTAATGCACAATTATATTTATACATATAGGGTAAACTTATATTTAAAAATTGAAGGCTTTTAAATGATATTCGATGCTCATGGAGCATTTTGAAAAATTGCTAGCATTTTTGATAAAATGTTTGTAAACAGGCATTATTTTGTCAAGAAATCCTTATTTTGAATTCTAAGGGTCTTCAATATAGTCAAAAGGAATATTAATTTTTCTCATTCGGTATATAGAGTTATAAAATTTTAAAATTTTAAAAATTCGAGATTGAAGGCCCATTGTCCCTTAATGTGACACTTGTTGTTGTCTTTCTGACGATAATTTATCTATACGTGGTTCGATATTTGTAACTTTTAATCGTGCGCACGCAGCGGACAAGTCGATGCCGAGGCGATTTCTATTCTTAATTTTAATAAAATTCATTGTAAAAAATCTGTTCGCAACCGTTGTTCCAAACATTAGAGAATTAGGCAACGAGTTTCATTCAGTTAAAATAATTTTTTCAGTGCTTGTTGTTGAAATATATTCGTCACTATTTTCCAGATCTTGTAATTTTTTTTTCTAAGTTTACGTTTAGTTCTGCATATTTATTCCTCCATACAACACTGTTTTGAAATTCAACCATTTCCGTTTCTAAGTTATCAATTTGAAGCCAATCGAAAGAGGATAATTTAAGATCTTCAAATTTATGTTGGCGTGGTAAAATGACAAACTGTAAAGTTTTCTCCATTTCACGAAATTGGGAGAATCTTTCGTCAAATATTTCTTTTGCATTCGTTAATACCGAAGAATAGTGTTGAAAGACTTCTGTTTGGCAGAAACAGGAAAAAATTAATTTCAAACAATTATTTTTTAAAAATTATTTCTTGTATAAATTAGATTATAGATCTCTCAGTCCGACGAATGAAAATCAAAATGTTAAAAGTTAAATTAAATTGAGAGGTAATGTTGCTCATTACCTCTCAATCTGTTATCATTCATTTGGGAGGTAATGTTGCTCGCGTCCGTGATATCCTTAAATCACACGTGCCTCCTGGGTGGTGCTAAATGAGTAACAACTCTGGCTCGCGAAGATATGAGGAACTTTACTTACATGCCCAGGACTTGATCCGGAAGCCCAAAAAAGGGAGAACTTTACCAAATTATAGTGGGACGCTAGAGATATGATGAACTTTCTATGAACTTTTAACACCTTTTATCTGACTTTGTTTACTGTTGTGCTTTAAGCATCTGTTCAATACTTAGTTCTTTGCTGTTTGTGTTGCCTGTAAATATGGATTAATTTTCCAAATAAAGCCATAGGTAAAAAAATAAATAAATAAATAAATAAAATGATGTGTAAAACAATGTGATCGTCTCGCGTGTCGTCTAAAATTGACCCTCGGGTCACAGGCTCGCCATCCCTGTCCTAGATAGTGCCGAACGACGAGGGGTGCTCATATCGAAACCTACTAGGTAATGTCCAAAACTTGATTCGCTTCTGCATCCTTCGGTGAAAAAACAAGCACCATCGGTTCTATTATATGGTTCTTTAATTCACATTGCAATCACGGATACCTTTTTCAATGACCTCGTATTTATAATCCAGATTCTATTCAGAACTTTAACTGAAATACAACTATTAATACATGCACATATATGATCAGTCATGTACTATTCTGTTGAATGCAAATCGACAGAATTAAGTCTGTAAAATCACCAAAAGTATTCTTAAAAGGTAAAAAAAATCACAACTATATCTAATTATAAATATTTCTAATTATAAATTCTTAATTATTTCTATTTATAAAGAAAGCTACTTTTTCATCGTAAAAAAAAAGAAATCATTTGAAAATAGCAAGCATTTCACTCCATTTCTTGCCCGGAATAAGTCTGACATTTAAAGACTAAAAGTATAGATTTTCAAAAGTTAGTTTCTATGCTCTAATGAGGAAGTATAGAATTTTTTCAGACGTTAATCACATCGCCGAGGAGTTCATATTCCTACTTTGATTGACGGCGCGACGGAATAACAATTCGGTGAGTTTTCAGTGAATACCTCGCGAAGTTAACTTACGCATTGATCGCTGAAAGACTTGCTTTGAAAGCGAATGATGGCTTGGCCATTCTGTCTCATTCAGCAGAGCTGAGTACATAATTCGCTTGAAAGGAGACCAAGATAAAATAATTTGCATTTAAAGCTGAAAATGTGTCATTCACATAAATGGAAATTAGGGTTAATGAAAAACGAGGAAAACTGATATTTTTTCTAACGGGAAAAAAAAAACCACGCTTTTAGTACATTTCCGTGCTCTTGCGAATTTGAAAGGGAACTAGCATGCATCCGTCTGCTTTGGAAGTACAGCAAAACTGAGATATATACAGTTCAGTTACATACATAAGTAATAATGGAAAGATTAAATACATATTGTTATAGTTGGTTGAGAGTTTCTCAGACGAGGTTCTCTAGACGAGGGCTAACTAGACCGGAATCTACTGCTTTAAGCAGTTTCCGAACAGCTATATACATCCATACTAACATTGGGACTCGAACACACGAACTCTGGCACCGAAGGTAAGCGGCCTATCCATTCGCCCATCGTGCGGCCGTAATGTTATGGGTTGTAGTCAACGTAAGATACAAAACAGTGGTCTGCTATAATGCTGTAGAGTATGGCACTTTAATACTTAAAACAGAATGTAGAAAATGAACATTTGATTGGTCACGATTTCGAAAATTGTTATGTTATAAAGAGTGGAAGAAAGAAACTGGGGCACTTCCCTCTATTCAGGATCATTTATTTATGTTGCTGAAAATGCTGTCCATTAGCCACTTGTGACATGGAACTCGACTTTTGTAATTATTTTGATTATTATACTGTTTTAACTCTAAAAAAATACTATTTTCTGATTTCACAATTTCGAAACAACATTAATTCGGTTCCATGCACATTTATAAGTGTATTTATTTTATTTTGCAAATCTTAAATTGTCTATGCGCTGAAAATCAATCCTGTGGCTTTTCGTACCGGTTTTCCTGGAAGAAGGGAATGTGCCTCCCATATGCAAGTAAGTGTGACCTGTAACAGTACGGATAGTACACAAGGTTATTTGCACAAGAAGGGATAATTACTTGCCGCCCTCTCGGTCATTAGGGGGACATAGTTCCTCCATAGCAATGTCCCAGCGACCATCTTTTAACCAATCATATGTCTGAATGGTAAATTGTTTTAGAACATTTTCTGACCTCTGCAATTTTCTGTGATGGGAAGTTTTAATGGTTTTTTTGAGGCAGTTAAAAAATGCTGCGACTGTGCTGTAGCTCGAGGTTGTCCGCTCTTCAGCCCCAGTCGCCATTTTTGTATGCTGAGATATCTCGAGATTTCTGGTCTGCTTTTGGACCAAGTTTAGTAATACAATGAGATAATCATCAGTCTCCAATGAGGGTGGTGGTAAGTAAAAATAATTTGTAATATATTTAATCAGGCGAGAGCACAGAATAATTAATATATGTAACTAGGTTTTATTATGAGTTCGAATACTTTCTTAATGTATGTAGATAATTATTCTGTTGTTTCTGTGCAAATTGTAACTAACGATAAAATTAATCTTAAATAAGAAGAAGAGAAATTAAATGCTAATATTATTTATTAAAACTGAGTTTGTTTTTCTAACTATCTCAGACAAGTCTAAGAATGTGTTTTCTACAATTAACAATTTTAAAAGTGCCACTATACGATCTCTCAATTTTATTACCTGTTTATATTCCACATAATACCACTCTACACATTTGCACTCTTGACTGGATTTCTCGCTGCACATTGGTGCAATGACACCATAATGTTGAAAATCGGACAAAACAACTATTCCTTTTTTGCATTCTGTTTTGAGTATTAATGTGCGCAAGGTGTATTTTCTTACTAAATCGATGATGCTGAACAACTTTGCAATTGACATTTTTCCCGTAACTCGTACCGTTTTTGACATAAAAACGCTAATTCCAATATTTGCCGATAGATGGCATTGTAAGTTGTCTCATCGAGTAGCGCATAGCCTGTTTACTATACATAGATACCAACTTTATGGCTTAAACTGTTACCGCTTAGAAGTTAAGGAGGGTGTAACGGATTTAGGTGAGAACCCTGTATACCTCCAAATTTGTATCCGAAGAAAGGAAAACATGTTCATTGGGCTGATACACCATTCGACAGGTTGTCAGGAACATCGGTTTTGATTTAAAGAATTTCCTACACGTATTCAGTACAAACGTGAAGGAAATTAACAAAATCAGACGATGCAGGAAAATGTTTGGGATGCATAATAATCAGGACCTTTACTTCTTCAAAGCTAAGTACGCAAGGCAAAAATTCTGCTTTTGATTCAGCAAAAATTACAGTTGAACTTAAATATGAGAAAAAGGGCTAGAAAGTTGTTAATGAAAGTCAATTTAGCTCCTAAGCATTCTGTTTGAATATGGAAAAGATGGTTGATTGGTTGGTCGAAGACGAGCACAAAACTTCATATGTAAAGAGAATAAAAAGACAAATCTAAACGTTAAAAACAGGGAAATATAGAAGATGATAAAATCATTTAAATATAGAAGACTAGCTGAAAATCCGTACTTTGTTACGGAGTACATTCAAATTAAATACAACGGTCAATGTATGCAATTAATGCCAAATATATGTATAAATATATTTATAATGAATACAACGATCAATGTATGCAATTTATGTAAAAAAAACAAAAAAAATATTTATAAAAAAATCGCAAAGGATATTTTTATAGACAAAATAATGTAGAATAAAATATTCAAATTAAATCTAATAGAACATACTAAAGGATATAGTACAGTTAATATAGTACAGTTTGAGGAACATATCTTTTACTGTATTTTAATATTTTTTGGATAATGTCCAATCGTCTGCCGCATTAGCAAGAAAATTTTTTTTTGTCTATTTCGTTGTTATGCACATGACGATAAATTAATTTAAAGTACCAGAAAAAGAAATCACGTGATCAACATTTAATAAATTAAATTCTAAAAGTTAATCTTTAAAAATTCACCAAAAATCAGAAAATAGAGGTAAAGATTCGAAAAAGATTTCATTTTAAAGGAATTTTTATGATCTTCCTTGTGATATAAATTTTATAACCCTCAAATTATTATTTAAAATGCACACTTAAATTTACTAAAAAAGCTTAAAAATTTAATTTAAAAAAATCTAAGAAGAATTTTTCAAAAATCTTCTTAGTGCACCCCTACAGTATAAGAAGAATCGCCATGCAAAATTTCAGCCCTTTAGGTCCAGCGGTTTGGTCTGTGCGTTGTCTGTTTTCAGTCAGTCAGTTAGTCAGTCAGTTACGGAACTGTTTTATATATATAGATGATAAAATCAGTCAAACATAGAAAATGATAAATTCAGTCAAATGTGGAAGAGGATAAAATTAGTCAAATATAGAAGATGATAAAATCCGACAAATATAGATGATAAATTCAGTCAAATATAGACGATAAAATCAGTCAAATTGGTACCCGTTAGGGTAAACTCAAATGGGAGTCAGAACAACACATATGGCATATAAAAACATTAAATATGATAAAACAGGCCACTGTGCCATAGAAAGCTAAAAAGTGAAGAAATGAGAGGTATATGGGAAAGACAATATCTGCAGTACTTACATTTATTCAACAATATAAAGAAAGTTCAGTTTTTTGAATTGAAAAAAAATTCTGTATCTATATTAATAAAGCAAGGTCCGGATCTGTCTATCGGTCACACTCTCCGGGTGTACCGCCTCTATGTGTGCGTGTGTGCGGCCTATGAAACTTACAGCCATGAAATTTGGCACACGGGTAGTGCAGACTATGGGAAATTACACCTCGAAACCCGAATTTTAAATTTTATTCTAGAAAATTAATTATTTTATGTTTTGTGGGATATTTTATGTTTTTTTTAACTTCAGATTACGATATCTCGGCAAAAAATGATCGTAGAATTTTGATCTTTTTACAATCTAAAACTACAGACCTTTCTCCTTCAAACAAGTCCTCATTTGTTTAAAAATAATTTAAAACAGACTAATATTTTCATCAAAATATTAAACCCACTTTTTCGAGAAATTTACGCACTTTTGAGGATCTACGGTCGATGCTCTTCGAGTTTTTATCTTACAAAGAAAATATTTACATCATCTGGAAGATGAAAGCTTTCTCATTCATATAAACCTCATTTCAAGTCTCTATCTTAAAATTTCGATTTTTAATTGAATTTTAAAGAACGATACTTAACACAAATTTTCTAAGCGGTTCTTCAAACGCGAAGAACGGCAAATTCTCCCCTTGGGTTGTAAACAACGATTGAGTCATTCATTCACTTGATTCATTCATCGTCTTCCTTTGATGGCTTGAGCGTAGCAGGGCGAAGCCCGGCTAGTTTAACGTAAACTAACAATATTTAAAATGTAATTGCATCAAAACTGCTAAAAGCAATTAATGAACGTCAATTCGCAGTTCATAGTATTTCCATTTGTATATGAAATATTTTCATATTCTGAGTCACATATTTACAGAAAAAACATACTTTTGATTTTACGAATTTCTGGCATGTATTCAAACCAACAGTAACTGAAATGCATTTTAATAGAGGCAGAAGTTCTCCAAAATAACCAATGGTCCTTGATGAGCAATGCCGTTTAAATATGAGGCGGTGAAAGGCAAAGTGGTGTAAGTCACATTTTCCACTTTTTTTATTTGAGATCGAAATTGTAATCTCCATGTTCAATTTATAGTGAAATTGTAAATGATTTTTATTTGCAATATTGAAATAATTATTACGAATTATAATTTGTTCAATTTATAGTGGAATTTTTTGTAGTTTTTGCAGTAAAACGCTTTGGACTTACACCATTTGACTTCCTGACTTACACCACTTTGCCTTTCTCCACCTCATACATTTCAACAATATGCAGAATGATCTGTGTTTGATTTGACAAAATTCTCGCGTGTTTTCATCTCAAACTTATCTGCAACTGAAATACATTTTTATAGCAGCAGAAGGGCTGAAAAACAGTCAATAATCGTTAATGCCCAATCCACATTATTTTGAATTAATTAAATATGTGAGACTTACATGGCCACTGTATTTACAAATGTTTCAACAATATACAGAATGGCCGACGTTTGATTTGACAAATTTCTGGCGTGGATTCAACACAACAGTAACAGAAATGCATTTCTAAAAGTTGCAGAAAGTCTAAAAACAGTTAATGGTAGTTAAAGCTGTTATGCACTAAAACTAATGGATTTGTTCACCTCAATGTCAACCTATGGAGAAAATGTGTCCAAGGATTGGCGACTTGGATTTAAAGATTATTTTTTAAAAAATTGTACTCCGTCTTAGAGAAAGAAATTTTACAACTTGGGACATTTTTACTTTTTTAAGAAAATGTAAATAATATTTTAAAATTTAAATTTTTCGGGGAAAAATCTAGAATAGTGTCTTAAACACTCCTAAATTCCATTGGTGGACGAAATTTGTAAAATGAATCCTGTTGCAAGGTGCAGAAAAGTTCAGGCTATCTGAAAATACCATTTTTATTGAATTATGAACATTTATGTACTTTACTAGGGGCTTTGCCCCCAGGCTCGCTACGCTCGCTCATCTGTTATGGGTAATAGCGAGATACATTGGGGTGATTCTCGGGCAATGTAACAGCCATTTACTGTTGTCAGTCGCCCTTATGCGAAGTGGATGAAGCCCGCCTATGGGTGAAAAATTGGATCTTCTTTCATGTCCTTCTGCAAAGGAAGCGAATGAGAAGATTTTTTTGAAGTATTTTTTTAAAATTCAATTAAAAATCGAAATTTTAAGATAGAGACTTAAAATGAGATTTATATGAATGAGGAAGCTTTCGTCTTCCAGATGATGTAAATATTTTTTTTGTAACATAATAAATCTGAGAGCATCAAACTTATATTTGTCGAAACGCATAAATTTGTCGAAAAAGTGGGTTTTAAATTTTAATGAAAATATTAGTCTGTTTTATATTATTTTTAAACAAATGAGGTCTTGTTTGAAGGAGAAATGTCTGTAGTCTTAGATTGTAAAAAAATCAAAATTCTACGATCCTTTTTTGGCGAGTTATCGTAATCTGAACATGAAAAAGTCAATATTTTTCCACAAAACATAAAATAAAAAAAAACTTAAAGGTTGACAAAGATGAGACATGTCTTACTTTCTTCCCCACATTGTTCTGCATCTATTGGTATCGTTCTCGACCCCATACCCCCAGCGGTTTCGGAGGAGATAGCGTGACAAGCTTTTGACAGCGGCTTCGACAAGCAGCGGCAGTTACTTTTTTTAGAATAGAGAGAATAGTAGACACATTTTCTCTATAGGTTAACACTGAGGTGAGCGAATCCAATAGAGTTAGTACACAGCAGCCATAATGCCAAGTCCACATTAATGCTAATTAATTATGTGAAACTTGCATGGATACTGCACTGAAATAGGTTTCAACAATATGCAGAAAGAAGTGTGTTTGATTTATTAATTTCTTCCATGTATTTAACTTACACGAGATAGAAATTAAAACAGATTTTAAACTGCCCCAAAACAGAGCTGAGCTGTAAAGCTACTAAAGAACGTTAATTTAGTCAACAGGAATATATGCAGAAAAGATCTGTTTTTGGATAGACAATTTCTCGTAAATATTCAACTCAAATGGAACAGAAATTAAGACTGAATTGAGTTGTAGCAAAAGCGCTGGAGAATATTTATTCTCAGTCTATGGGAATGCTGTTTGATTTTGAGAGATTTGTAAGTATGCGAAATGTTTTGAAATGATCTGAAAGGGGATGCAAGTTTTCATTTCAAAAGCAACAGGCAGAAAGATATATTTTTGACTTGACAAATTTCTCGCGCATGTTCAGCTGAAACGAGACAGCAATTAAAATGCATTTTCAATGGGAAAACATGAATTAAAATGTATTTTCAATGGCAACAATAGTGCTGAAAAATTATTCTTGAAAGCTAATTTACAGCCTACAGGAATGTCGTGATTATATGGGAGATTTGCATATCTACTAATGCATTTTTTTATTTTGATGTAAAGCATGTCAAATAGTGAGAAAGGATTCAGTCCTTGAATGTCATCTGATTATGTCCAAGAACATAGTTACTTCATTTATTCAGCATTAGTTTGCTGTAAGGGATAAATATGTATACTGAGATTAAATAAAAACTTACATAACTTATAGATATTGTGTGAAACGAGCTCACTGTACCAAAATGCATATTGGGATTAAATAAAACTTCAAACAACTTGTACATAGATATTGTATGAAACGAGCTAGCCGTACCAAAATGCTTGTTGAGACAATTAAAACCTTAAAACAACTTACATATGAACCATTTATTTTGAAAGTGACATAAGTAACTTTTTCAAAAAAAAAAAAAAAAAAACATCAAATTAATTACAATTTAACGTGATCTCTTCATTTTAAAAATATTACAATCAATACGGCAAAAACCACTGAGATTTTAAATGTCTTTAAATATCTTTAGATATTTTTAAAAATATCTCGATTAAAAACAAAGTGACTTATGCCATTTTAAAAATAAATGGTTCATATAGATATTGCATGAAACGAGCTAGGGGGACAAAAATATATGTTCATCTATATATATAAAACAGTTCCGTAACTGACTGACTCACTGACTGACTGACTCACTGACATACAACGGTCAGCCCAATCGGCTGGACCTAAAGGGCTGAAATTTTGCATGGCGATTCTTCTTATAGTGTAGGGGTGCACTAAGAAATATTTTTGAAAAATTCTTCTTAGATTTTTTAAAATTAAATTTTTAAGCTGTTTTTGTAACTTTTTTTAAGTTTGCATTTAAAATAATAATTTGAGGGTTATAAAATTTATATCACGAGAAAGATCGTAAAAATTCCTTTAAAATGAAATCTTTTTCGAATCTTTACCTCCCTTTTCTGATTTTTTGTGAATTTTTAAAGATTAATTTTTAGAATTTAATTTATTAAATGCTGATTACGTGATTTCTTTTTCTGGTACTTTAAATTAATTTATTGTCACGTTCATAGCAATGAAATAGACAAATAAATATTTTTTTTCTTGCTAATGCGGCAGACGAATGGAAATTATCCAAAAAAATATTAAAATACAGTAAAAGACATGTTCCTCAAACAGTACTATATTAACTGTACTATATTCTTTAGCATTCTCTATTAGATTTAATTTGAATATTTTCTTCTACATTATTTTGTCCATAAAAATATCCCTTCCAATTTTTTTTATAAATATATATATATTTTTTTTTTTACATCAATTGCATACATTAATTGTTGTATTTATTATAAATATATTTAAACATATTTTTGGCATTAATTGCAGACATTGACCATTGTATTTAATTTGAATGTACTCCGTAGCGAAGTACGAGTTTTCAGCTAGTATTAAATAAAACTTTAATATATCTAACAAATAGATATTGTATGAAACAAGCTAGCTGTGCCAAAATTTATGTTAAATTTATATAAAATAACTTACATATGGATATCTTATGAAACATGCTAGCTGTGCCAAAACACATCTTAAGGTTAATTAAAGCTTTAAATTAACTTACATATAGATATTGTATGAAACGAGCCAGCTGTGCTCCTACAAGTCTGGCATTGGCCACAGCTATGGTATAAGGCAACCTGTTTGAGCCGCTCCAATCCACTATGATGACATTTTCGTCAGATCTATCCAAAAGGGCATCTTTCATTCTCTGTAAAAGAGGGCAAATAACAGTTATAAAAGCATTTAATATTTTTAAAAGCAAATACAGTACTACTTACAAATACACGTAACAGAAACACACGCTTGAAAACTGCAATAAAAATTAATAATGGAAACTAGTTGCGAATGAACAAATACAGTTTTTCCTGAGGAATTCGAGAATTAGATGTAGTTGTCTGTATGGACAATAAGGAGATGTGATCATTAAACTTTTCGATATAAAGAAATAAAGGAATAAGATGAAATAATTATAAGGAAGCAGGAAAGGAAAATATTAAAAGACGCATTTACATGCAAATATTTTTGCAGAGAGCAGATAAACATGACGTAAGTACGACATTGACTAAAACTGAGTAGTTAGTATAGATAGCAAAGATTTTTAGAAATATCTAATTCGAATACAGAGTTAGTAAGATGGATGATTTTCACTCAAAAAATTGAAATTTGTTCCCGAATTCCCAGGAGCGTTTAGCAATCATGTATTTAGATATTTCTTATTTTTTATCGGCAGTTCTATTTTTGTTATGGTTTGAACTATAATAAACAGATGTATTATGGGTATTTAAGGTATCGTAAAATCTTGAAGTACCGTAAACTGGGGTAACTTTAGACTTTGCGGGTAACTTTGGCCCAACAAACGAAAAAAGGTTAACCAATTGCTTACTCATTTGGACCAACCACTGTTGGGCCAAGTTACCCCAGTTGACGGTAACTATTAGAACCGAAACTTTCCTATTGTTTTCATTGAAAAAGGAAATTTTAAAGCTCAAAGGTAGGAATGACAAAAGGAAATTATTTAAGAGGGTTGTCCATAATATTTTTATGTCCAAGCAATTTTAAAAGACAGATATTATCCTTCAAAGAAAGATCCACTGAAGCCAAAAGCTGATAGCCGAATTTTTCTTTATTTTGATATATCAATTATTTTAAAAGACAGGTAATGTCCGTCACAAAGAGATCATTTACTTAAAATTGAGAGCTGATCCCTAGGTTGTCCTTAATTGTTTGATATCCGAGAAATTTTAAAAGACAGATAATATCCTTCATTAAGCGATTCCTTAGTGTATGAAACCAAAAACTGATAGCCAGATTGTCCTTAATTTTTTTTGTCACTGACCAATTTTAAGAGAAAGATTATATCCTTAAACAAGATATCACTTACGAGAAACCGAGATCTGACTGCCAGGTTGTCCTTCATTATGATAGCTGAGTAATTTTGAAAGACAGAGGATATCCTTGAATAAGCAATCACTTGCGTGAAAATTGAGAGCTGATAACCCTGTTGTGTTGTTGTTGCTTATCCCGCTTGATCGACAGCAACGCCAGATAAAGTCCATGAACTCGTTTCCAAAGGATGAAGAACCGCGCCAGGATTGGATTACAGCTGGCTTCTCTGGTAACTAATCCATGTCAAGATATGGGCAGGAGTGGCCTGAGCCAAACTGCACCTCGGGCAAAGGGGGTAAACTTTACAGCCCGACATAAACCGTAGAGCACGAAGATGACCGCTGCGGAGCCTGGTCAGAGCTGTCTGATCTCCCCTGCTGCCCCATTCAAAGCTGCACCAGGACGGCCGCAATCATACCACTCATGGACGGCCCCCAAGGGTGACAAATTACTTCAAGAGGAGTTGATTTCAAGTTTGACCCGAGAAGCAAGTTCCGAGGAAGAGAGACAGCCGCCGTCAAAAGAACCTAAGGCTGCCCTCCTTGGCCAGTCCATCCGCAACCTCGTTACCCAGTTGTTCTTAGTTTTACTATATCTGAGTAGTTTTCAAAGGTGGATAACATCTATCTGAAAGAGATAACTTACATGAAACCAAGAGTTGATCGCCAGGTTGTCGTTCAACCCGTGGATGATCATCCGAGTGATAGCGTTGGCGTTGTAAGTGGACTTCCGGATAGCTTTCGGTCGATGTGGTAGAATGACAATAGGCCGATTCCGATTTCTTCTCGTGTAGAGCAAGAACATGGTCTTGATAAGTTCCGGTGGTTGGGGCGGAACACTCAGGGGGCGATAGATGGGGTGGTAGAAAGGTGGCCCGCTGGAGAAACATCCCAGATCTTGATAACAAGCTCTCTTTTCGACGAACACTGGAGATCAATGGAAAATATAAGTTTATACAGCAGAAGAATAGTAGAGGTCATCTAATACAACATGTCTATAGAAATTTATTGAGTTCAGGCTCGATTTTAAAAGGCTGCGTCTGATTTCAAACTGGAGCGAACCCGAAACTGAGCCTCTTACAATTTATGTACTTAAAATATAAAGATGTGTTTTCAACTCCGAAAAGACGAAAAAGTTAAATATTTTAGTGCATTTTCCCCACCAAACCTGTTGTTGTTGTTGTTGTTTATAATGACCCCTGGCTGGAAACTATTCCAAATCAGGTCCATATAGGCTATCGGGTAGAGAGAAGCGGGTCCGGTTTATAATGGCACCACAAAGGTCGGAGTCCGATTTAGCCAGGTGTCACTGCAATTTCGACGGAGAAAATCCCAAGTGTGACATCTGTAGAGGATCGTACCCTTTCCCACCCTCTCTAAACTCTGAGGACTTTACTGTCTGCGGATTTAACGTGCCCATATCCGGCCTAGAGACGGAGATATTTAATAGTGCGTGTCGGGATTCGATCCAAGCACCCTGAGAACCAAAAGACAGCGCGCTACCATAAGGCTACCTCGAGCCCTCCCAAAACCTACATTTGTGAATGCATTATTGATTTATTCTAGTTTTTTAAGTCGCCCGGTGGCTAAGTGGTTAAGGCATCAGCCTGCCACTTCGGAGGCGCGGGTTCAATTCTCGAATAAGACTTGGTTGCATTCAGGGAAACCGGTCAGTCTTCCGCCTGCAAAAGAAACCCCATCTAGAAAGGGGAGTTGCAACCCATTGTCCATCACCGTTGTCATCGTTTGTTAATAAAATTCTTCTGTGATTGTGTGATTTGTGTGTTTCTATTTCTTCTATTCATATGTATACCGGAATGGGGTGTTATGTCGTCAGCCCCCAGGGACATTAGCCAAAAAAAAAGTTTTTTTAAACTCCTGCTTCACCGTAATTGGATGAGGAATGAGAACACACCAAAAATTCTTAATTCCTGAGAAAGGAGTTATATCATTTCATGCAAACGAACGTAGATCTTAGACAAAGTTCGCTGAAGTTAATTTTGTTTACCTTTTAACCCGATCTGTAGGGAACAACAACGGTCCATAAACCCGAGTTCACCCGAGTCCGATACAGACTCGGGTCCAGCCTATCTCCCATCTACATAATATACGATGTCCGTTTGAAACGGTCCCACGAAGGGGGAACGAACCAGTCTTATTTCAGGACCTCCAGTCTCAGTCGCTTGTTTCTCAAAATCCATGGTAGTTTCACCTCTCTAATAGCATTTTTGTTGTTTCTCAACTTGTTTAAAATGAATATACACACATCTCTGATGTTCAGCCACTTGTAACAGCAAAATAAATCTGTCACATCTAGTGGCATCTTCCTCTCTCACCAACTCGCCCAAAATGTTCTAGTAGATAATATCAGTAGAAAATATCAACAGTTACGTCTGCTGAAAGAATTTGGTGACTGTATACTGATTTTTACATTCATTTATAAAGAAAAAACTTTTACAATAAAATGCATTAATTTTGTTTTATAATAGAAACAAATGCTTAGAGATATAACTGAAATAAAAAAATTAACTTTTAATGCAGCTTTCAGTTATTTAAGACAATGTAAATAATATTAGGTATTTTATATAGCACAAGCTGAATACCCGTGCTTCGCTACGGAGTACATTAAAATTAAATACAACGGTCAATGTATACAATTAATGCAAATAAATAAATAAATATATTTATAATAAATACAACGGTCAATATATGCAATTAATGCCAAAAAATATATCTATAAAAAAATTCTAACGGATATTTTTATAGACAAAATAACGTAGAAGAAAATATTCAAATTAAATACAACGGTCAGTGTATATGCAATTAATATCCATAAAACATACTAATTTGAATTATATTCTTAAAAAAATTCCATCTCAATTAGTCTAGTGGTTAAATTTTATCTTTTACCATATTTCAATATTTTTTTGTCAGTTTATTTCGATGTTATGCACGGGACGTAAAATTAAATTAAAGTATCACAAAAAGAAAAGAAACCACGTGATCAACATTTAATAAATTAAATTCTAAAAACTAATCTTTAAAAATTCCCCAAAAATCAGAAATGGGAAGTAAAGATTCAAAAAATATTTAATTTTAAAGGAATTTTTATGATCTTTCTCGTGATATAAATTTTATAACCCTCAAATTATTATTTTAAATGCAAACTTTAAAGAATGTTACAAAAACAGCTTAAAAATTTAATTCAAAAAATCTAAGAAGAATTTAAAAAAAATCTTTCTTAGTGCACCCCTAAACTATAAGAAGAATCGCCATGCAAAATTTCAGCCCTTTAGGTCCAGCCGTTTGGTCTGTGCATTATCTGTCAGTCAGTCAGTTATGGAACTGTGTTGTATATATAGATAAAGCAATATGTAAAATAATTATGCATAATACGTAAGTGATAATACGTTAGTGATAATACATGATAATACGTAAGTAATATACGTAAAATAATTTAAATAAGATTTTTGTATTTAAATTATATTTACCTCCAAAAAAATATTAAATTATATATTAATTTTATAACTTAAAAATAACATTGTAATGTACTGACAGAAAAGTCAGTGTATGAGATCAGGCCCCAAGGAGAAACTGTAATCACTAACGAGTATTGTGCAACATTGAAGTGATCACAGCCAGGCCTCTCAGAGTCGTAGGGGAGGCCTCTTGTCAAGAGAAGAGATGTGCGATCTCTCTCCGAAGAAGATTATAAAATGAATCGTTGATTATTCCTAATGGAAGTTCCAATCGCCCAAACTGCAACCGAATGACCTTCCGCTTTTCATAAAACTCAGAAATGTTGTACTTAAAATCCAACTAACATAGTTTTTTCTATTATTTATCTGCTACGGTCTAAATACGTCTTTAGAGGTGACGTTTATCGGTTAAAACAGGCGTTGAAGAAGTTGTTAATTGTTTACCAATGAACATAGTTTACAGTTTTTTTTATCTACTACAATCTAAATACACGTCTTTAGAGATTGGTTAAATGTCTTTAGTTTATTTATTAAATAAGGTATTTAAGAGGTTGTTAAATAAAAACTGATGAACATAGATTACTCTTTTATTTTTCTTCTATGGTTTAAATACACGTCTTTAGAGGGGAAGTTTCCGGCTATATTATGAATTTAAAAAGTTATTAAAGAAGAATAAACGAAAATAGTTCATTCTTTTATTTTTAGGTTATGATCTAAATACACGTTTTTATTGGTAAAGTTTACTGGTTAATTTATACATTTAAGAAGTTGTTGATAAAAGACCAGTGAACATAGTTTACTTTTTTATTTATCTTCTACTCTCTAAATTCAGATCTTTAAACGTGAAGTTTACCGGTTAAATGATGCGTTTAAGAAGTTGTTAATTAAAAACCAATGATCATAGTTTACTCTTTTATTTATCTTCTCTCTAAATTCATATCTTTAAACGTGAAGTTTACCGGTTAAAGGACGTATTTAAGACTTTAATTAAAAACCAATGATCATAGTCTACCTTTTTATTTATCTTCTCTCTAAATTCAGATCTTTAAACGTGAAGTTTACCGATTAAATGACGTATTTAAGACGTTGTTAATTAAAAACCAATGATCATAGTTTACTCTTTTCTAATTCTTTTTTTCGTTTGTTTGTTCCTCATGCCCCTTGGCCGGAAGTTCGAGACCAGACCCATATAGGCTTTGCAGGCAGAGTAGTGTGGCTCCAGTTTGTAATAGCACCACCTGGCTAGGTGCAACCACAATATTTACTGAGCACCCCCAGGGGCGACATCTGGGAAGATCGTACCTTCTCCACCCACTGACCTCATAGAAGGATTTTCCAGTCTACGCATTTAACGTGCCCATATCCGGCCTAGTCATGAAGGTATTTAACGGCGCTTGTCGGGACTCGATCCGAGCACCCTCAGAATCGACAGCCGACGTGCTATCGATAGACTACCTCGGGCCCTTATTCTTTTTTTATCTGCTACTTTCTAAATACACGTCTTTTGAGGAGAAGTTTACCTGTTAAATCAGGTATTCAAGAGGTTGTCAATTAATTACCAATTAGTACCGTTTACTCTTATTTATCTACTACTATATAAATACTTGTATTTAGAGGTGAATATTATCGGTTTAATTATGCATTTAAGAAGTGTTTTATTAAAAACCAACGTACATAATTTACTGTTATTTATCTGCTACGGTTTTTTAATACACGTCTTTAGACGGGAAGTTTACCGATAAAATTATGCATTTAAGAAACTGTTTATTAAGGTTTCGTTTGGAGCGCTACGGTTAACTTTATGCTACACGAGGGCTAATTAGACCGGGATCTACAGTTTAAAGCCGATTCCAAACGGTTACAAACATCCATGCCAACAGAGGGACTTGAACCCACAGGGTCTGAACCCAATGCCAGCGCCCTAGCCATTGGGCCATCACCTGGCAAACTGTTTATTAAAACAATGAAAATAGTTTACCTTAATTTATCTGCTACGGTCTGAATACACGTCTTTAGAGGTGAAGTTTACCTGTCAAATTATGCATTTAAGGAGTTTTTGTTATCCTCCGATTGATGCCATTTTATTTTAAAAGAATTTCCCCAATTTTTGTTGACAAGCGAAAAAAACGCTCAAATTAACGCATTTATAAAGTTGCACAAGCACGGAAAATTTTACGCCCCATTTGAAGAAGAAACTAGCAACATGCTGTAACATTTAATTGCAGTGCAATATTGAAACCATTTTGCTTAAGCTCTTTCAAGCATATGAAGCGAATTACAAGATAGGTAGGAAAGACACTCGATTGTCTCCATTCATTACTTTCTACCATTTTCGCCATCTGTTAAGTGTAATTCGAAAATTACGTTTCTACATCAAATTTCTAAACAGCTGCGAGAATGCTGTTGTGATTTTTAGCTATTGTGAAGAGCTTTACGAAGTCGATGCCATGGGATTAAATATTTCCCATTCTTTTTTTTCTGTGGGAATTACTCAATATATTATTATCATTGGCATTTTTATACTTGGTTTGCGAAAGCAATTTGAACGTGAAAAATTTCGCAAACGTGCATTAGAGGGAAAACAGGTCATTACGTCTCCCCTATGTCCCTGAAGATGAACATCTAGACCCTGATAGAGCCCCTTTTGTTTAATGTATACGTTAAGTAACTTACTAAATGTATTACAATCCCTTGTCTTATGCAACTATGTCCCGTGTCTTATGTGAGTACTATGCTCTGGCACGTATATGTAACTAGCTTAAAACCCGCACTTCGCTACGGAGTACATTCAAATTAAATACAACGGTTAATGTATGCAATTAATGCCAATATATATATATATATATATATATATATATATATATATATATATATATATATATATATATATATAGATATATATATATATATATAGATATAGATATGTATAATAAATACGACGATCAACGTATACAATTGATGTAAGAAAGACAAAAAAATCGTAAGAGATATTTTTATGAACAAAATAATGTAGAGGAAAATATTCAAATTAAATCTAATAGGACATACTAAAGAATATAGTACAGTTAATATAGTACAGTTTGAGGAACATATCTTTTACTGTATTTTAATATTTTTTTGGATAATGTCCAATCGTCTGCGCATTAGCAAGGCGATATATTTTTGTCGCCTAAATTTAATATTTTTTGAATTTAATATTTTTTAAAAATATTTTTTGTCTATTTCATTGTTAGGGACGTGACGATAAATTTATTTAAAGTACCTGAAAAAGAAATCACGTG
Organism: Dolomedes plantarius; assembly: GCA_907164885.2. Lineage (NCBI taxonomy): Eukaryota > Metazoa > Arthropoda > Arachnida > Araneae > Dolomedidae > Dolomedes > Dolomedes plantarius. Next base: position 83,206,350 of record OU015490.1, read on the forward strand.
ATCAGCATTTAATAAATTAAATTCTAAAATTTAATCTTTAAAAATTCCCCAAAAATCAGAAAATAGAGGTAAAGATTCGAAAAAGATTTCCTTTTAAAGGAATTTTTATGATCTTTCTCGTGATATAAATTTCATTACCCTCAAATTATTATTTTAAATGCAAACTTAAAGTTACTAAAAAAGGTTAAAAATGTAATTTAAAAAAATCTAAGAAGAATTTTTCAAAAATCTTTCTTAGTGCACCCCTACACTATAAGAAGAATCGCCATGCAAAATTTTAGCTATTTAGGTCCAGCGGTTTGGTCTGTGCGTTGTCTGCTTTCAGTCAATCAGTTAGTCAGTCAGTTACGAAACTGTTTTATATATATAGATTACAATTGCATTTTCTAAGGAAAAGGATCTTAATGAAATAGTTAATTCCTGAGTTTAAGCAAATCCCAATTTATTGCAGAACTAATAGTTTAGATAATGGTGGATTTAAAAAAAAATAAACAAGAAAATAATAATCAGACATAGAACATTAGGCAAACGAAAACGTTGTAGAACAGTCAAACCTCGTTTATCCGGGTTTCCGGATAATCCAGATCAGATTTGAAGACATTATTTAATGTTCACATTAGATACTAATTTTTAACTATGATAGCAAGAACGTAATTACATGTACGCCAAATATTCTCTTTTCAGCTTGATTCAATGTACAGTTCCTGCATAGATTGTCCAATAAATTATGGTAATAAAATGCTTTTTGTTGAGTTTAAGAAAGCTTTACTAGACTTACCAATTAGTTGTTAAGGAATGATGGGAAAAGTTATTTTTATATTTTTTAATGTCTTGTAAACAATACTATGTAATTTTTTTTGCAAAACATAGTTTTTATCGTAATAAACGGACTGTTTAGTTAAGACTGCTATGTACTAAGAAAAAAATCGTATTTCCCTTTTCTTCTTCTTGCAGACTCTTGTGGTGGGAGGAGTCCAGTTGACAGTTTGAGAATTCCCCCCCCTTAGGATTGACATTTTGAGGGATTGTAATGGCTCTCTCTCTATATAGGGGGGTTTAGGCGCTGTCCCTAAATTTTTTATTTAAAATATATTTTTGTCAACTATTTACAGGTACATAAATGCTGATAATCAAATTAAATTGGTATTGTCAGATAGCCTGAACTTTTCTGCAAAGCGCTACAGGATTCATTTTATAAATTTCGGCCACCGAAGGAATTTATGAGCGTTTAAAACACACTATACCAGATTTTTCCCCGAATAATTTAAATTTTAAAATATTAATTGCATTTAAAAAAAAAGAAAAATGTACACAAATGTAAAATTTCTTTTTCTATGACGGAGTACAATTTAAAAAAAAATATCTTTGAATCCAAGTGGGCAATCCGTGGACAAATTTACTCCATAGGTTAACATTGATGTGAGCGAATCCAATGGGGTTAGTACTTATCAGCCTTAATGATTTTGTTTTGCTTATTACCCATATTACCCGGATTATCCGTATTTTCCAATGTCCGGATTGCCTATGGTCCCAGTTAGTCCGGATAAATGAGGTTTTGCTGTATTGATTTAACATTTTGCCAAAACATTCATAAGCTCAATATTCATAAATGTCTTTTCAAACCTAACTGGAAATACAGCCAACTGCATATTATATAATGTTTAACGGAATAACTGAAAAACAACAGCAGGAAAAGAATCCAATTATTCCGTAAGTTATAATTCAAAATGGCATGCTTACTGACATAAACTGTATTTAAAGAGATGATTTTATAGTGTTTTTTTATCAAAATGTGGTCAGCCGAACCTTTCGTGCATGAGACGTTAAAAACTATAACAGATATTGGTCCGAAGGTACCCTAGTGGTTAGCCCATCGGCTTTCAGCTCCGAAGGTACTCGGTTCGAATCTCGGTAAGCGCCATTGAGTGCCTTCGTATCTACGCCGTGAATAGGCAGGTTAAACACGCAGGTCGGAAAGTCCTTCCGTGGGGGGTGATAAGGGTTTGTAAGAGGTGCGAGCTCATCAGATGTCGTCCACTGGAATTCAGGGCCCGATTATGAACGCTGGGAGCCCTTGGGCAGATGCTATTTGGGCCCGCCCCCCTTACGAACATTTATAAAAATAAGAACTATCCATGGGCTATACATACTATTAGAAGTACTAGGTGCATACACCACTGGGGTTTTGGGGGCCCCTAGCATCAGGGGGCCCTGGGCAGAGTCCCGATTTGCCCATGCGATAAAAAGGCCCTGCTGGAATTATTCGGTTTAAATTGAAGTGGCACCTTATTCCTCGGTAGGGATTCAACCCTGGCAGCTCTTGGTTGCGATTTCAAGCCCTGTCTGGTGCATTGGAAACTATAATAGATAAACGCCCGTAATTTCTGTCCGTGCATTTTCACGTTATCTAATATTATGTGAAAAACATTTAAAACGTTATTATATTTTTAAATATTATTCCAGAGGTAAGTATATATCCTAAAATCCAAAAAAGGCTATTTATATTATACTTTACAAAGTTAAAAACTGATAAATATTAAATCTTTCTATAATTAGTTACACACCTAAACATTTATATCTAGTGTTAAGCAAAATTTATGCATTCTCATGCAAAATTTTTTATATTTCTGCGGAAAACAGTGTATAGATACCAGAAAAAGGTAGATAAGAAAAAGGTAGCTGTAAGGATTTATTTAATAAATTATTGATTAATTGTGGGAGTATTTATAATTCATCGAGCTTTAACATTATAACAAAAATCAAAGTTACAATTTTCAGAAAAAGTATATAACGAGCTAAATACGCAAATTTGCTTAAAAATTACTTAGATAAGTGATTTAGTTTTTAGATAAGTGATTTAAAATTACAAATTAAATGATTTATTTACTCCATTTAAGAGTCGTATGTCCCCTATTTTTTATTACCATGTTTTTATTAACTCGCTTTCTTGTTTGTTTGTTTGTTTGTGTGTGTGTGTGTTTGTCTGGTACAAATCTTGCAGTCGATTTTTAACTAACTTCCCGACTAGCTAGACATTTGAAACTTTTAGAATAGCTCAGAACACGATGTCAATGCATTATTTTAATACTTTTAGCCATCTTTAAGCGTATTTGAATTCATTTTCAGTTAATTTTGTTTTGTAGACTGGTGCAGCCATCTATCTGCCGGGACGGGAACGAAAAGTTAAACGCAAGTTAGCTTCCAATTAACTTTATTTTCTTTCAAGTTGGTGGATTATTCACCAAAAAAATTTAAAAAAAGTATTTATTAATACATAGAACTGTCAAGTTTATATGATTCAACAGAAAATTTAAAAACATGGTATATAAAAAGTTCTTTTTATCTTGTAATTATTTCTCATCAAATTATTTCCAGGAGAATTGACGAACTTGGGAAATATATCAAAGGCACGGATTTAAAAAGTAAATCTTCTAGTTTTATGTTTTACTCTTTGTCGATGGATGAAAGAACTTATGATACTGGCACGACGCAGTTTGCCATTTTTGTTAGCAGCATAAATGATGAGTTTATTTTAACTGAATAAATGGCTAATTTAGTACCGTTAAACGACAAGACAGCCCCGAGAGATTTATATGAAGCAGGGAAGGAAACGTTGAAGCGCGTGTTTCCCAATAACTCTTGCCAACATATTTGATAGAGTAACTGGTGCCCCAGCTATGATAGGCAAAAAAGAGGGACTTGAAGATTAACACTAGAACACTTTCTGCAAAAATAAACAATTCCTTTGCATCTTTGCTACTCCATTTACAGTTGATACAGATATGCTGCCAGAAAATTTTAAAAGGGAGTGTATAGAGTTGCAATCTGACATCCAACTTTAAGGGGACTCAATACCCTTAAATATTTAAAACATTCAATTTTTTGAAAAAAATATATGTTAAAGCCTGATCATTTATGAACAAAGTAAAGCAAACCGCATGAAAATATTCCGCTTGAGATATTGATATTCTAAATATTTAATTACTGATCAAGTGTATGGGAAGAAAAATTTTAAACTCATTTTTCTCAAAAAGAAATTTTGCATCATTCCGCAACTGATATCTCAAAAACTATGAAACATAATTCCATGAAATTTTGTATCACTGCATAACCATGTTATTTTATTGCGCCTGAATTAGAATTATTGCAATCACTGCCCATTTTGTTATTTTTTCGGGGGTAAATTAATGCAAAAATTTAAGGAAATTTTAAGTATATTTTGGGCGGTTTTAAAAAATTGAAAAAATATTTTAATGTTGAATGTTTTATGTTCAATTGTATTTTAAATTATTTATTTTAAATATAAAACAGGAATTATATATTTAAGTGTAAAATTAATTTCATAGTTCTGCTCGCAAGCCAGTATACAATAAAAATACTTAAAAAACAGAGTATATCTAAAGCATTTAGAAAAAATTATTTTAAATTGTTTTGAGAGTTGAAAATTTTTTTATTAAAATAAATATATCAATTTATCATATACATAAAATTAGGAAAAATTGGGAGTAAATTGAAATAGTTACAATGAGTCAAAATTATGAAAATAAGCTTTAAGTCCCCTTAAAGAGAAATACAATCAAGTATCTTTGTTGGACTTTTATCAATCATACCTGGCCAGAGATAAATATCGTTAAGTGCATAGTCATGCGATATTCATGTCACCATTGTTTGGAAGCGCGTGCATCTGTTGTGAACAACGATTTTCAAGAGTCAAATTAATCAAGAGCACACTAAGAGTCAAATTAGAATCAATATTTTATTTTTGTTTGATAGAATATTTTTAACTTTCTCATTAATCCTGTTTTCATGTGGCCCTCAGCGGTTTCCCATAAGGTAAAATGGCCCTCATCCCATTTTGAGTTGTTCAGGCCTGAATCATTAATTACGCCACTTCAATTGCAAATCAGAAGCAAGTCCTATTATCGCATGCAAAAGGATAATAACATAACTATAACCATCAGACTGAACGATGCGTTAAAATAACGAGGCCCTTTGAAACAAAAGCAAACCCTATAGTTTTAAGTACAATGGATATGCATTGTGGACATACTATCTACTGTTACACATTCCTTTTGTTTTACAAAACAGTTTTAAAACACGCTTCCGGGAGATGATCCTCCCATTGTGGCGGATGAGTGGCTTACAAATAAGCTGCGACGCCAAATCACACGGAAGGACGCGTTAATCCGACAGTGCCCATGCGACCAAAAAGCGACGGACGAGGGGTGATTCCTGTAGGTACGAGACGTACCAAAAACACACTTTCCATTCCAGGATTAATGAGCCGCATTCAATGCCGGCTGGGAGAGTATATATCTCGGCTTTTGTTTTCTTTGTTTTCAGTTATGACCCACTTTCCCCCCGCCGTTTCCGCGTGTAAATTTACTTTCAGTGTCAAGAGGAATTAGATAAAAAGGACACAATGAAGAAAAAACGTGTCTTGGGAAAGTGTGAGTTATACCTGTGAAAAAAAAAGCTTTTTTTCCTTTTTTTTAAATGTGAGTTATAAAAATTGCTTCACAAAGGCTCGTAATGAATACACGAGAGGTTGTGAAAATGTTTTTTCTTTTGGGTTGCGTAAAAGGAAATTTTGATTACCGCACAGGAATTTTAATGCGGAAAAATACAGTGGTGAGCAATATAAACGTATACACAGATCTATTTTGATATTAAAGGTTTTGTTTCTCGTCATCCGTACCGTTGCTGTTTTCGCCAAGGATGTTTCGCCAAGGATGTGGGTTTCCAACCCACTAGTTTAGGAAAAATTCTATCTGATTTCGATACACTACAGAAATTTGTTTTTTATATAGTTTAAATAGATATTTCGAACAGTTCATGTTGTTGAATATTTATGAGAAGTAATTAATTAATTACATTAAAACTTACTTGAAATGCAGCGTGTCCGGACTAAAAGTATCCGAATGTTATGTCTTATTTTTACGGAACTACACACTAGAATTTAAAAAAAAATATTTAAATAGAAAGAAAATTTTACCAAGTTTTATTATCAATCATAGATTTCGATCATAGTATCATAGATTTCGATGTGGGCACCTTTTGTAGCATGACAAACGTCTTAATGGTAATCCAGTTCTCTCCAAGTGTTTCGTAGCATATAGGAGTAATTACACGAATTTCATGAATTATACGCTTCTTCAACTCATCCACAGTTTCAATTTTTTGTTTATACACAACGGATTTAATGAATCCCCAAGCAAAAAGTCTAATAACGCCTGATATGCTACGAAACACTTGGAAAGAACTGGATTACCGTTTAGACGCTGGTCGTGCTACAAAAGATACACACATCGAAATCTATGATACTATGATCGAAACATATCATTGATATTAAAACTTGGTGAGATGTTCTTTCTATTTAAATAATTAAAAAAAATTCTAATGGGTAGTTCCGTAAAAATAAGTCATGACTTTTGGATACCTTTAGCCCGGACACACTGTATAGAAAAAAAACCGAGGTTCAAGGTTCCTTGTCCCCTTAAACGCGATTTCCCAATACCATGAATTTCATATTCGACTGTTCTATTCAGAGCTGATATATACCTATACAAGAGCATTATATTTTTCGATAATTGAGTAATACATGGTGGTTTTTCCAACACTTTTCTATCCTTGACGTCTCTAAGGACTTCTACAGCCTACAATGCAAAACCGCAGAAACAAATTTTAAAAAAAATTAGCGACGATACTTGTCAATTGTTAATAACAGTACTCCGTAATTAATCAAAAGGTGCACACATCGAAATCTATGATTGATATTAAAACTTGGTGAGATGTTCTCTATATTTAAATAAATGTTTTTAAATTCTAAAGGGTAGTTCCGTAAAAATAACTTTAACATACCCTTAGCCCAGACACCCTGTATTTAAAATCAGGTAAGGTATTGCTAAATAATAATAAGTAATTTTAAGGCTGCTTCAATTGGAAACAATTGGAAATTTTTCAGATTTACTCTGACTTTTGGGAGCAATCAATCTTGAAATAAAAAAATAAAGAGTAGGAAAGAAAAATAAATAAAATTTAAGAATTGGAGTTAGGTATCCATCATTATCTGCAAAGGAATGTTCCTCATTATTCTCACACGTATGTATTTAAATTCTGTGGTTTCCAATCCAATCCCCTTGGTGTAGGAAAGCCTACACCAAGTCCAAAGGACCTAGGTCCTCAAATCCTATGTCCTTGGCGAAGGGTAATAAACAGCTTCACTTTAAGGAGAGGTACCACTAAGGCTGAAGTCTGACTTGACCTCGAAGAACACCGGTCCCGTAATTTTGAACCGAGTCCAGTGACGAGACCGGAACACTTGACCCCGCACCTCCAGAGGTAAATTTGAGAACTTGGAGGACATAGTAGCCACGACCTATTTTACTTGCCCCGGCCACCATTAGTGAACATGGCGTTGGATTTGCAGCGACGAGCATCGAACCAAGGACGTCCAGATCACTGGCACGCTGCCCTTGCCAACCGGGCCACCGCGCCCCTATTTAAATTCTTATTATACTTTACAGCTAAATCTGTTACTCGTATTTTTCGATTCTTCGTTCCGAAATACAACCCTTTTCGCCATGAGGCAGCTCCGTATCATTTTTAAAGGAATTTTAGGTTCTTGGAACTGATCCCATACGAAGGCAGATTTGCGGGCAAAATGTGAAAAATTTGAGGAAAATCATCTGTGATTCGATAACGCCGAACTACGCAAAAGTCGCGAAAAGTCTATGGTGCATCAATCTTAAAAGGATTGAAAGATTAAATATTTGCTTTTAAGGACGACACATCAGATTGGAAACTTTATATCTCTTAAGAAAAGTTGTACATATTTTACTCTGTTCTATACTCAACAATCAAACCTGCAGTCGATTTTCGCAATTGATCACTGAATTTAATGTCGGACCGTAAATGAGAAGTTAAACAATAAGTAAATTTGCATCTTAAATATGCGAGGGATATCATTGAGAATAAGACTTCCTCACATCACCGGGATTGTACTACATTTGGAAGAATACCATCCTCGAGGTTAGGAAATACGAGTTCGAATCCCACTCCGTGAAAACTGTCGTTACAGTAGCTCACAGTCCTGGGAAATATAACGTAAATATCAACAGACAAAAAAAAATCAGCATCCATTGGAAAAATGCAATAAAATAAATATTAGTGGACAACACTCATTGGAGCAGCACTAGCCAGAAAAGAATATGAACAATTGAATTCCCAGTTTGAGATTTATTCCCGTTGTTGGGGTAGTCAAATGGCCAAGATGCTGTCTTCGAAGCCTTGTGCTGTGAGGTCATTCCCAATAGACGTGGTTGCACATGGAATTAAGGCGACAATGGACCATGAAAAACTTTTTTTTTATTTATTAACCAATTGCTATGAAATTTTGCATACTTATACAGTGTTGTTTAGAGATGGAAATTCTAAATTAAAAAAATAATCAGAATTTAATTAATCAAGATATTAATTAAAATCAGTTTGTTAATTACTCTATTTAAAAATGCTCCATGCGCATTAATTTTTGCCTCAGATATCTAATTTTCTCTCTTAAGCTAGCTTTATATAGTTATAATTAAAGTTAGTAGCAATGTTTGATTTACAATCATATTTATAAAAACTAGAAAAAAAATCAATAAAAATAGGTCATTTTATGCAAAATTTTATCAAAAAAAATTTTTTTATTCTAAAAATTTTAAGTTATTTTAAAATAGTATAATTAATTGATTACTAAGTTTTATTCTAACATGTATAAATATTCATTTTATGAAATTTTATGAAAATTCAAGAAAAATTATGACGCATGGAACATTTTGAACTTACCGAAAAGACATGAAAACTTGTTTTGAGAAAATGCTTTAATTTGAAAGTTTTAATTTGACTAACATTTCCACTGTTTACGTTTGAAAAAAATACTTATAACTCGGTTAATAATGATCGGATCAACATACTTTTTTTAAATTTAAAGGTGATGAGCTGCAGAATCATTTTCTGAAAGGGAAAAAAATCGTTTTGGGGACATATTTTTGTCAATATGAAGGTCCATTGTCGCCTTAAAAAAATTCTGAATTCGAATTTTTGACTTTCATGAGCTGAAAGTTATCCATAGATAAGTGCCAAGAAATTTTAAATATGTGTAGTTCTGGACAGATGTCATGCACCCTCAACAAACATAAAATTAAGACTTTTTACTCAAAAAAAAATCGGTTGAATAAAACACCTGTTATCAATCTATTTTCGATAATTAAAATTTTGTAAAACTTAAAAAATACAGTTATTTTACAAAGTTCAAAATAATAATCAATTAGATAACTTTTTTGTCGGTGCTATTTCTGCGTCCCCTCTAAGTCCCAAGCACTGTATCAGCGACTTTGTTACAATGGTCAGGTCCGGCAGTACACTGCTCGTCATTTACGACTCTAACACATCAAAATGAAATCTATTTTAGGGTTATTTTAAAAGAATTCCTTTCCGTTGTTTTCATTCTAATGAGTCATTTTTTTTTTGGAATACAAAGCCCAGAGGGTCAACCGAAATGTTCCGTAGACATGTGAATCGTAAATTTTCAATCTTTCTGTTTGAAAATGATTTTACTGAAATGTGTGGCAGGGCTTTATGCTTTCAAAATTTATGACTCTTTTCATATTCTTGATTTCGTTTGACATTTCCTCCAAATAAAACTATCTTTTCTAGGAAATTCTGTTTCATCAAAATATTTAAAAATATTCAACAACAGGCAGCTGACCTCCAAGGTTATCATGCGAAATTTATTTGATTGAGGATGCAGGAAGTAATCACGAAGTAGCTTCAAATGTCAAGGAATGTCACGAATGTCTTCAAATGTCACGAAGTAGCTTCAAATGTCTGAATGTTATGCGAAGAACGTTATATATATATATATATATAAACAGACTGAGAAATATTTTTGCTATTTTTTACAGCTTTTAGTTTAACTCTTTTTCTGAACTAACTTTTGTTGTATACTTCATTCATTTTTCTTTTTTTAATTTGCTGACAAAAATTTAGGAAAAATGGAATTGTGAGCAATGTTTAAACTCAATATGAAAAAAAGAAGAAAAAAAAAGGGAAATATTGAAATTACAAATATATATATATATTTATATATATATATATATATATATATATATATATATATATATATATATATATATATATATATATATATATATATATATATATATATATATATATATATATATATACTAGCTGAAAACCCGTACTTCGCTACGGAGTACATTCAAATTAAATACAACGGTCAATGTATGCAATTAATGCAAAAAATATGTTTAAATATATTTATAATAAATACAATGATCAATGTATGCAATTGATGTAAAAAAAACGAAAGAATATATTTATAAAAAAATTGCAACGGATATTTTTATAGATAAAATAATGTAGAAGAAAATATTCAAATTAAATCTAATAGAACATACTAAAGATTATAGTACAGTTTGAGGAACATATATTTTACTGTATTTTAATATTTTTTTTGGGTAATTTGCAATCGTCTGCCGCATTAGCAAGACAATTTATTTTGTCTATTTCGTTCCTATGAGCGTGATGATAAATCAATTTAAAGTACCTGAAAAAGAAATCACGTGATCAGCATCTTATAAATTAAATTCTAAAAATTAATATTTAAAAATTCACCAAAAATCAGAAAATGGAGGTAAAGATTCGAAAAAGATTTCATTTGATAGGAATTTTTATGATCTTTCTCGTAATATAAATTTTATAACCCTCAAGGTATTATTTTAAATGCAAACTTAAAAAAAGTTACAAAAACAGCTTAAAAATTTAATTTTAAAAAAAATCTATGAAGAATTTTTAAAAAATCTTTCTTAGTGCACTCCTACACTATAAGAAGAATCGCCATGCAAAATTTCAGCCCTTTAGGTCCAGCGGTTTGGTCTGTGCGTTGTATGTCAGTCAGTCAGTGAGTCAGTCAGTTATGGAACTGTTATATATATATATATATATATATATATATATATATATATATATATATATATATATATATATATATATATATATATATATATATATATATATATATATATATATATATATATATATATATATATATATATATATATATATATATATATATATATATATATATATATATATATATATATATATATATATATATATATATATATATATATATATATATATATATATATATATATATATATATGCATGTGGGAGTAAAAGTTCGTATTGTTTTACAGCTTTACTTTTTTATCACATTTTCTAAACCTATCTTTATCTTACCTTCATTTTTTGCTTTTTTCATCTCTTCCTCGATCAAAGTAACACGGAAAATTTATATTCCCAATCACAGTCAATAAAAAGTGTGGCAACGATTTTTTGTATTTAGGGGTGTTATTTTAACTTAATTATATTATATTAATTATTAATTAAAGGTAGGAATAAATCTTACTAATTAAGCTAGGTTTCAGTTAAATTTAAGTACAACAATATATGCCATTTGGTCATTAGTGGTGAGTACATTTTAAGGACTTGCGTTGTGTGTAGCAATAACCCATAAACATATAATAATTAAAATTTACCCTAGGTTCGAACTGAATGCATCACTGTGGTGATTAATGAGCCAAAAGAAAAGGAAAAATTAACTCTAATAAATTTACTTAACCTTGGAGAACACCTAGAAATAAATTTACTTCACCTAAAAGAAAAAGTTTCATATCTGCTGAAATAAAAAAAACCTAAAACTGAAATCAGACAATTAATTAAAAAGGCAAGGACCGACATGACACCACTTTACAATCTAAAAATAACAATTTATTCACAACATTAACATATTAACCATCAATCTGGTGATCTATTCTAATCAACATATTTCCAACATACCAAAATCAATTATCAAAATGCAATTGCTGTAAAAACCAACATCTATATCCTCACAACACAATTAAATACATACAATGAAAATTCCAAAATGAAATGGCTGGCGAATATAAAAAAACTAAGTCATTCAATATGTAATTACAAATCATTAATTAGATTTTAAATTTAAATTGATTCTTAATGAATCTGCTGCAGCTTTAAAAAATGGAGAGAAATTAGGGATAGTATTTAAAGAAAGGAAAAGAAAGGAAAAAGAATTTCACCCGTGGCCCTCACATCAATCGTCGGGATCTTTGTCTCGTCCCGAGGCCAGAGCCTCAGCCCCCGATCCCTCGGTCTTTTTCGCCTCCGCTCTCCGTTCAGGATCCCGAATATCTCTTTTCAAAACCCCCGCGCTCCCGAGTCAGCTCCTTGTCACCACTTGCTCTCCGTCCGTAAAAACCATCCTCCATACCAAGTAGTTCCTGGGCGCGCCTTGAATTCTGATGGTTGACATGAGAGGGAAAGGCTACAGGTGGCATTCTTGCACTCTGCAATTATTTATACAATTTCTTTTTCCCACCCCTCATCTCGTTCTCATTATTTTAATTTCACGGCGCCCTGGTCATCCACCCAGCGATGTATCCTTCCGCGCCTTGCATCTCCTCTTCTGAGATTTCTCCCCGTTCGAAAAAGGGCGCGCATCGGACGTATCGGGTTACAGATAGTGGGGAAGGCTATGAGACTTGTTGCTAGGCGCTGGGTCATTTTTAAGGAAAGAAGGAAAACAATGAATTTTTCTAAAACTTTTACCATTTAAATTAAAAACCGCCAGCCAAAAAATTATACCAGCCATTCACAAGGTTTATAAATAAGGATTATTAATTTATCCATATTTTTAACAATAAGGTATAACCTGTGATGATCTATTTCAAACTTAATTCTTCTCAATGTCAAAACATTTAGAGAAACTTGCGCACACTTCTCCAAATGCGATGACATTAATCAAATCAATTAATATTTGATCATCACAAGTTTAAACCCTCAGATATATTTAGCAGAGGCTTAATAAATTTATTAAAACAAAGCACAATCGTTACTAAAATTTACTTACTTACTTACTTACTTCTCTAATTTAATTATCTGAATACCCGATATTATTATAAACGTTAATTATTTCTAAACTATTAATTATCATTGCAACAAAAGTGTAGGAAAAAATATATATCTTATTTTTTATATCACTCAAACTTACTTTTTATTTCTTTATATACTTTGATTTTTGCACATTTAGCTCTGTTAAAACATGTTGAATGAAAGAGAACCGGAAATTTGCACTTATATGATTTTAATATTATTTTAATGTCCTATTTTAATTATTCCTTAAATTTTGGAAATTTATTTCATCAATTACATCTATCCGCGTGTCTATGCCGGGTATGGCCACGTTAGATATCTAGGCCGGAAAGACCTTCCGAAGGGGTTTGTAGGGGTAGGAGGAGGGTACGAGTCCCCGGATGTCACCCTTAGCAGGTGCTCGTTCTAAACTGTGGTGGCACCAGGGCAAATGTCGGAGTCCGACTGTTGTGCCCAATAGGAAGTGTTATAAAACTGAAGCCGCGCATATTCAGCCCTCCAAGAGGCAAACGAAAGTGAGGAAGCAATCGATAAGTGTCACGTATCTTTGCATTACTTTAAGGCGACAATGGACCTTCAGATTGACAAAAATATGTCCCCAACACGATTTTTTTTTCTTTCAGAAAATGATTCTGCCACTCATCAGCCTTAAATTAAAAAAAAGTATGTTGATCCGATCATTATTAACCGAGTTATAAGTATTTTTTTCAAACGTAAACAATGGAAATTTTAGTGTAATTAAAAGTTTAAATGTCATTTTCTAAAAAAAAAGAAGTTTTCATGTCTTTTCGGTAAGTTCAAAATGTTCTATGCGTCATAATTTTTCTTGAATTTTCATAAAATTTCATAAAATGATTATTTATATATGTTAGAATAAAACTTAGTAATCAATTCATTATACTATTTTAAAACAACTTAAAATTTTTACAATAAAAAAATTTTTTTGATAAAATTTTGTATAAAATGGCCTATTTTTATCGATTTATTTTCTAGTCTTTATAAATATGACTGTAAATCAAATATTGCTGCTAACTTTTATTATAAATATAAAGCTAGCTTAAGAGAGAAAATTAGATATCTGAGACAAAAATTAATGCGCATGGAGCATTTTTAAATAAAGTAATTAACAAACTGATTTTAATTAATATCTTAATTAATTAAATTCTGATTTCTTTTTAAAATTTAGAATTTCCATCTCTAAACAGCACTGTTTAAGTATACAAAATTTCATAGCAATTGGTTAATAATTATAAAAAAGTTTTTCATGGTCCATTGTCGCTTTAAAAGTGCTAAACCAAACTAGAAAAGAAATACATCGTATAAATATGAAATTGAGAATAACACGAAGTAAACACATAAATAATCCAACAGATATAGATAAAAAAATTATACTAAAATAGACAAAAAACAAACAGAAATCAAGCACTCTGGGCATCCACGCACCAACGGCAATATTCTGTATAAGTGCCGGAACTGAACCATAAAACAACAGAGGTAACCGACAGGTCTCGTCATCAGGGAGCCTAACCATGTCAATTACCTCAAGGGGATCTTTCTGAATAGGATGCAGGTAAGCCCAAAAGACATCCCAAGGCCCCGAGTCCCCCAAAGAAGCAAATAGTCAAGAAGAAAATGAAAAGACAAACACAACTTACAGTATGGGCTCAACGCACCTTACAAGCAAGCACACAAAAATCCTAATGCAAAGTTTTCTTTGCAGGATATGTTTTATGTTATAGTGATTTAGCAGTCTATGCTTGAATTTTAATTTTGTTTATTTATATTGTTTACTTTTTACGAAGTAAACAGCTCTGATAAATATTCTCCAGTGCGCAACTCTTCCACAATACTGAAAATTTTTATTCGTCCTAATATATTCTACGTATCGACTGACCCCCAAACCACAGATTTTCGGCGTTTATTCAAACTGTGCAATCCTTGGTTTGACACGAAAACTGCATACTGCCGGAAGTTCATCGTTCTCGAGAAGGGCATAATTTATGAAACTGGAACAACGTTTGACCAAAAGTTTCGTAACCCTTCCCGATTTCCCGCTATAACCGTGATTGTTTCGAAACAAAATAAACTTTCATTAACTTGCGAGTAATCAAAAAATATTTTATGCAACTTTTGGAATTTCTATTCAATGAGCTTTCATAATATTCTATTCTGAAAACAAGCAATCAAATGCAGTTTACCATTATTGTCAGAAAATATAAAAACATGAAATCACTTGTAGGAAACGTTTTAAGACCTCTAGGAAAAATTTTCATTCGAGAGAGTCTCATACTAAAATAAAGTTATGTGACAAAACTTTATGAAGAGAAAGAGTTTAGAGAATATCAGGATGTAAATAATCGATTTCAATATTTACCATTTAATGTAAAAAAAATTATTTAGAAGTGTATATTTTTACTAAAATATTTAAAGTAGAAGCAGGCATTCGATTTTACATTATAAGTATTCGAAAATCTGGTTTATGGAGAGCGATTAACATCTATTTTTGTAAAGGTAATCAGGGATTTGTTTTTCAAGAGATGTTATACAAAGAGATTATATGACAGATACAAGAGATGCTATACAAGAGATGTTATACAAGAGATGTTATACAAGAGATGTTATACAAGAGATGTTATACAAAGAAATGTTATACAAAGAGATGTTATACAAAGAATTGTTATACAAAGAAATGTTTCAAGAGATGTTATACAAAGAAATGTTTCAAGAGATGTTATACAAAGAGATTATATGACAGATACAAGAGATGCTATACCAGAGATGTTATACAAGATTTGTTATACAAGAGATGTTAAACAAGCAATCAAATGCAGTTTACCATTATTGTCAGAAAATATAAAGCCATGAAATCATTTGTAGGAAACGTTTTAAGATCTCTAGAAAAATTTTTCATTCGAGAGAGTCTCATACTAAAATAAATTTATGTGACGAAACTTTATGAAGAGAAAGAGTATAGAGAATATCAGGATGTAAATAATCGATTTCAATATTTACCATTTAATGTAAAAAATTTGAATTGCATACATTTAGTAAAAATATAGAAGTGTATATTTTTACTAAAATATTCAAAGTAGAAGCAGGCATTCGTTTTTATTATAAGTATTCGAAAATCTAGTTTATGAAGAGCGATTAACATCTATTTTTGTAAAGGTGATCAGGAATTTATTTTTCAAGAGATGTTATACAAAGACAGGATAAATGACCTAATTTTGTAAAAAATTTTTAAGGCATAAGGAAGTAAATTTTCGTGCATATTACTCCATCGTGCCTATTACTCTATCGTCATAAATGTTTAATGTACTACTGAAAGTTAAACATTTATGACTAACTGTCAGCTAAACATTTATGATTCGGTTTCCTCGTGTGCTTTACCGATGTTTTTCTAATATTTTTATTAAAGTCTTCAGTTCTTCAATTATTAGAATAATTAATATTTCTAAATTATTGTATAGTATAAATCTTTAATAATTACTTTTTTTAATTACTTAGCTAAATTATTCTTTGAATATTTTGCATATTTTGAATATTTGCAGTTCTGAGCATTTTAGTTCAACATTCACTGTAGCTGGCGGAAAATGCGTGAAATAAGAAAATTTATAAAAAACTAGCTGAAAACCCGCACTTCGCTACGGCGTACATTCAAATTAAATACAACGGTCAGTGTATGCAATCAATGCCATATATATACACACACACACACACACACACACACACATATATATATATATATATATATATATATATATATATATATATATATATATATATATATATATATATATATATATATATATAATAAATACGACTATCAATATATACAATTGATGTAAAAAAACAAAAAAGTGTATTTTAGAAAAATCGGAATAAATATTTTTATAGACAAAATAATGTTGAAGAAAATATTCAAATTAAATCTAATAGGACATACTAAAGAATATAGTACAGTTTGAGGAACACATCTTTTACTGTATTTTAATATTTTTTTTTTGGATAATGTCCAATCGTCAGCCGCATTAGCAGGGGGAAAAATACTTTTTCTATTTCATTGTTATAGACGTGACGATAAATTTATTTAAAGTACCTGAAAAAAGAAATCACGTCATCAGCATTTAATAAATTAAATACTAAAATTTAATATTTAAAAATTCCCTAAAAATTCCCCGAAAATGGAGGTAAAGATTCGAAAAATATTACATTTTAAAGGAATTTTTATGATCTTTCTCGTGATATAAATTTTATAACCCTCAAATTATTATTTTAAATGCAAACTTTAAAAAAGTTAGTAAAACAGCTTAAAAATATAATATTAAAAAATATAGGAAGAATTTTTCAAAAAATTTTCTTAGTGCACCCCTACACTTTAAGAAGAATCGCCATGCAAAATTTCAGCACTTTAGGTCCAGCGGTTTGGTTTGTGCGTTGTATGTTAGTCAGTGAGTCAGTCAATTACGGAACTGTTTTATATTTATAGATAATGCAGACGACAAATCATTCTTCAATTATTAGAAACATTAATATCTCTAAATTCTTAAATAGTTATCTGTCATAGTTATTTTTAAGACTAGAAAGACGGCTACCGTCATTTTGACGGTTTCGGACATACTATTGAGCGCTATCTCTGTATTTATTGTCCTCAGGCTTATGAAATTTTAAGCCTTTTTCTAATTTTACTCGAAGTCTTCACACACATTTACAAAATTATATTTGATAGTAAAGAGGGGTGGGGGGAATGTGTTGTATACCTACTAAGACTAAAACCCGTCAATTTGACGGCAATATAGAAAACAGGCAGAAATATTTAAAATGATACCGAAAATTTTAGTTACTTTTCGTCTCTTTCCTCTTTTGCAAAAAACAGAAATACTTGCTCTTCGGAAAAATTGGTGTTGAGAAATAAAAACTGCACAAACCATGCATATATCTTTACGGATAAACCATATCAGGTTGTTAGCTCGGCATACCTGCATAAAAATATATCTAATATATACTAATCTATATATATAAAACATATCCGTAACTGAGTGACTCACTGACTGACATACAACGCACAGACCAAACCATTGGACCAAAAGGGCCGAAATTTTTCATGGCGATTCTTCTTATAGTGTAGGGGAGCAGTAAGAAAGATTTTTGATAAATTCTTCTTAGATTTTTTAAAATTAAATTTTTAAGCTGTTTTTGTAACTTTTTTAAAGTTTGCATTTAAAATAATAATCTGAGGGTTATAAAATTTATATCACGAGAAAGATCATAAAAATTCCTTTAAAATGAAACCTTTTTCGAATCTTTACCTCCATTTTCTGATTTTTGGGGAATTTTTAAAGATTAATTTTTAGAATTTAATTTAAAAAATGTAGATCATGTGATTTCTTTTTCTAGTACTTTAAATAAATTTATCGTCACGGGCATAACAACTAAATAGACAAAAAAAATATTTTTTCTCTTCCTAATGCTGCAGACGATTGGACATTATCCAAAAAAATATTAAAATACAATAAAAGATATTATGTTCCTCTAACTGTACTATATTCTATATATTCTGTACTATATTCTGTACTATATTCTGTACTATATTCTGTACTATATTATAGTATGTCCTATTACATTTAATTTGAATATTTTTCTTCTACATTATAAAAATATCCCTTACGATTTTTTTTATAAACATATTTTTTTTGTTTTTTTACATACATTGTATACATTGTTCGTTGTAATTATTATAAATATATATATATATATATTTATAGTTATTTTTTTGGCATTAATTGCATACAATGACCGTTGTATTTAATTTGAATGTACTACGTAGCGAATTGCGGGTTTTCAGCTAGTTTATTATATATTGGTATAAAATAGTTCAAAATTTAGAGTATTTAACCATTTAAAGAAACATTAAATATTTTAAATTCTTGATTTTAATTTTAACCGTAAAAATGACTATTAAATTTTAAAAGAAAACAGTAAGAAAAAAAGCTCCCGTCTTTCTAGTGTTAAAAATTGTTTTGCTAAATTATTCAAATTCTGGCATATTTTGAGTGTTTGCAGTTCGTAGCTTTTCAGTAAAATGTTAATTATAGCTTGCGAAAAAAGCGTGAAAAAAGAAAATAATTCAGAGAACAATTTAAATGATAATCGTTTATTAAATATTCAAGAAAAAGAGAGATCAATGAGCCATGAGCCCCCAAGAATTGAAAACAGCTGAGTGTGAATCGCGAGCCGCAGTTGGATATTTCTGCTATGTGCCTTAAATTAAGAAAATTGGACAACTTTTATCTAAAACTAGGTGAATACCCGTACTTCGCTATGGAGTACATTCAAATTAAATACTACGGTCAATGTATGCAATTAATGCCAAATATACACACACACACACACACACACACACACACACACACACACACACATATATATATATATATATATATATATATATATATATATATATGAAATGTCCGGAATGGACATCACATGAAATAGTAGCTTACATCGAGGCCGGAAAATAATAAAATCAGCTTCAGGAGCAAACTAATTTATTAAGCAGTAAAGCAACACATCTTACTCGCTTCGAGCCAGTTCAGCGTCTACCGCAAAAAGCGCCAAAATGGAATTAGGTCAGAGAGGTTGCCAGAATTGGCGGAGGAGGTTAGTATGTGGGAAGGCGAAGCGTTTACGCCAAGACAAGAAGGAGGGGTTACCAGGACAGAGATGAAGTCCAGAATGGGCGATTATAGGTAGTTAGTAATATTATCACATATATATATATTTATATATATATATATATATATATATACATATAATACATACAACGATCAATGTATGCAACTGGTGTAAGAAAAACAAAAAAATATATTTATAAAAAATCGTAACGGATATTTTTATAGATAAAATCATGTAGAAGAAAATGTTCCAATTAAATCTAATGGAACATACTAAGGAATATAGTACAGTTTGAGGAAAATATCATTTACTGTATTTTAACATATTTTTGGATAATGTCCAATCGTCTGCCGCATTAGCAAGAAAAAAATATTTGTTTTGTCTATTTCGTTGTTATGAAAGTTACGATAAATTAATTTAAAGTATCACAAAAAGAAAAGAAACCACGTGATCAGCATTTAATAAATTAAATTCTAAAAATTAATCTTTAAAAATTCACCAAAAATGAGAAAAGGGAGGTAAAGATTCGAAAGAGACTTCATTTTAAAGGAATTTTTATGATCTTTCTCGTGATACAAATTTTACAACCCTGAAATTATCATTTCAAATGCAAACTTGAAAAAAGTTACAAAAACAGATCAAAAATTTAATTTAAAAAATCTAAGCTGAATGTTTCAAAAATCTTTCTTAATGCACCCCTACATTATACGAAGAATCGCCATGCAAAATTTCAGCCCGTTAGGTCGAGCGGTTTGGTCTGTGCGTTATATGTCAGTCAGTCAGTCAGTCAGTTACGGAACTGTTTTGCATATAAAGATAATTTGACAATAATGAAAAAATAATTTTGTAATCATAACTTCAAAATTTCGTTGAGAATGATCATAAATAAATTGCCGGATCTATTTAACACTAGAAAGACATGAATTTTTTTCTTACTGAAAAGACTGGA
Organism: Dolomedes plantarius; assembly: GCA_907164885.2. Classification (NCBI taxonomy): domain Eukaryota; kingdom Metazoa; phylum Arthropoda; class Arachnida; order Araneae; family Dolomedidae; genus Dolomedes; species Dolomedes plantarius. The sequence goes on from OU015490.1 coordinate 83,226,994, forward strand.
TGTCGTCATTTTTACAGTTAAAAATGAAATCAAGAATTTAAAATATTAAAAAAAGGTTAAATACTTTAAATTTTGAACTATTTCATACCAATATATAATAAATTAGTATATATTTAGTTATATTTTTATGCAGGTATCCCGAGCTGACTATATGGTATGGTTTTTCCGTAAAAATATATGCACGGTTTGTGCAGTCCTTATTTTTCAACACGAATATTTTCGAAAAGCCAATATTTCTCTTATGTACAAAAGGGTCAAGAGATGAAAAGTAACTAACATGTTCCGGTATTATTTTAAAGATTTCTTCCTGTTTTCTATATTGCCGTCAAATTGATGGCTTTCAATCCTAGTAGGTATACAACACCTTCCCTACCCCCTCTTTACTATCGAATATAATTTTGTAAATGCGTGCGCATATTTCGCGTAAAACTAGAAAAATTCATAAAGTTTCAGAAGCCTGATGACATAAATATAGACATAGCGCTCAATAGTATGTCCGAAACCGTCAAAATGACGGTAGACGTCTTTCTAGTGTTAAGGCAAATGCTTTGTTTTCTAATGCGGAGGCACTTGCGGAAATGTCATGGGATATTCACCTTTTGCTTTTCACCGAAATCTTGCTGGCCACTTTATAGTGGGAGCACCATTTAAGTGAGACAGCCTTGCTCCCTATGAGGGACAACGGGCAAGCGACCAAGCCTTTTTCGGGATTTGAACCCAAGCGCACTGCATGGAAGTCCAAGACGCTAACCTCTATACCGCGTGGGCGGCTTTTAAGGCAGTTGTAATCATTCTAATAATTATTAAATCTCCAAAAATACGGTGATTTATTTCAAAATGGACATGGTATTGAATTATATTTCAATGATATAGTAAGCAGTATAAATGCTTGTTCCGTCCTGTAGTAGCAGCCCGCATTCATAGATGGCAGCACAGATCCATGAATTTCTTATTTTAGAACGATGTGTGAAAACATGAACTGTTGTTGTTGACAAAACATTCTTATGTACGTGATGTGAGCAGGGCTTCTGCTCGCTTATTCTCTTTTGATGTAATTCACGTTAAGTGAAAGGTTTGGAGACGTCTGGGAAGTGATGCTATTCCTTTATGTAAGTCAATTCATGATTCAATTCTTTAAGCTATTTGGGTTTTCATTTTCCCAGCGTTGATCCATTCCTTATATTCTATTAATCGCAAGTGTATTCTATTAAATGTGCAAGTATTGTAATTATTTTGTTTTAAGTCAAAATAAATCCTTTAAAATTCATTTACAGTCCACTAAATCTATAAATCTCACATAGTTTTGGTCCTAATCGACCCGGAGTGACAGTAGAGAATCTTTTAATTATGTGTCTCAATCGCTCGCTCGTTTCGGTTCGCCATATTGGATAAAGTTGATTCCCGCGTTCTCGCAAGTGTTTTGGCTACTTGCCAACTCTTTCCCGGTAGGCAAACGTAAATGCAATGTTTTAATTCTTATTTCTAGCATTTGTTATTTTTCATTTTTGGCATTTTAGCATTCGCGTAAAATTGTTGACGTGCTATTTTCGATTCGTGGAATTTTGTATATGAGACATTTTGATTTTCTGATTTCGATATGGCTAAGGGAAAGAAAGATTCAAAGATTGAAACGAGGTTTCATTTCATTATCAAGGAAATTGACAGATATGTTAATCGTGTTGATGATTTAATCAAGGAGGGTAAATCATTTATTTTGAAAGAAATAAAAACAAAACTGTGTTATTTGATAAAATCTTTGGAAGAGTTAATATTTGAATTAATCGATGAAAATGATCTTTTTTATAATGAATACACAAATGCAAATGAGAAAGTAATTAATGCTTGTGCTGATATAGAGGGATTTATTAGTAGAAGTACTAATGAAAATTCTGCTTCCGAGTTCATTGATAAATCAGTTTCGAATAAAACGCAAAATATTCGCCTTCCAAAATTTGAAATTCCAATTTTTGGCGGAAACCTTGATGATTGGATTACGTTTAAGGAAATATTTTCTGCGACAATTGATTCAAATAAAAATCTGTCCTCACTTTCGAAATTCCAGTATTTAGTTGCATCAGTAAAGTCGGAAGCAGCAAAACTGATTAAGGGTTTTCCTGTTTCTGGGGACTTCTACAGACAAGCTTGGGAAACTTTAGTATCTAGATATGATGATAACAAACTCTTGGCTAATAATCAATTGAGTAAAATTTTTAACATTAAATCCCCCAAAGTTTGTAATGATAAATCTCTTTTGGAAATCTTGGACACGTGCAATGAAGCAATACGTAATCTTGATATATTGGGGTTTAAATGTAATGAATTGGTAGACTTGATTCTGATCTATACAATTCAAAATAAGCTCGATAGCAATATGGGTACTCAGTGGGAATTGAAAAATGAAAAGGGAAAATTTCCAACCTTTGTGGAATTTTCGGCCTTTTTGGAAAATCACGCGAGAAGTCTTCAAAATGTAAAGGATTCATGTTTCAAAGTAGAAACAACTAGTAAAGGTGATTTCAAACCTCAAAAAAGGACCACCTTTTGTAATACCGCGTCAGCTTCGAAACTACCTGTTTGCATCATTTGTAAAAACTCGCATGCATTGTACAGATGTCCAGATTTCCTAGGGATGTCATTGGATCAACGATGGGAATTTGTCAAAACTAATAAGCTTTGCATTAATTGTTTAAGAAGTAATCATTTGGCCTCAAAATGCTTAATTACTATTAGGTGTAAGTCAGAAAATTGTAATAAAAATCATCACACCCTTCTCCATCGTCCAAAACCTATTCAAAATATTGAAACTGCTAGTAATTCAAATCAGGTAAATGAAGTGGAAAGTCCATGCCTTGTTAACCATATAAAAGCAGTGACAACCTTGTTAAGCACCGCATTGATCAAAATCAAATCTTCAAATCAGGACTTAATTACTTGTCGTGCACTGATAGATAGTGGTTCGCAGAGGTGCATGATTTCTTCCACATTAGCAACAAGACTTAATTTAAAAGTGAGAAATACAAATCACATTATTCGAGGAATCACTAATTCTGTTGCCGAAACATCCTTAAAAGAGACTAATATGACGATATATTCACACTCCTGTGACGAATCATTTGAGATGAATGCTCTGGTCGTCAAAAACATTACCATGAACCTACCCAATTTTCGGATGGAAGTCACTAAGTGGCCTCATTTGGAGGGACTTGTCCTTGCTGATCCGAACTTTCACATCTCATCTCCTGTTGAAGTTTTGATTGGAGCAGACTTATTCATCCAAATTATTTCTGGTGAGAAAATCATTGGCCCAAAGGGAACGCCTTGTGCTATGAAATCTAAGCTAGGATGGTTGCTATCTGGCCCCATCTATTCAATACCAGTAAGGGAAGAGATTTTCAGTTGTCATTCTATAATCGACAGCGAACTCAATTCTTCACTACAGAAATTTTGGCAAATGGAATCAGTTCCAGAATCATCAGTCATTGATCCGGTAAATGACAAATTTCAAAAAAATGTGAAGAGAGACTGTACTGGAAGATACGTTGTGAACTTACCATTCAAATCTATTCCGGTTCTCGGCGATTCCAAATTTCAAGCTTTGAAGCGCTTCCAATATTTAGAAGCAAAATTCAGAAAGAACCCAGAATTCAAAACGAAGTACTGTGAATTCATGAAGGAATACCTCTCACTAAACCATATGGAAATCGTCCCAGAAGATGAAGAAGAGGTTCTAAATCAAGCTTTCCTACCTCATCACGGTGTTTTAAGAGAGGAAAGCCTAACAACAAAGCTTCGTGTTGTTTTCGATGCATCCAGTAAAGATTCAAGTGGAAATTCCCTAAATGATTTCCTTGAGGTCGGTCCTAAGCTACTCCCAGAGATATTCAAGATCCTCATAAACTTTCGATCATATCGAATAGCCTTGTCAGCAGATGTCGAGAAAATGTTCCGCCAGATTCTGGTAACTGCTTCCCACAGAGATTACCAAAGAATAGTTTGGAGATTTGAAGAGCAACAACCGATCTCCACATATCGTTTGCGCACTGTCACCTACGGGACAGCTTGTGCTCCTTACTTGGCGATTAAAACTCTCCATAAACTCGCTGAAGACTCCCAGACAGAAAATCTCCGCATTTCTAAGATAATTAGGGAGAACTTCTACATGGATGATCTCTTGTGTGGCGCTTCTTCGCCCGAGGAGGCATCAAGACTCGCCTACGAAATAAATCAGATTATGGAAAGTGGCGGATTTACACTGAGAAAATGGGCTTCAAACTGTCCAGAAGCAATTGAACATGTAACAGAAGAAAGAAGACTCATCCATTCAAACGGGAAAATTGAAAATGAACAAGTTGTAAAATTATTAGGTCTGACATGGAATTCGTCTGAAGACACGATACAGCTACACATAGCGAGAACAACCGAAGTTAAAACAAAGCGAGATTTGCTCTCGTTCATTGCGAGAACATTCGATCCGTTAGGTCTATTGTCACCATCTACAGTCATACTCAAAATCTTAATGCAAGAACTTTGGAAAGATAAGTTGTCTTGGGAAGATGAAATACCTCCAGAAATTTTGAAGGTATGGGAAAGTTTTCTAAATCAAATTGATTGTCTGAAAGCCATTAGAATTCCGAGGTTTATAAGTATGGATGAAAGCGCAACTACTCAAATTCAGTTGCATGGATTTGCTGATGCATCGCTGAAGGCATATGCAGCTGTCCTCTATCTGGTAAAGCTCAGTCCTTTTGGTAATTCCTCTCATCTCTTAGCTGCAAAGACAAAGGTGGCTCCATTATCTATGGTCACTTTGCCTAGGCTTGAACTTTCAGCAGCATTATTGTTATCACAGCTTACCTTGACAGTGATAGATTCTCTACCGATTAACCTTGAAAATGTTCATCTTTGGTTAGATTCTCAAATTGCCTTATGTTGGATTCATTCCCCACCACTGAAGGGTAACCAATTCGTATCCAATCGCGTGCACAAAATCAAATCTCTAGTTCCAAAGGCTCAGTGGCACCATATTACAGGAAAGTGGAATCCGGCAGATTGCGCTTCCAGAGGAATCCTTCCTGAAAAATTGCTTCATCATGATCTTTGGTGGTCTGGCCCGTCCAGATTGTGGGATAATTCTTCTTATCCCCCCTTTAGTCAAGATTCATTCTCTGATGGAGCCGAAGAGGTGTTGGTCCATACCGCGGTAGAGAAAGAGATCCCTGAATTTCTGCTTAAGTTCTCATCATACACCAAATTGATAAATGTCATCTCCTATTGTTTAAGATTCATACACAACTGTAGACACCCTAATGAACGACTCACTGAACACTTGACTGCCAATGAAATCAAGTCTTCTCTCCTGCTCATAGTTAGACTTTTGCAGACGAAGGAATTTTCAAACGAGATTAAATTACTCCAACAGAAATCACCATTGCCTACTTCAAGCAAGCTATTGACTCTTAATGTTTTTCTCGACGAATCAAACATCCTTAGAGTAGGCGGAAGACTATTCAGACAGCAAAATCTGACTCATGATCAGAAATATCCAATATTGCTACCCAAGGAAAACCTTATTACGGATTTGATCATTGAGTATTACCATCAGAAGCATTTTCATGCAGGTCCACAGTTAACGTTAGCTCTCATACGTCAAAAAGTTTGGTTTACGAGCGGACGATCCAAGGTGAGGCAAGTGATCCACCGATGTATTCTTTGTAAAAAATTGCGTGCTGCATCCTGCCAGCAGATTATGGCCGATTTACCATCTGAAAGAATCAATCCATCACGTTGCTTTCAGAAAATAGGAATTGATTTCTGTGGACCAGTCACAACCAAACCAAATCTCACCAGAAGTAAAGCCAAAATGAAATCATACATATGTGTTATCATCTGCATGTGTACTAAAGCTGTGCACTTAGAGGCTGTATCCGATCTTTCAACTCAAGCTCTACTCGCGTGCTTGAAACGTTTCATCAGCCGTAGAGGCTTACCCTCGGATATTTATTCCGACAACGGAAAGAACTTTGTTGGACTTTCCAATGAGCTGAAAACTTTGTTCTGCAAATTGAAATCCGAAGAAGTAATGCATTTTTCATCCTTTCATGAGATAAATTGGCATTTTATCCCACCATATTCACCGAACTTCGGAGGCATCTGGGAATCAGCCGTGAAAAGCGCGAAAAACTTACTAGTGAATGCCAGTAAATCTGCAGTTCTCAATTTCGAAGAACTGTCAACCTTTCTTTGTCAAATTGAGTCGTGTTTGAACTCTCGACCATTAGTGCCTATGTCTTCTGACCCTTCGGAGTTAAGTGCTCTCACACCAGGGCATTTCATAATCGGCAGCTCTTTGCTGGACATTCCTGAAACTCCAAATTGCACCATCAGTTTAAGTGACAGATGGAAACTTTTGCAAAAAATGCGAATTGAATTTTGGGACCGATGGTCTCGGGATTACTTAAATCAACTCCAGCAAAGACCAAAGGCTTGGAGCCTCCAACGTCAGAATCTTCAGATTGGAGATTTGGTGGCAATCCATGAGCCACAACTTCCTCCATTAAAGTGGCTTCTTGGACGTGTGATTCAGTGTTTCCCAGGAGCAGATGGCTGTGTAAGAGTTGTTTCCATCAAAACTGCTTCTGGTGATGTCAAGAGGCCAATTTCTAAAGTCACTGTGCTACTGCCCGCCCCGGAGGATGTTCCGTCCTGTAGTAGCAGCCCGCATTCATAGATGGCAGCACAGATCCATGAATTTCTTATTTTAGAACGATGTGTGAAAACATGAACTGTTGTTGTTGACAAAACATTCTTATGTACGTGATGTGAGCAGGGCTTCTGCTCGCTTATTCTCTTTTGATGTAATTCACGTTAAGTGAAAGGTTTGGAGACGTCTGGGAAGTGATGCTATTCCTTTATGTAAGTCAATTCATGATTCAATTCTTTAAGCTATTTGGGTTTTCATTTTCCCAGCGTTGATCCATTCCTTATATTCTATTAATCGCAAGTGTATTCTATTAAATGTGCAAGTATTGTAATTATTTTGTTTTAAGTCAAAATAAATCCTTTAAAATTCATTTACAGTCCACTAAATCTATAAATCTCACAATGCTTTAATTTTAGAAACTTGTACAACTTGGAGTATTCAACTATAACGGTTTAACAATGATTAACAAAAGCTATAATTTCCCTACAATAAATTATGAAACTTAAATATTAACTACACAGCTATAACTAGGCAATTAGCCCCTTTTAATAAATGCATACTTTCAGTTATAACTCTGTGGCATTATGGCAGATGTTGATATATCATTTTCTCATGTTTTCGGCAAATTGAAAACGTAACCTTTGTTGTGAAATATAAAATCGCTCAATTAAGTTTTTCAATCCAAATATTCTTTTGTTAATACTCATATTCAACCTCAAGCATATGGTCGGTCTTCAATGAACATTTTCAATTAGGGACCAAGTATTTCCTCTTTTATACATAACAGCATTTGCCAATACGAATAACTTACTATTATTTCATAATTCCACATATCAGCTTTTGCCACATTAAAGAACCAATTTTGACATATCAACTTAAAAGATAAAATTGAATTTTTCGGGCATATTCACATCTCACATAATGACACAGAATTATACTTATTCCTAAAATGTTAAATAAAGACTTTTTTCCCAAAGAAATCGTGTTACTATTCTACTGCTTTTAGCTATATAGTGAGCATTAACAATGCCTTACTTTTACACAATTGAAGAACTGTAAACGGAGCATTTAGCCACGATAAAAATAATTTTTTATTGTACCTAAATGCTCAGTTTAAGTACAATACAAAATAAAAACGCGGCTGGCATATTGTCTCTCAACATTCGTCCAACAATAAAAATTATAGAATCAGTATTTTTTTTGACAGTTTAGGGTTGAGAGATCAGGAAGTAGTGAGATTACTTTAATGTTTGAAGTTCAATTATGAAAATTTCACCCTTCAGATGTAGTTTAATTCAACTTAGTTATTATTATTTCTGCATCTAAAGAGACGAAAAGTTTGTGGGGGATAATTAAATAAAATGGCCTCTAATTGAAAAAAAAGAAAGTAAATCAAAGAAGAGCGAGAACTTTCCATTTTCTCTGCGAGCTATTAACCTTATTGTGGCTTTTCTACTTGTGGGTCAATTTTCCATTTCATTAAGGCAGTGTTTTATTGCTTCTTAACAGCGTGTGTAAATTATTTACATAAAAACGTTTAGTTAGCGTCGCACTCTTCCTGCATCCCCTAAAGTGTTTTTCTTCCTTAATTCCATAAAGTTTATAATGATTAATATTTTTATGTATAAAAAGATGCTATTGTGTTATGATCGCATAAAAAGCAGATTTAACTGATATGATGTCTCCCACGAAGGCGGTATATCAATTACCATGGTGGATCGTCTATTCTCGTGTTCTCGTGTTAAGGCTGCTGTTTACTAACCTTATGGGGACAGTTCACCTCTGAGTGGCTTTAAAACGTAAAAAATTAGTATATTTTCAGAATTTTTTTATGAACTAACTATTGAAGCTATTAACTCAAAATTTTGAAGTCTGCTACTTTAAATATTGTTTTGTTATATAAAAATATTACATCAAGTTAAATAGTTTTAAAATTATTTTTAAAATTTAAAATATAATATCATGTTTTCTTTATTATGGACTTTAGTTGTATCATTGCGCGCAGGATATCTTCAGTATATTTCATTTATTTTAAGAAAATAATATCTTAAATTAAAGGAAAGAGTCTAAATTTTAATTTGACGAAAAATATTTTGTCTAACTGTATATTTAAAATTAATATTAAAATTTTAATTAGTAAAAAAATTTTTTTCCTAAATTTCAAAATAATTTTATGGGTAAAATCCTTAATTTTCATTATACCAACATAATTTTTCGTCATTTTACAGAAAACCATGTCTTTTATGATGTCTGAAAATTTCAAGGCGTTTCATGAAGGGGTTCTCAAGATATCATGCGCGCAATATCAAAAAACCACATTTTGAGATATTTGCATTTAAAGTTGAAATTTTGTTTTTTTCTTTAAAATCTTTATCTAAATGTACTCAATCGTATTTAAATACTTAACTTATACCTGTTAGACGTGAAGACGATGAGAATTTAGTATTATTTTATAAACATTTTGAAATATGTTCACAAAAATGGCACATTGTTAGGAATATGAACAATTGAAACAAATGAAACAGTTATTGTATCACATACTAAATATCACTAGTAGGGCCAGTTTTCAAATATTCTACTTAAGTATTAAACATACATAAACATTATTTAAAATATTCAGATATTTTACATATTTTTGGACACATTTTATGGAAAAAAACTTATGACAATCCTTGCATTTTTTTCTCAAGTATATCAATATTTTGTCCACATATTTTGCAGCATAATTGTTCAGAAATATTTCTGAAAAACATACTAATATCGATTTAGCGATAACCTGAGAAACCATTATCAACAGTAATATCTGCAAAAGAAGTGTTTTCAAAATTTTTATGTAGCTTTGGGAGATGCAATGTCTGCAGTCACATGAGAATCCTTTACATGTGTTACTTACGTGTGGAAACTTTCGGGTTTTTTTTTGGCGTTGTCGGGAAGCACTTTTACGTTCACTCGACATAACTTATAAAATTTCTAATAAATTTAGAACTCTAAATATCATAAATAATTTGAAGCAAACGAAGAAAGAAAATAGTACAGAATGCAGCAATAAGAAACACCAGCACAATTGCGAACAAAATGTAAACAATGTAGCACGAAACTCATTTAGTTCCACTCTTCCTTCTGCTGGGAGAAAAAAAAAACAAAAAATAAGAAAATAAGTGGTAGCTAGTGATATGTATATCATGAATGTTGTGACTAACAAATGAAACGCGTTGCGAATAAACGCTAGCCATACAGCTGTGTAAACATTGATTTTAAAGGGCAACTGCGAGGCTTTAAATGGAAACTTTTTATAGGTTGTGTACATCATTCCTTAAAATCTCGCGAAAAAATTGGTGGACAGAAACGGATTTGGTATCAAATTGTTCAGAATCAAACAAGCTATAATAATAAGTAAAAATAGAAATTTTGATTTTTCGATCCATTTTGAGTGAACTGTCCCCTTATTGGATCAGCTCACCTCAATGTTAACCTACGGAGAAAATGTGCCCAAGGATTGCTAACTTGAATTTAAAGATTTTTTAAAATAAAAATTGTACTCCGTAATACAGAAAGAAATTTTACACCTTGAGGCATTTTTCATTTTTTTAAATGCAAATAATATTTAAAAATTTAAATTTTTCGGGGAAAATATCTGATATAGTGTGATTTAAACGCTCTTATATTACCTTGGTGGACGAAATTTATATCCTGTTGCAAGGTGCAGAATAGTTCAGGCCATCTGGAAATACCCTTTTTTATTGGATTATCAGCATTTATGTAGCTGTAAATGGTAGGCACATTTTCACCATAGGTTAACATTGAGGTGAGAGAAACCAACAGGGTTAGTACACGGTAGCCTTAAGGTTGAGTCTTACTGGATTCACTCAGTTCAACGTTAATCATTGGAGAAAATGTCTCCAATCACTGTCAATTTAGATTTAAAGTATTTTTATAATTGTACTCCGTAATACAGAAACAAATTTTTTTTTGCTCTGCTTTCTTATTGATATGTTTTTAGAAATTTCATCCACCAAATAAAAATTATTTGTTTAAAAAACATTGAAAGAAAAGTTTCCAGATTTAAAGGGAGATGGAAAACGTAATGTAATTTTGTAAAATCAAGCAGTTTACAACTTTTAAGTCTGAATTTATTGCGCATGATGATCCATTAATCAGTAATTATATTGATACGACTGATTGCAGATTATGTAAAAGCTTGTAGGAGAAAATAAAAGAAATTCTGTCCACATACTGAAGATTTTTTTTAAAAATTGTACTCCTTAAAGGAACGGTGGACGTTAAAATTTATTTATTTTTACTTTTCATCACAGAGATATGAAATTTTGTACATATATATAATTCACCATAATTATGTAGAATACCTTAAAATAAATTTCCAACATTACTCTGATTTTGAGATTTTTCAAAAAATTAAAATTTATAAACAAAATCTTAAAATGTTCCTTGCGACTTAATTTTTGAGAAAGTTCCTCGATTTTGCCTTTTAACCACTTAAAACTGCATTACAAACAAATCTAGGTATCAATAATTTAATCCCTTGAATAGTTAATTTTTGAGTGATTTTTTTTCTGAATTCCATCCCGATTTTCCTCAAAATTTTGCCTTTTAATAAATTATAAATCAAGTTTAATTATCTTAATGAAGTCGAATTGTAAAATGCATAAGTTTCTTTGTAAACAGTATGACGATTCTTCCTTATCAATTTCATGAATTTCGAACAAAAATTAAGTCGCGTGGAGCATTTTAAAACTCTTTTATCGGGTATTTTTTTCTTTATTTGTATATATAAGCTGGAAACCCGCACTTCGCTAAGGAGTACATTCAAATTAAATACAACGGTCAATGTATGCGATTAATGCCAAAATAAATAAATATATATATATTTAAAATAAATACGACGATCAATGAATGCAATTGATGTAAAAAAATAAATATATATATTTATAAAAATATCGTAAGGGATATTTTTATAGACAAAATAATGTAGAAGAAAATATTCAAATAAAATCTAATAGGACATACTAAGAATATAGTACAGTTAATATAGTACAGTTTGAGGAACATATCTTTTACTGTATTTTAATAATTTTTTGGATAATGTCCAATCTTCTGCCGCATTAGCAAGAAATTTCTTTTTGTCTATTTCGTTGTTATGCACGTGACGATAAATTTATTTAAAGTACCAGAAAAAGAAATCACGTGATCAGCATTTAATAAATTAAATTCTAGAAATTAATATTCAAAAATTAACCAAACATCAGAAAATGGCGATAAACATTCGAAAAATATATCATTTTAAAGAAATGTTTATGATCTTTCTCATGATATAAATTTCATAACCCTCAAGTTATTATTTTAAATGCATGCTTAAAAAAAGTTACTAAAACAGATTAAAAATTCAATTTTAAAAAATCTAAGAATTTTTCAAAAATATTTCTTAGTGCACCCCTACACTATAAGAAGAATCGCCATGCAAAATTTCAGCCCTTTAGGTTCAGCGGTTTGGTCTTTGCGTTGTATGTCAGTCAGTCAATCAGACTAGTTACAGAACTGTTTTATATATATATAGAAAACGGTTCCGTGACTGACTGACTGACTGATTGACAAATAACGCAGAGACCAAACCGCTGGATCTAAAGGGCTGAAATTTTGCATGTCGATTCTTCTTATAGTGTAGGGATGCACTAAGGAACATTTTGGAAAATTTCTTCTTAGATTTTTTAAAGTTAAATTTTTAAGCTGTTTTTGGAACTTTTATTAAGTTTGCATTTAAACTAATAATATGAGGTTTATAAAATTTATATCACGAGAAAAATTCATTAAAATTTCTTTGAAATGAAATCTTTTTAGAATCTTTACCGCCATTTTCTGATTTTTGGTGAATTTTTAAAGATAAATTTTTAGAATTTAATTTGATAAATGCTCATCACGTGGTTTCTTTTCTTTTTGTAATACTTAAAATTAATTTTGCGTCACTTGCATAACGACGAAATAAATTAACAAAAAAAATATTAAAAACGATAAAAGATAAAGTTTTAACCACTAGACTAATTGAGATGGAAGTTTTTTAAAAATTTGATTCAAATTAGTATGTTTTATGTATATTAAACATGAAAATTAATTGCATACATTGATCGTTTTATTTAATTTGAATATTTTCTTCTACATTATTTTGTCTATAAAAATATCCATTATTTTATATATATATATATATATATATATATATATATATATATATATATATATGTGTGTGTGTGTGTGTGTGTCTGTGTGTGTGTGTATTTGTATTAATTGCATACATTGACCATCGTATTTAATTTGAATGTACTCCGTAGCGAAGCACTGGTATTCAGCTAGTAAGAAATACAAATAATATTTAAATTTGAATTAATTGGAGGAAAAAGGGGATAGACTGTGTTTTAAACGCACATAATTTCCTTTGGTGGGTGAAATTTCTAAAATGAATATACAGGGGAAAAATTTCTTTCTCTGTTACTGAGTTTACTCTTCTGTTTCCGACGTTATCTTGATGGCAAGGGAACTAACTAACTGATCCACGGCGTTTGCTTGAATTCTCCAGAGATGAAAGATTTAACATAATAGGTGTCTATTACATTCAGCACTCCCTAAAGCTGCTGAGTACTAATCCTGTTGGATTCAGTCTGCTCAGTGTTAGAGTAAGGAGAAAATTTTTTTTATAAAGATTGTTGACTGGGATTGAAAGATTTAAAAAAAATTGTACTCCGTAAGACGGATTTTAACGTAGGATTACGTTCTTCCATAACGGTCTTCCAGAAAGCAAAATTTCAGATGCTAAAACCGTCCGTCGTCGCGAGTTATAATTTTGGCAGCGCGCAAAACCCAGTGTGTATTGTTTGCAAGCAGTAAACAGTTAAACAGAAAAGTACCAAAATGCGTCAAAATTTTGACATGCATATATGTATATATATATATGCATACGTGCATATATATAGATACATATATGCATAACACATACATCCATATATACATACAAAAGAGGTAATCAACGATAAGTAATCCTACGTTAATAACCAGCGGTAGTTTCTTAGAAGAGACTATGTGATTTTTTTTATTGTACTATCTTATGAATTTTAGAAATTGTGTCCATCAAAGAAAATTTTACGCGTTTAATACCCAATACATCTGATTAAAAAAATGTTGTAAGGAAAACATGTGTAAAGGAAAGTACTGCATATATTGCTTTCAAATTTTCAGTGTAAGTGTATATTGGTGCTACCTAAAACATGCTTCCATTTCTTTTTCTTTAAAATTATTATTTCACTAAGAATTTATAGCATTTGCCTTCTAATTTAAACGTGCTCTTTCAGTTTTTAAAATATGATTGTCCTGGGGTAAATATTCTTTAGTGTTTTAAAATTTAAATAGGTATAGAATAATATAGAATGTTTTTATATCCCCAAAATGCAAAAATTATTATTGAAACTTTATTAGTGTCGTTGTAAGTCTGCGTGCAGTGTATCAGTATAAATTTGAAATTTTCAGAAAAGGCAGTGACTTCTGGCTTGATAAATAAAATTATTATTTACTTGTAATAAAATAAATTCAAGGATCATAGTCTATAAAGTTTAAAGAAGTAATACTGAAAATTTCATGTATAATGGACAATAGCAAAAAAAGTTATAGAAGTTCGAATAAACAGCAAAAATTCCGTCTCGTAACTCGTAAAGGTGTCTCGTCCCCCTAAGCAAAGGACATACTCGTAAAGGTGATGAGTCCCCCAAGGTAAAAAAAAATGATTGGTAAAGTGGTTGTTATGCATTTTTTTTCGGTATATTCATGTAGTCAACATTCTGTTACGCTGTTCTGTTGCCTAAAGGTTCTACCGCCATTTTTGTTCTAATAAAAGATTTTGGAAACTTTTGAGAAAATATCGATGATGTCCGGTATAAAGAGCTTAAGTCAAAAACAGTGATTTTTAGATACTTGTTATTATTGATAAAAAAAACAAAGGTCTTTTGACTTTAATGAAAATTTGACTATGAAACAAGAAATGTAACATTGTATACAAAATTTATAGACACAAGCCTTTTATACCAGTCGAAATAGTTTTGTTTTTTTATCAATACTAACCAGTATCTAAAAATCACTGTTTTTGACTTAAGGCTTTTATACTGGACATCATAGATAAATCAGTATCTTTAAAGTTTAGCGTATTTGGTTTCTCATATTTTTTATGATTTTGCTTTCTATGAGATTTGAAGACTTCCGTGTATGTTTTAGATTTATACGAATATTTTTTTTTGCTAATATTTTTACCAATATTTCTTGTTTCCTCCTTCTGAAACTTCTATGAGTGTTCTTCCCTCACTTTCCCAAGGGTGACATACAGTTTCTTCAAAATTTATCTATTGATAACTATTGTTAGATCTCAAAGATCTAACAATAAAATATAACTCCAACGTTTATGAGTAAGTCAACTATTAAGAAAAAAAAACACATTCTATAAACCTGTCTAATTTGTGTTTTGTAGGATCAATCTCAGATTCCCAGTTTAAAATAACGTTCTCGGAAAGTTACAGTGTATCTTACCAGATAAAATTGTGCTTTCATGAACCTTTTCGATTAAAAACTTCCGCAAATGGATCTTTTAAAAATCATCTTACTACCACAACTTGGAGTCATCTGAGATTTTATCTACAGCACTATTGTAAATTTAGAAAACCAGCGTTATTAAAATCAGAGAATTAAACGAATACATTTTTCTTCAGGCAACACAACTTTTCTAAAGCCCTCAAATATTTCCCAGAATTAATAACGTTAAATGCAATCGACAATTTTTTCCTCTTATTTGTGCCCTTAACTTTTTTTTTTAGTTCTCTGATTATAATACAAGAATTTATCTTATTTTCAAGCTAACCGTAAACGGTAGAAAATATAGTTATTTCTGAAAAGCGGGAAAAACAAGAAAAAAGCCCATTGTCAGATTTCCCTCTAAATAAAAAAAATTCACTTACATATGCTCCTTTTGTTTACACCGTGACATGTGCTGTTGTGAAGCGATCCACACAGGCTCCAAGCTGCATCCACAAGGCAAAACAGAAATAACAAGGTACCCACGTGATTCATTTTCACTCTCTCGCGCTTCCGACCAGCACGGGAACCAGATTCAAATGTCCCCTCGCATTTTCTCATGTCCCCACTCAACCGCGGGGAATCAAAGCCGGCTAAATAAAGCAGGAAAGGGAGAGCCGGGTTTATCTTTCTTTGTTTTTTTCTTTTTATGCGCGGATCTGTGACGTAACGCGGATCACTAGAGGCTACGGACGATGGCGTAACGCTTTACCTGTCGGGGCCTCTTTTCGTTTTGGATGAAAGTGGTAGAGTGGGCAGCGGCACAGCTTCCTTTGACACACTTTTTAATTTCGGTTTCACTTTCTGTGCTCCATGGTTTGACTTTTGGGCGTGTAGCTGATGCACTCACTCTCTCTGCTTTCTCTCTCGTGTACGTGCTGAGGAATTCCCACTTGTGTGTGGGACAAGCATAGTTCCACAACGATAAAGTTGATTTCTATGCCTCTCGATTTTTCTGCACAGTAACTACTGTTTAAGTGGACAAAAGAACTTCAATCTTCTTTTTTAATTATTATTTCGAACTTTTAACTCTATATACAAAATTAGCTGAAAACCTGCACTTCGCTACGGAGTACATTCAAATTAAATACAATGGTCAATGTATGCAATTAATGCCAATATATATATATATATATATATATGCTGCAAGTAGCTTTAGAGCAATCACTGGTTTTCTCTTTCATCTTATTCTTATATATATATATATATATATATATATATATATATATATATATATATATATATATATATATATATATATATATATATAATAAATACGACAATCAATGTATTACAATTGATGTAAAAAATACATTCATAAAACAATCGTAAGGGATATTTTATAGACAAAATAATGTAGAAGAAAATATTCAAATTAAATCTAATAGGACATACTAAAGAATATAGTACAGTTAATATAGTAAAGTTTGAGGAATATATCTTTTACTGAATTTTAATACTTTTTTAGATAATGTCCAATCGTCTGCCGCTTTAGCAAGAAAAGAAATTTTTTTTTGTCTATTTCATTCTTATGACGTGACGATAAATTTATTTAAAGTACCAGAAAAAGAAATCACGTGATCAGCATTTAATAAATTAAATTCTAAGATTTAATCTTTAAAAATTCACCAAAAATCAGAAAATGGAGGTAAAGATTCGAAAAAGATTTCATTTTAAAGGAATTTGTATGATCTTTCTCATGATATAAATTTTATAACCCTCAAATTATTATTTTAAATGCAAACTAAGAAAAAGTTACAAAAACAGCTTAAAAATTTAATTTAAAAAAAATATAAGAAGAATATTTCAAAAATCTTTCTTAGTGCACCCCTACACTATAAGAAGAATCTCCATGCAAAATTTCAGCCCTTTAGGTCCAGTGGTTTGGTCTGTACGTTGTATGTCAGTGAGTCAGTCAGTTAAGGAACTGTTTTATATATATAGATGAGAATAATTAATATTCTTTTTTTACAACATTGAAGACACTTAGTATTCAGAAATACAGTAAAACCTCATTTATCCGGCCCTTTTTTATCCGGACCTTCGGATAATCTGGATCAGATTTGTAGACATTATTTTTATTTAATGTTCACATTAGATAATAATTTTTAACTATGATAGCAAGAACGCAACTGCAAGTACGCCAAATATTCGCTTTTTAGTTTGATTCAATGTACAGTTCCTGCATAGATTACACAACAAAATACGGTAAAAAAACGCTTTTTGTTGAGTTTAAGAAGGCTTTACAAGACTTACCTTTGTTAAGAACCTTTGTTAAGACCTTCTTTGTTAAGAAATGATGTGAAAAGTTAGTTTTATGTTTTTTAATGTCTTGTAAACAATACTATGTAATTTTGATACAAGACATAATGTATCATCGTAATAAACGATAAGTCTACTTAGTGAATGATTTTGTTTTGCTTATTACCTATATTATCCGGATTATCTGGATTGTCTATGGTCCCAGTTAGTCCGGATAAAGGATGTTTTACTGTAAGTATTTTGTGGCAGAATAAGGCCTGTTTTTCAAAAAAATTTCAAAAATTATAGTATTTTTCAAAATGCTCCTTGCGCATTAAATTTCTTCTAATTTCTTCCAAATTTCTCAGATTTATTAATTGAAGTGTTTGTCCAAAAGTGTGCATTATTCTTTGATTCCACAAATATTTTCTAAATTTGTAAACTATGAGAAAAAGGAAAGAAATCCCAAATCATAAAAAGTAACAGGTTGATTCAGACAAAAAAATATATTAATGGCTTTTAATTCTTACAAAAGGAATTCAGTGCACAGGTATATTTTTATATATATGGCAAATATACGTATATTAAAAACATTAAGGTTTTTAAGTGATATGGAATACGCATGGTGCATTTTGAAAAATGCCAGCGTTTTTGAAAAAAAATGTGAAAAACAGGCATATTTCTGCCAAAAAATCCTTACTATGAATTCTAAGAGTATTCAATGTAGTAAAATAGAACATTAATTTTTATCATTCTGTATATAAAGCTAAAAACTGAAAATCAAAAAACTTCTAGGTTGAAGGTCTCTTGTCCACTTTAATGTGAGCAGTTGATGGCATGAATAAAAAATTTTGTAGCGTTCCATATGGATTATATAGAATGACTAGCTGAAAACCCGCGCTTCGCTACGGAGTACATTCAAATTAAATACAACGGTCAATGTATGCAATTAATGCCAAAAAAATAAATATATATATTTATAATAAATGCGACGATCAATGTATACAATTGATGTAAAATAAATATATATATATATTTATAAAAAAAATCGTAAGGGATATTTATTTTTTTTTCATAATATCCAATCGTCTGCTGCATTAGAAAGAAAAAAAATATTTTTTTGTCTATTTAGTTGTTATGCACGTGACGATAAATTTATTTAAATTATCAGAAAAAGAAATCACGTGATCAACATTTAATTCTAAAAATTAATCTTTAAAAATTCACCAAAAATCAGAAAATGGAGGTAAAGATTCGAAAAAGATCTCATTTTAAAGGAGTTTTTATGATCTTTCTCGTGATATAAATTTTATAACCCTCAATGTATTATTTTAAATGCAAACGTAAAAAAAAATTAAAAAACGGCTTAAAAATTTAATTTAAAAAAATCTAAGAAGAATTTTTGAAAAATCTTTCTTAGTGCACCCCTACACTATTAGAAGAATCGTCATTCAAAATTTCAGCCCTTTAGGTCCAGCGGTTTGGTCTGTGCGTTGTATGTCAGTCAGTCAGTGAATGAATGAGTCAGTTACGGAACTGTTTTATATATATAGATTGTCTTAGATAGAAAACTTCATAGCCTTGTCTGTAATTAAATATGTTGAACTAATGACATGCATAGAATTTCATTATACTCGTATTAAATAAGTAATACAAACTACATAAATAGGCTTCACAGTTATTAATAATGAACAATCGCGTAAAGAATGTGTAGGGTCGAAATAAGATTCGATTGACAATATTTCTTAGCTGCTATATACTAAGAAAAAAAACCGTATTTCCCCTTTCCTCTTCTTGCAGACTCTTGTGGTGGGAGGATTCCACTTGACAGTTCGAAAATTCCACCCCCCTTAGGATTGACACCTTGATGGATTGTAATGGCTCTCTCTCTATAGGGGGGTTAAGCGCTGTCCCTAAATTTTTTATTTAAAATATATTTTTGTCAACTATTTACAGTACATAAATGCTGATAATCAAATAAAATTGGTATTGTCAGATAGCCTGAACTTTTCTGCTAGGCGCTATAGGATTCATTTAATAAATTTCGTCCACCGAAGGAATTTATGAGCGTTTAAAACACACTATACCAGATTTTTCCCCGAATAATTTAAATTTTAAAACATTAATTGCATTTTTTTAAAAAACAAAAAATATAAACAAATGTAAAATTTCTTTCCATGACGGAGTACAATTTTTTAAACAAAATCTTGAAGAATTGCGGACTGAAGTCGGCAATCCGTGGATAAATTTTCTCCATGGGTTAACATTGAGGTGAACGAATCCAATGGGGTTAGTACACAGCAGCCTTAACCAGCTCGAAACTTATAGCCACACTTTTGAATTTATTGTAGTATTGAAGAGGTGTTCTTGCTGGATTGTCATTCACAAGTTTCCTGTGAGTAACAATGAACAATCAATTTGCAGTAATATAAAACTTTCATATAAATTATATAAATTAAAGGCGGGTTAACGTATAAGAAACTATTTTTTTTATTGCGAAGGGAATATTTGGCAACATGAAAAAACTTTTGTTGCATGAAAAAAAGTCATAATTTGTTTTGGTCATCTTTTCGTGGGTTTTGAAGCCATTAATAATATAATCAAAATAACACCTAGTTTGTCCGACTTGTTAAATAAATGAAGAAACAGAGAAACAAGCACACAAAAATGACTAGAGGCCCTAGGATTTGCTCAATCATCTCCATTTAAAAATATTTGGATCTTGACCGACAGCAACAGAGCCATTAAACATCTAATGAACTGGCCGCTTATCTATAGATAAAAAATAGTTCCGTAACTGACTGACTCACTGACATACAACGCACAGACCAAACCGCTGGACCTAAGGGGTTGAAATTTTGCATGGCGATTCTTCTTATAGTGTAGGGGTGCACTAAGAAATATTTTTGAAAAATTCTTAGATTTTTTAAAATTAAATTTTTAAGCTATTTTAGTAACTGTTTTTAAGTTTGCATTTAAAATAATAATTTGAGGGTTATAAAATTTATATCAAGAGAAAAATCACAAAAATTCCTTAAAAATGAAATATTTTTTGAATCTTTAACTCCATTTTCTGATTTTTGGGGAATTTTTAATGATTAATTTTTAGAATTTAATTTGTTAAAGGTTTATCCCGTGATTTCTTTGTCTGGTACTTTAAATGAATTTATTGTCACGTGATAACAACGAAATAGACAAAAAATAATATTTTCTTTTCTTTATAATGCAGCAGACGATTGGATATTATCCAAAAAAATATTAAAATACAGTAAAAGATATGTTCCTCAAACTGTACTTTATTAACTGTACTATACTCTTTAGTATGTCCTATTAGATTTAATTTGAATATTTTCATCTACATTATTTTGTCTATAAAATATCCCTTATGATTTTTTATAAATGTACATTTTTACATCAATTGTATATATTGATCATGGTATTTATTATATATATATTGTGGCGCCACTGTAAGTAGGTAAGGCGATTCTCTCTGAGGCGTTGCTAAAAATTACTACTATGGGATCCATAACAAAGAAAGACAGAGTTCTAATTTAAAAACAAAGGCCAATTTTTTTAAAACAAAAACTTAACGAGGAAATTTATTTACAAGCAAATTTAACATAAAAACAGTGCAACATTTTCAATTAAACTCAGTGTAGATTTACAACGTACGGAGCCTAAAACACACGCCCGTACATGCCGCGTTCTCTATCGTCTCTCTGTCAGCGAGGGGGTCGGCAGGCGTTGGTGACAGTTTATTCGTAGACGCCGAACTTAATTACATTGCAGAAACGTTAGGATGACAGCTTTACTGGCTGCATCTGTGGGAAAAGCGTTTTTTAATCCCCCCACGTGTTCCGAACTGGTGGAAACGAGCAACACATTCCTTGAAAAATACGCAGCTGTGTTTCAAACTCTCTGGGGTCTTGGGAAAAATAAGACCATACATCCAGTACGCTACAATATATATATATATATATATATATATATATAAAAATTTATATTTATATTTATATAGATATATATGCATTAATTGTATACATTGACAGTTGTATTTAATTTGAACGTACTCCGTAGCGAAGTGCGGGTTTTCAGCTAGTCACTTATAAAACAAGTACCGACATTCCGTTTCTCCATTCCGGCACGGCGGACTGTAAATCAATAACTTTTCAGTGGATCCCTTCACACCTTGTTTTTTTTCGGCAACGACCAGGCCGACCTACTAGCAAATGGCGGCTGTTTAGAGGATTAGGCCCTATTTGAAGTCCTAACTGCATCGGAGGCACAGTCCGTTTTCAAGACCAGACAGTCTATACAGTGTTTGGAGAGAGCCGTCTACTCTTCACTGGTACCAGGAGAAGCACCTTGGTATGGCCTTGCTGTTTACAGTCTACCCTGGCTCGTCCTCGGACTGGCCATACAAACAGTACGTGCTTCAAGAACACTCCAAAGGTATTTTCCTCTTGTCAGTGTTCTGCTGCCCCTGTAAATCCTTCCCAAATTGTGGAATTTTTAGGTATCCCTGTCAGCATACTGCTGCCTGCCATTTACTCACACATCAGAGCCTCATGAACCTGATCTAGCATTTTCTAGTCCAGGGGGATTAGAAAAAACACCAATAAAAATGACTAATGAGAAAAAAATGCACTCCTTTTGAGATAAAATAATTACAAGATAAAAAGAACTTTTTATACACCATGTTTTTAAATTTTCTGTTGAATCATATAAACTTAACAATTCTATGTATTAATTAATACTTTAAAAAAATTTTTTTGATGAATTATCCCACCAACTTCAAAGAAAATGATCAAATGTTTAATCAATCGTTTTTCTCGGGAATTGCGAGCGTGACTTGCGTTTACATTTTCGTTTCCGTCCCGGCCGATAGATGGCTGCACCAGTCTACAAAACAAAGTGAACTGAAAACGAATTCAAATTCTGCTTAAAGATGGCCAACAGTATTAAAGATATGCATTGTAATCGTGTTCTGAGCTATTCTAAAAGTTTGAAATGCCTAGCTAGTCGGGAAGTTAGTTAAAAATCGATTGAAAGTTTTGTACTGGACAAACACACACACAAACAAGAAAACGAGTTAATAAAAACATGGTAAAAATCCCATTAGTTCTACATTTTTTAATGAAAATAAGCAACTTTTAACATGAACGAATTTCTATATAAGTTAATTGTTTGTAACCATTTACGTTGAACCAAATATAATTTCTGTACATATTATCGGAATAATAACAAATATTTGACACATAAAACTCTGATATCAACTCACAGTTTTCCGTTATATTAAATATCTGTGTTGGCTCTGCAAAGATGTTAAGTCCAAAATGGGCAAAAATAAGCTATCAAACCAGGCATGTTTGAAAAATCAAGGGCTACCGAAGGGTACGGAAAGCTAAGTCCAATTCCACTCCTAAATATTTTTATTCATCGGGGAAAATATGGGATATGTGAAACAAAACACAGACGTGTTAGTGTGAAAGGGGTTAGTCCCAATCAAGGACTTAACACTCTTTACTCAACAAAAATAAAATTTGAAAAATTTACTTTAAAAAAAATTAAAAATTAAACTTAAAAAAACTGACTTTACAAAAGTCGTTTTTTCTCAATCCCGTTTTTCTCAAAACTTCGATTTTGGACTTGACGCACATTACACTGCAAGCACAAATTGCATATTCAATCAATGGTACAAATAGAAAGCTTCATTGCGATATAATTGAAAAGCGCTGAGGTGACATTGATCCTTTTCAAAAAATACAGCTACTAGAGAAAAATTTAGCTTTTGTTCAAGAAAGTCATGCTGCTATGCTTAAAGGCTTACATGAAGAAATTTTCGATTTAAAGCAAAAGAATAGAGAATTACTCTTTCAAGTAGTGACTGGAATGCCTGCAACCCCAAAAGAAGAGCCACAGAAGAATGTTGAAATGGATGTTTCTGAAGAGCAGAAAGATAAAATAGAAAAATTAGAGAAAGAAATTAGAAAACTAAGAGGAGTGATTAAATTTGTCTATCGATTAAATTTGTACAATAGTGACTTAACCGAAAACATCATGATGTTTTCTATATTTTAGCATATAGAATGTTGTTATCGTTGTTTCTTATGCCCCTTGGCTGGAATTTCCAAACCAGTTCCATATAGGCCTTGGGCTGAAGTGTGCGGCTCCGGTTTTAAATAGCACCACGAAGTGTCGGAGTTCGTCTTAGGTAGTTGCCACCTCAATTTTGACCGAGCAACCCCCAGGTTTGACATCTGGGGGATCGTACCCTCTCCCACCCTCTCTGACTTCATAGAGGGACTTTCCAGTCTACGGATTTAGCTTACCCATATCTGGCCTAGACACGGAAGTATTGAATGGGGCGTGTCGGGATTCGATCCTAGCACCCTCATCACTGAAAGCCGACACGCTACCACAAGGCTTCTTCGAGCTCAGTATATGGAATGAACAGCACAATTATAAAATTCCAGGGAGTTGCATTGTATTTGTCTTGAACCCTCTTTCTTTCACCGGTTCACCTAGGTTCTTTTCTATGGCATAGGGACAAATGAGGTAGTGCAGTAACTAGTCTCTCTTAACGACACGAACATAAATTTATTTACAGTTGAACATTAATATAACAATTAAAGAAAATTCTGAGCACGAGGTGGGCAAGCCTACAGCCTCTTATCAGACCTCGGCTGTACTACACTCTAATCTAGTTACAGAACTAATTAATGCACCGGAGGCGAGACGAGCCTGCTCTATCTAGCTAGGCCTCCTGAAGTTACTCTCAGAGACGGTCTCTCTGTCCCTATTCTAATTACAGAATAATTACTACCCAGAGGTGAGACCGCCAGATCTCTGATCCCTAGCATAGACGCTCTCCTTCTGTCTGTTTCTTACTTACTTACTGAATCCCTGCGATCCCAAGCGCCCTCTTGGGTTCAACGCCCCCGCAGCCAATCCTTTGATTGGTAGAGGGGTGGGGAATCACGGGGTACAATATTTTCACTTTATCTAGCGCTCCTGTTCAAACATTACACTACAGCATTGAATATGCATAATCAGGGGCTGAAATAGATAGCATTTTAACATTCCATATTGTTAATGAACAGTTTATACAGAAAATCCCAGACCATATCAGTATATAAAACATGAACATTAAATGACACTTCTTTTCGGAGTGAGTGTATTCTATTACGTTCGCAATGTATATTGGCGCAAAAGAATTATCAAATATTCCAAAAACAAATTATTGAATGGAAACTTCATCAGCCGCCTGGTAGCGAAAGTTTGCTGAGACGGTACAAGTGAAACGCTTCCCGATACAAGAAGCCGGACGTTGAGGGAGAGGGAAACGTTCAAACTTTCTCTATTTTTGTTTTGTTTGTATTTTAAATAGTCGTTAACAAAATCCATTCTGATTCCATTCTGTGCTTATATAAGGTACTATAGCACCTTCAGCTATAGCTGAACACCCGTACTTCGCTACGGAGTACATTCAATTTAAATACAACTGTCAATGTATACAATTAATGCTAAAAATATGTATATATATCTATATTAATAAAGGAACAGAGGGGTTTGTCGAGATCACGTGACCGTACCGCGAAAGGGTCGGACTCATCCTCCAAAAAAAAATGGCCGATAAATACAGGAATCGGTGTATTTTTTTTTCTCACGAAAGTACATAAATGTCACATATTTGGAAAGAGCTTCGAAAACTGATAATTTTTCTGCGTACACTTATTCTTCAATAGTTTTAGAGATATTTGGATTCTAATGAAGCGTCATCCCTCTGAGAAATCAAATCATGTATATCCAGTATGGTGCAGTGGTGCAGCCATCTGTCGGCAGCGACGGGAATGAAAATTGCACTCCACTGCTGAGAAATAAAATCATGTATATCCAGTATGGTGCAGTGGTGCAGCCATCTGTCGGCAGCGACAGTAATGAAAATTGACTTGAATTTAACACATTTGTCGGCTTTTTTTTTCTTTTGTGGGGCCCGAAGTACATAAATATGTTACACGGATGGCTTGAGCATAGCTAGGCGAAGCCCGGCTAGTTTATAATAAATACAACGATCAATGTATGCAATTGATATAAAAAAAACCGAAAAATATATTTATAAAACATTGTAACGGATATTTTTATAGACAAAATAATGTAGAAGAAAATATTCAAATTAAATCTAATAGGACATACTAAAGAATATAGTACAGTTAATATAGTAAAGTTTGAGGAACATATCTTTTACTGAATTTTAATACTTTTTTAGATAATGTCCAATCGTCTGCCGCTTTAGCAAGAAAAAAAATATTTTTTGTCTATTTCGTTGCATTAGAAAGAATTTTTTTTTGTCTATTTCTTTGATATGCACGTGACGCAAAATTCAAAGAAAAGAAACCACCTGATCAGCATTTAATAAATTAAATTCTAAAAAATAATTTTTAAAAATTCACCAAAAATCAGAAAATGAAGGTAAAGATTTGAAAAAGTTTTCATTTTAAAAGAATTTTTATGATCTTTCTCGTGATATAAATTTTATAACCATCGTATTATTATTTTGAATGCAAACTTAAAAGAATGATACAAAAACAATTTAAAAATTTAATTAAAAAAAACTAACAAGAATTTTTCTAAAATCCCTCTTAGTGCATCCCTACACTATAAGATGAATCGCCATGAAAAATTTCAGCCCTTTATGTCCAGCGGTTTGGTCTGTGCTTTATATGTCAGTCACTCAGTTACGGAACTGTTATATATATATATATATATATATATAGATTAGATAATTTTTAACTATGATAGCAAGAACGTAACTATAAGTACTCCAAATATTCGCTTTTTAGTTTGATTCAATTTACAGCTCCTGCATAGATTGTACAATAAATTATGGTAATAAAACGCTTTTTGTAGAGTTTAAGAAAGCTTTACTAGACTTACCAATTCTTTGTTAGCAAATGATGGGAAAAGTTATTTTTATATTTTTAATGTCTTGTAAACAATAGTATGTAAGTTTGTTACAAAACATCGTTTTTAATCGTAATAAACGGTAAGTCTGCTTAGTTAAGGATTTTGTTTTGCTTATTACCCATATTATCCGGATTGCCTATGGTCCCAGTTAGTCCAGATAAACGAGATTTTACTGTACATAAAAGGACGCAAATTACAGAAGTTCAGTCAGTTACAGAACTGTTTTATATATATAGATTTTACTCTCGTAATGAGAGTTTTAAAATTCAATAAAAAAGCTCACATTTACTAAACCGAGGAAGACCACCAATTCGGTGGCTCGATTCTGTTGAGAGTGACGTAAAAATCATATGTGGCGGTGAAAGGCAAAGTGGTGTAAGTCACATTTTCAACTTTTTTTCATTTGAGAGCAAAAATTTAATCTCCATGTTCAATTTATAGTGGAATTGCAGATAATTATTATTTGCAATATTATAATAATTATTATGAATTATAATTTCTTTAGTTTCTGGTGGAATTTTTTGTAGTTTTTGCAGTAAAACTCTTTTGACTTACACCACTTGACTTGCTGACTTACACCACTTTGCCTTCCACCGCCTCAAAGGAAGACCCGAGGAGTATTTCTTCGGTTAGAATCCGATGGCGGAAACTGATTGGGACGGCCTTGGCCTACAACAAGCTATTGTGCTTCAAAAGAAGAAGAATGAGAGTTTCAATTAGCTCCAGATCTTATCTTCGAAACGTATGTGGTAAACTAGCTGAAAACCCGTACTTCGCTACGGAGTACATTCAAATTAAATACAACACTCAATGTATGCAATTAATCCCCCCCCCCAATATATATATATATATATATATATATATATATATATATATAATAAATACAGCGATCAATGTATGCAATTGATGTAAAGAAAACGAAAAAATATATTTATAAAAAAACCGTAACGGATATTTTTATAGACAAAATAATGTAGAAGAAAATATTCAAATTAAATCTAATAGAACATACTAAAGAATATAGTAAGTTTGAGGAACATATCTTTTACTGTATTTTAATATTTGTTTTGGATAATATCCAATCGTCTGCCGCATTAGCAAGAAAGAAAAAAAATATTTTTGTCTATTTCGTTGTTATGCCCGTGACACAAAATTAGTTTAAAGTATCACAAAAAGAAAAGAAACCACGTGGTCAGCATTTAATAAAATAAATTCTAAAAATTAAACTTTGAAAATTCAAGAAAAATCAGAAAATGGAGGCAAAGATTCGAAAAAGATTTCATTTTAAAGGAATTTTTATGATCTTTCTCGTGATATAAATTTTATAACCCTCAAATTATTATTTGAAATGCAAACTTAAAAAAAAGTTACCAAAACAGCTTAAAAATTTAATTTTAAAAAATCTAAGAAGAAATTTTCAAAAATCTTTCTTCGTGCACCCCTACACTATAAAAAGAATCGCCCTGCAAAATTTCAGTCCTTTAGGTCCAGCGGTTTGGTCTGTGCGTTATGTCAATCAGTCAGTCAGTCTGCCAGTCAGTTACGGAACTGGTTTATATATCGCTCACTCCTTTCAACAACGTCATATCTCAAAAATCGGCGATTTTTAGTTATGCTTGTTTTCAGAATGGCCTGAAAAAGTAGTATATCCCTGCAAGATCGCCATGTCTCACTGCTTAATATTTAGCCGCTAGAGAACAGAATTAAAATTTAAAATTTATTTTCAATACATTTCAATGTACTTTTAAACTTTCAAATCACTCTCCTGAAAAATCTCGTTTTTTGAGATACGACGTTGTTGAATGGAGTGAGCGATATATAGATTACATAATGTCTTAATCATAATAATAATCAAACCAGAAATGAACCATGTTTTCACTTTAACAGTGCTTAAATATTCTTTTGGGCTCGAGGTAGCCTTGTGGTAGCACGCTGGCTTTCGGTGCTGAGGGTGCTCGGATCGAATCCTGACACGTGCCATTCAATACCTCCGTGTTTAGACAGGATATAGGCACGTTAAATCTATAGCCCGGAAAGTCCCTCTATGCGGTCAGAGCGGCTGGGAGAGGGTACGATACCCCCAGATATCTCCCCTGGGGTTGTTGGTTCAAAATTGAGGTGGAAATTTGCTAAGACGGACTGAGACCTTGAGGTTCTACATAAACCGGAGCCGCCCGTATTAGCCCGAAGTCTATATGGACCTGGTCTGGAATACTTCCATCTAGGGTTCATTAGGAACACAAACAGATATTCTTCTAATTTGCGTTGTATTTCAGTTGCACTGGCAGTATTCAGTACCAGATGTCAAAGATTTTTTATTGAAATCTTTACTTATATTTGTCTTAATCTTAAGTAATAATAATTACAAGATAAAAAAATTTTTTATATGCCATGTTTTTAAATATTCTTTTGAATCATATAAACTTGACAATTCTATGTATTAATAAACACTTTTTAATTTTTTTTTATGAATTATCCCATCAACTTGAAAGAAAATGAAGTTAATTGGAAGTTAACTTGCGTTTAACTTTTCGTTGCCGGCCCGGTCGATAGATGGCTGCACCATTCTACAAAACAAAAATTAACTGAAAATGAATTCAAATCTTCTTAAAGATGGCTAAAAGTATTAAAATAATGTATTGTCATCGTGTTCTGAGCTATTCTAAAAGTTTCAAATGTCTAGCTAGTCGGGAAGTTACTTAAAAATCGATTGCAAGATTTGTACTGGACAAACACACACAGAAACAAGAAAGGGAGTTAATAAAAACATGGTAATAAATGCAAAGCCATTGCGCCGAACAGGAAATGATCACGTGACTAGCACTTAAACGACAACCCCATAATTTAGAAATAGTATGATTATCTCTAAATAATCATAAAGTTATATTTTTTCCTCACTTATGTACATCCATTGTTATCTTTACTGAAGAAAGTAGTTATAAAGTTACTATTCTTCGCTGGTAATAGTAAAAATTCGTAAAAGTTGGTTACGATAAGTCGGATCTTTTCTCAGATAGCTGGAATAATAACAAGGCAAGAAGTATTTGTATGCAAATTTAAACAGACTGCGTAATAGGAACTTGCGCGGAACCAAAAAAACACTATCCGCCAAGTATGTTTGTTCCGTAAATGAAAAAACAATACAAAGGGGTATTGTTCTGTCGATACCTTGTTTTAACAAGGTCTCGGACAAGATTGCTAGAAAAAAATGCATTTTTATTTCCCTCAATTAACACGTCCTGTTAAGATTTTAGGATAAAGTAACGCACACACCGCATGTAACCCTAAACAACTGCTTGCTTTTTCAATGAATATGCAATTTTGAATTATAGTAAATTCAAAAGTGAAAGAATGAAGTTAAAATATCTCAGACAACAACCGCAGTTAAACGGTGTGAGAAATGGTATATACAAAGTTATACTTCCTCACACCATCGGTATAGTTCAGTTGGTAGAACAACGAACCAGATTTGGAGATCTAGATTTGAATTCCGGTCTCAGAAAAAGGAACGTTATAATATAGTGGAGAATTACTGAAGCATATTCGCCCGTATTTTAACTGCACAGTCGAATACACATTTCCGGCATCTGGTTCAAACCCGAAATCTCTTGTCAGAATTCTCGACACGCTTAATTGTTTTAGCCCTGTGGTTAGCACATTCCGTGTATGAACTAATCTTGAAATGAACTCTTTGCTTTCAGGTTTTATCTTCCTTTACACCATAATAGAGTTAGGCTAACTTGGGTGGCATCGAACTCGGATATCCTTCTACAAGTTTGTTGACAGTTACAGTACCAACCATTGTCATGATATTCCTTAACGAACCTAATGTTCTTTCCCTCCTCTTTTTAAAGTAGATGGGATAGGCCTAACATTTGAAATTTTTTTTCTTACTTTAAACGCCACCGTAACGACGATGTTTCTACAAATAATACTCGTGTCCAATGGCGACTCGTCCTTAAGAACCTAAGTGTCCGGGTCCTGCCAATAATTTTGAATTGTTTTTCGTTAAAAACAAAATTAGACTTGACTAAAACTAAATGTACACTTTCCTAAAAATTGTACTTTTTAAGTTAAAAAGTACATAACTTTTCTGCTTCATTTAATTTTTGCCTTCTGGGTTGAAAGAGAAGACTAACAAAATGCCTCGGAAAAATACCTTGGTTGAGTAATATACCATGATAAGTCACCGTCCCTGGACCCCAAGAATGGGCGCTTAACTGTAACGCATGAACTCGAATGACTTGTAAACAATAGGACAACTTTTTGGGAGAAACATGCATGACCATTGGATGCAAAGTCCCTGAGGCCTTCTTCACGATGCTCCCGTGATCCGTCTGCGTTACTCGCTGGCTCTAAGTATTTTTAACCAATCTCAGACGATATCGTGGATAATCGTTTGGAAGTCTGTGATTGGTTAAATGTTTTTCGATACGAGTAAGGGGCTGTTCACATAGGAGTCCGTTGCGTTGCCTTAACGAAAACATGACGTTGAGACGAAAATAAACCAATCATAGGCCTCCAAACGATTAGCAAAGAAATTTTTAACGCCTATGATTGGTTTATTTTCGTCTCAACGTCATCTTTCCCTTAACGCTACGCAACGGACTCCTATGTGAACAGGCCCTTAGGCTTGTTCACATAAAATACGTCAGCGTCAGCGTAAAATTTTTTAACCAGTCATATACCAATCATTGGCCCATTTAACCTATCAGCCCCAACGGAATCTTTAACGTTGACGCTGGTGGATTTTATGTGAAGGGTCTGTTCACATAGAATCCGCCAGGGTCAACGTTACTCGTATTCACAAATTTTAAACCAATCACAAACCTCAACAATTTCATGGCTAATCGGTTGGAGATTTGTGATAGGTTAAATATATTTCAATACGAGTAAAGCTGACGCCGACGGATTCTATATGACAGACCCTAACACTGACGGATGCAGTGTGAACAAGGCCTAATTGATTTAGAGTTAATGCTTGCTTGTATTAGACATCATTGGTGCCTGCTGATATTTGGGGTCCATGAAGGTGAAAGACGTTAAAAATGTTAATCCTACTACACCTAAAGATAGATTGGTGATGATAAGGCTGCTATGTATTCAGAACAAAAAATCGTATTTCCCTTTTCCTCTTCTTGCAGATTCTTGTGGTGAGAAGAGTCTAGTTGACAGTTCGAGAATTCCATCCCCCTTAGGATTGACATTTTGAGGAATTGTAATGGCTCTCTCTCTATAGGGGGTTAAGCGCTGCCCCCAAATTTTTTATTTAAAATATATTTTTGTAAACTATTTACAGGTACATAAATGCTGATAATCAAATAAAATAGGTATTGTCAGATAGCCTGAACTTTTCTGCAAAGCGCTATAGGATTCATTTTATAAATTTCGTCCACTGAAGGAATTTATGAGCGTTTAAAACACACTATATCAGATTTTTCCACGAATAATTTAAATTTTAAAATACTAATTGCATTTAAAAAAAAACGAAAATGTACACAAATGTAAAATTTGACGGAGTATATTTTTTCAAAAAAATCTTTGAATCCAAGTCGGCAATCCGTGGACAAATTTTCTCCATAGCTTAACATTGAGGTGAGCGAATCCAATGGGGTTAGTACATAGCAGCCTTAAGGCTACTGTGTTGGAAAGATTCAAGGTGTAATTTATTTAAATCAAGGGGTAACCTTTTGAGAGAAGTGTGCATGAACATTGGGTGCAAAGCTTTTAGCTTCAGTGCTCGCTTGCATTAGACATCGTTGGGGGCCTGCTTATATTTTGGATCCATGAAAGTCATGTCTAAAAAAGGTTTTTACAAGTACTTCAAACGATAAATTGGTGATCTTAATACTACTCTGTTGGATAGCTTCGGGGTATAAATTTATTTGTTATACAAGGTGGTCAAAAATTATTGAGCGCATTCCATGTTTGAAAAAAAGACCAAAATGAGGTATGTACATTATTATTGTTTTCTTAGAAAGACAATTTAAAACAGTTTTACACAACAAAATTTTAAACATTAAATAACTTCCGCATAAGCCGGCAGATGGCGCAACAACATTTCGCAAAAAAAAATTACTAATTGCGTCAGTCTGCAAATGGCTACCGTACAGGAAAAAGCAATGTGCGTTTTGCTGTTCCATGAAAGCCCATCCGTTGTAACTCATTTTGTTCTTTTTTCAAACATGAAATGCGTTCAATGATTTTGGGCCACCCCAAGGTGATCCAAATTTGAAAAAAAAAAGAACAAAATGAGTTACAACGAATTTGATTTCATGGAATCACTAAACAGACCCTGCTTTTTCCTGTTCGGTAGCCATTTGCAGACTGACGCAATTAGTAAATTTTTCTTGCGAAATGTTGTTGCGCCATCTATCGGTTTATGTGAAAGTTATTTAATGTTTAAAATTTTGTTGTGTTAAAACTATTTTAAACTGTCTTTCCATGAAAACAATAAACATATACGTACCTCATTTTTTTCTTTTTTTTTTCAAACATGAAATTCTCTGAATGATTTTGGTATAATCGCAGGATATCATAACAAAACTCGAGAGATACTTTTGTTCCTGTTAGTCTGGCGAAATATTTTGATGTGCTTTTTAACCTTTTAGAATTTAAACTGAATTCAAATGGCAGTGTATGAAATAAAAATAAGTGCGTGGCAGCCAAGTGCGTTAGACTTCACAGATAGAGGGATAGGAAATTTGTAGGGTACACAAATATTTGAAACAATGTACTTATGAGTTAAAAACAGATCTTTACTGACTAGTGTCCATGTCTTCAGTGGAATCTAAGAATGAAATAATGGGTTTATGATAGCTAAAATATTATATATAAATTCGGGATTGGAGTTTATCTATATATCTACAAAATACTGTGTCGATAGTTGTTCCGGATCTTGTAGTCGATATTGTTTTATCATCATTCATTTTCAGTTTCAATATCTCATCTAAGTAGTCAATCGGCTGTTGCGCTTCTGACTTGGCGAAGTTAATATTGAAATCACCGCTCAATAAAATTGGTATTTCATCCCAGGTTTTTCAATAAAGCGGTATCTTCTGGATTTTTTGCAAGCAATATCTGGTGTAGAAAATCCTTTATATCACTGATTATCTTAGATGGGGATAAAAACACAGCCACAACAAGAATTGTTTACCCAGTATCTACAGTACATCATTGCACATATTTTACCCACTGCTGTTGTATTTGCAGACAAGACATTCATCTGTATCAACGTGAAATCCATCTGAGCAGTCCCTGCAGTTGTTCTATCAGTAGAATTTTGATAGATGGCGACTCCACCAGCTCTCACATCTGGACGTTTGAATTTGACATCGCAATCAAAATTAGGTACATCTTTCATTTCCCCATTCTGCAAAGCAAGTCTCAGAAAGAATAAGTAGTGTTGATTTTTGCGTTACTTCATCAATTAAGTCTCTTGCATGAGCGTTAAAACTTTCACAATTCAATGAAAATACTGACAGTCTTTTCCTGGGACTGAAAAATCAATCATTTGTCTGCTGAGGATGTCCAATTTGTTGAGAGCTAGTCTACGAAGTTCAGCTTGCAAAGTTCCCATGGAAGTTGGTGTTCTTCGTCCATGATAAAATGTAAAATTGCCTTCAGAAGTCAGAATTTACAGTCCACTGATACTTGTGACTCTAGATAATGCCCCGTACAACGACTGCTGTGAATGAGTCTTGGCATATTCATAGACGATTTCGTCGAAGGTTCCTCCTTGAGCTTTATGTATGGAAACTGCACAGGCAGATACCACAGGGAAATAGTTTCGTTTATCTGCAATATTTTCATTATTGTTTAAATAAATCGTTGAAGTTCTTCGTGTTATCGGTATTGCTGTTCGCTTTAAACTATGTTGTTGTACGTAAGCGCTTGGGCGCGGTAGCCCGGTTGGCAAGAGCAGCGGGCCAGTGATCTGAACGTCCCTGTTTCGATGCTCGTCTCTGCAAATCTACCGCCGTGTTCACTAATGGTGGCCGGGGCACCTAAAATAGGGCGTGGCTAGAATGTCCTCCAAGTTCTCAAATTTACCTCTGGAGGTTCGGGGTCAAGTGTTCCGGCCTCGTCACTTGACTCGGTTCAAAATTACCGGACCGGTCATTAAGCAAAGTCGGACCCCAACCCTTGCGGTGCTATTAAAAACCGGAGCCGCACCTTCATCGCCCATAGCCTTCGGGACTTGACCTGATGTTACATGTAGGTCAAGGGGCATAAGCAACAACAACGTAAGCGCTAACTTTTCTCCTCGTTTTTTCTCCAATTTCGGGGAATTAGGGAGCTCTACCTATACGTGTGTAACTTCAAAATCCCTGTTAGATTCTATATGAACCAATATACCCATTTCACCGTTGACTAATCCATCTGACACTTCGACGTTAGTTGTGATCATACATGCCTTGTTGAAAACCAATGTAATTTCATATGGTAGACTAACAGTGTCAATGAATGACATTTTTTGCAACTTTTGTCGAACATATGCTTCCTGTTCTGCACTGAGACAACAGATAAAAACATCTTTTGCCTCTGAAATAATTTTATTTTCAGCTGAATTCAACACTCCTTGACTGTATGCATTCACTGAATTATTAGACAGGAGCAGTCGTGTTCCATGTGGGCAAAGTCTATCCGCCTCTTCCTTTCTGAAAAACCGTGATTCCAGTAATTGAACCTAGTGCTCTTATAATTGCGAACCCTTTCCAGTTTTAGTCAGTAAATTTGAAAATATTCGATTTGATTGTCTCATAACTTAAACCAATTTCATAAATTTAAGTCCATGCCATAAAATTATATCAGTGCCCCCAAAGTTGTCTTCATAGTTGCCAGTTATTTGCTTAAGCCTCGCGTTGATTTGGGATAATAATTCTGCGCTCACCATATTGATCTCATCAATTATAAGCACTTGAAATACTTGAAGAGGGCTCAATATCGTTGTACTAATTCAATGGACAATGGAAGAATCTTGGAAAGAGTAATTTTTAAAGCAGTGGGAATTGTTGTGCCATCAATGGCCACTGCAGCTTTGCCTTGTTGATGCACATGTAATGTAAGCATTACAATAACCATCGGCAGTTGTGTAACGATTATAAATTTCCACGATGAGTTGAATAACGAATGTTTTTCCACAACCAGCTGGACCAGTAAAAAATATTTGAAATGGTGAGCGGTTTATTGAGAGAAGATTATGAATGATGTGTATTAAAAGTCCTCCTTGTTTTTCATTTGCTATTCTCATGAGCTCGTAAAATCTTTCATTTGGCATTAAATTCTTCGCAATTGCACCAAGTTTATTAAGAGTTGCAACTTCCGCTGCACTTTTCGTTAAGCTTTGATGAGTCATCGCCTCAGCTCCTCAGACTACAGGCTGTAAAGGAGTTTCACTTAAAAAATTTTTTTAGACAATGAGCTGAAAAAAGTTTCAAATCAAACACTTCTGACCTAATTCCTCTGAAAGCTTTTTACTCGTCCCATGAGATAAAAAAGAGAACTTTTAGCTGTAGGCTGATTCGGAAATACAAAACCGTATCTCTGATTGTCTAACACAGCGGTTCTCAACCTGGGGGGCGTAGAAGAATTTCAAGGGAGGCGTGAGTTTATTTCCCAAGATTGAACGACCTCCTCGGTGATAAAAAAAATCTCTCATTGCAACAGATAAATGAATTGAAGGACCTTATATCAGGGCATTTGGTAGCATTGCAAAATGAAATTGCAGACTATTTTCCAGATATTTGTTCAGAGAACTGGGTGTTTAAGTTGGCAAGAGATCCTTTTAAAATCGACGTGGATGTACTTCCTGATCATATTCAGGAGCAGACAATCGACCTACAATGTGATTCTCAAGCAAACGTGGAATTTGAAAACAAGGATGTTGAAAATTTTTGGTTACGCCATTTTCCTGTTTACCCAGAAGTTGCTTTGGAAGCTTTGAGGTTGTTAGGGCAGTTTTTATCCACATATCTCCGTGAATCTGTATTTTCAACATTAGCATACATAAAATCAAAATATCGATCAAAGATGGACGTTAAAGTGACCTGAGGTGTACTTTGTCACAGTTACAACCTAATATTCAAAAACTTTTCAAGGACAAACAGTGCCAGCCCTCTCATTACTGTTGTGAAAGTGACTGGTATTACATGCCAACCTCACCTAGATCCTTGATAACCTCAAACATATTTGATCTGTATTTAATTATTTGATTTCATGTGTTCTAATAATAATATGTTCCAAATTAAGATATGTGTAGTAATATTAAATATTGTGTTTGAAATTATCTATTCTATATTTTCATTTAATAACCAGCTTCAGTTTCAAATTCCGATTGTACGACTTGTATTGACCACATATGGTAGTGGTGGTGGGGGAGGCGTGACCTCACATCAGTGTTCAAAGGGGCACAGAGCCTGAAAGGTTGAGAACCCCTGGTCTAACAGACGTGCTGATCAATATACCATCAAGTCATGATACGGTATTTTTCAACGACTCTCATAACGTAATGTAAAAAGAGTACACGTAAGACTAAGTCTCATCATTTCACATCATAATATTACTTGATATCGTGCTATAAACAGTTGTGGTTTCTAATGCCCCCTGGACGGAATCGTATTCCAGACCAGATCCATATAGGCTATCGGGCTGAAGGGTGCGGATCCGATTTAGCCAGGTGCCACCTCAATATAAACCGGGCACCCCCAGGAGCGGTATCTGAGTGGATCGTACCCTCTCCCACCCTCTCTGACCTTATAGAGGGACTTTCCGGTCTACGGATTTAACATGCCCATATCCAGCCTAGACATAAAGGTATTTAATGGCGCTTGTCCGATCACCCTCAGCAACGAAAACCGACGCGCTACTACTAGGATACCTCAAGCTCTGCTATAAACAGTTTTATATTACAGTAAAATCATAACGTAAAGTTTCCAGAGCCTGATCACAAAAAGACTGATCACAAAAGAAAAATAAACATCCGTTCAAACTAGTTTCATTATAAAAGTTACAAAACGAGATGTAAAAAAAGGAGAATATGACACATTGTGGCTATTCATATTCATTTAAAACAAACAAAACGCCTTTTTTGTGAAAGAGCGTCTTTATGTTGAATATAAAAAAGAATTTACGTGGATGATTTCTTTTTCTTTTCATTTATTATTTAGCTTTCTCTCTTCTATCTTTACCTACGGAATCTAGAAAAGGAAAGTGTAGTTTTTGTTTTCAATCTCAGTTTTATTTTTGCCTGGGTGTGACATAACCTTTGGGCGATCATTTAACAAAAAGGGACGGGCTTGGCAGAGATAACGAATAACTGACTGAAGGGTGTTCTAGTACATCAAAACGAAATTTTCTTTTATAATGGATCGCTTACACACCTTCTTTTAAAACATGCCTACGACAAGCACGTTATAAGCATTTTCAAGTGTTATTAAATGATGTGAGTATGATACAGCGTTGTCTAATAATTTGCCTATTTAAAAGCTTCATCAAGGAAAGCTGTTCAAATGTTACTGTATTTTAGCTCAGCGCAAATTTAATTTTAAACATCCATCAACCTATATAAAGTTTCATTACAATCATACATTTCCTTTACAGTGTTTTAAGTATTTTTGTCGTTGTGAATACTACATTTTTCATAACGAGGGAACGTAAAATCAGCCTATCTTTTCGAAAATAACCCAAATTAATCCTTATCAAATTTCCTTATCAATACCCAGGGCGCTGGTATTGGGTATCAGAGTCTACGAATTCGAGTCCCACTTTTCGCATGGATGTTTGTAGCCGTTCGGAATCGGATTAAGCAGTAGGTCCCGGTCTAATTAGCCCTCGTGTAGCAAAAAATTATCGTAGTGTTCCAAACCAAACCGAACCTTATCAAATTTATAAATGGCATTTGTAATGAAGCTAAACAGTTACCTTTCAAACGATGAAACAATTTCCATCTCAAATTTTCAGTCATGTTAGTTTAAAACGTGACAAATTTGAGCGAATTATTTTATATATAAAAGGTAGTTGTAGTACATATACTAATGATCAGCAAGAGCCATATTCGCTCGATTGTATAGATTTAGATGTTTAATGTATGTATAGATTTATTTGCAGTGGCATAAAATAATATTAAAATAATTTCTTTTTGACATTTGACACGTTAAAGGTTAAACGCTTTGAATCGTAGAAAAATACTAAAGTAGAGAACATTTTATTCTTTTTACTGCTTCTTGTAGAATTGTGCTGCGAATATTTCGCAAAACCATTTTTCTTTTCAGACAGACTACTGTCGTGTTGTTGTTCAAGATATTCGAGAAGTGTTTCTATAGGGATTAAAGCATCACAGTGGGTAATTTTTAATGGCGGTATCAATTTTTCTTCATCTTGTTATTAAATGATGTGTTACTAAAGTATGTGAATATGATACAGCGTTGTCTAATAATTTGCCTAATTAAAAGCTTCATAAATAAAGTTGTTCAAATGTTACTATATTTGATCACAACAAAATTTAATTTTGACCATCCATAAACCTATATAAAGTTCCATTACGATGAATGTCGAATTGTGCTGCGAATATTTCTCAAAATCATTTTTTTTTCGGACAGACTACTGTCGTGTTGTTGCTCAAGATATTCGAGAAGTGTTTCCATAGGGATTAAAGCATCACAGTAGGTAATTTTTAAGGGCGATGTCAATTCTTCTTCATCTTGTTATTAAATAATATGTGTTATTAAAGTATGTGAATATGATACAGCGTTGTCTAATAATTTACCTTATTAAAAGCTTTACAAGGAAAGCTGTTCAAATGTTTCTGTATTAAAGCACAGCAGAAATTTAATTTTGACCATCCATAAACCTATATAAAGTTTCATTACGATGAATGTCGAATTGTGCTGCGAATATTTCTCAAAGCCATTTTTTTTTCAGACAGACTACTGTCGTGTTGTTGCTCAAGATATTCGAGAAGTGTTTCTATATGGATTAAAGCACCACCGTGGGTAGTTTTTAATGGCGGTATCAATTCTTCTTTATATTGTTCATCAACATTTATTTGTAGTTTGGCAGTTGTCACACGTTCTAAAATTTCTTCGTCAGATAATACTTCATGACCAGCTAAATTTTTGTCAGAATCAATCCAATCACGATGATTGATGATTGACATTCCGCATCCATCAATTAATTGCAACTTCTCTAACATTTCTGATAAAAGGTGATCATTGTTTTCTTCTTGTTCAATAAGCTCTTTATCGTTTCCAGGTAAAATTTTACACCAAGACCTTTTATGGCTGTTCTTTTATTGATGTCCATGCATTTGAAATTTCATAAATCGCATCCAACACAACTAATTTTTTCGGAAGGAATTTATACACACACAGACACACACACCGGATGACCAGAATTAAAACACCCCTACTCTGACCTCCCTGTATACCGAACTACTCAGTTTAAAGGCTACAAATTTTGTACACATGCTATTCAAGACATGGGGAAACGGATTTCGTGAAAAATATTTTAGTTCCAAAAACACCGATAGGTGGCGCTGTACAACAGAAAATAGGAAAAAAAGACTAAAATAATAATAGAAAAAAAAATACATGCGAAATGAAATTTTTCTTTTTAATTTCTATTACCCTTATGGAAAATGAGAATATTAAAGAGTAAAGAAGCTTAAACTGCCATTGTAACTGCAATTTCGCACTGTAAGCACAAAAATTTCCATAAACCCATGGTTTACAGCCTTATTCTGGGTATAAAAGATGATAAAAACTGGGGAATGTCATTCTTATCAGTGATGGCTGTCCCGCTGCCAGAACGCGGTTTGCTTGTGAAGCTCTTTAATGAAAACAAAGGAAATGTTGCAGCTGCACTTCTAGAGTTTCGCCGACTTAAGAATTTGCGATTTCTTCCTCAAGGTTTCAGAAGAATGATCGCTCGTTTCGAGAAAACTGGACATCTTGGAGTTCAACCGGGATGAAGACGAAAACCTGTTCGTTCAGACACCGTTGAAGATGTTGCCACCGCTATTGTTGAACAGTTAATGGATAATGTTGTAGGCTGTAGTAGTGAATGTGCAGTGTCAAGTCACTTGGGTTTTCCCAATAGTCCAGTGTGGAACGTACTGTGAAAAATAATGCATTGTTTCCAGCACAAAATCAGTCATAATCAACAGTTGCTGGCGATCGACAGGGAGAAGCGACTGACCTTTGCACTGACATTTCTTGCTAGAGTTGAAGTGGTCATGGCAGATTCTGTGGAGTGACGAGGCCCATTTCCTCCTCAGTGGAACAGTGAACACCCATAACTGTCGCATTTGGGATAGTGATGCGACATCGATAACAAAACATCGATGTTTAGAAACATCGATATTCAATATTAAAACATCGATGCTAATAAAACATTGCCCCAAAACCATCGATGTTTTTAAACATCGATGTTTTAGAACATCCATTTTTTAAAACTGGTTTAGTAATCTCTAACATTAATGTCACTTCCGTTAGTCGTGGGGGGAAGGGTGATTTAATTTCACTCTCTGATTGGGCAGGCACAAATGACAAAAACTTGGTTGCTTTGAGCTACATGGATGACTCAAAATTCTCGTTGTAAATACCGCGATGTTTTGCCTTCAAATGTCCAGATAAATACGTGGTACTGCCAGAAGTTTTGAGGGACTTAAGGCAAATATTGCATTTCGCCAATTTGTCAGTGGTTTTATAAAAATATTTCCAAACGGTACTTTTGTGAGGCATCTTACTAGTAATATTAACGTCAACTTATATAAAACCAGAACAAAACAAAAACTTAAATGGATGCACTCGTGTATATACTATTTGTAAAATAAAACCCCATGGAAGGTTCTGGAGTGTCAGGAACATTCCAAGCGCTCTGATTGGTTCATTGGTTGTTAATTGCCATTTGTCTGTTTGCTAAGGAATCATTCCCCCTTTTGTATTCGTCCTTTTCAGAATTCAGACTTACATTTACTGAGTGTGAAAATTATGCTACGTGGTTAATTTTTTTTA
This sequence comes from Dolomedes plantarius, assembly GCA_907164885.2. Classification (NCBI taxonomy): domain Eukaryota; kingdom Metazoa; phylum Arthropoda; class Arachnida; order Araneae; family Dolomedidae; genus Dolomedes; species Dolomedes plantarius. The sequence goes on from OU015490.1 coordinate 83,268,532, forward strand.
TTACGGTACTTTTTCATTAAAAAAAACATCGAGACAACGTAAAACATCGAGCACAAAACATCGATTTTAAAAAAACATCGGCTTCAATAAATCGATGTTCAAAACATCGATGTTTTGATAAAAACATCGATGTTTTGAAAACATCGACATCGATGTCGCATCCCTAATTTGGGACACGGATAATCCCCGTACCTTCTAAGAGATTCCACCCCACTCACTGAAACCCACTCACTGAATCCACACTCCGGTGTGGATTCACAGACACATTCATTTTTGGACCTTTTTTTCCAGAAAAGGCTACTCGCAATGGTCCAGGTGACATGTACCGTGACGGCCATCTGGTACAAAGGGAAACTTGAAACTTTTGTTGTACCTCATTTGCAACAACGGCACTGTCTTGATTCAGTTCCTTTATGCAAGGTGGAGCGCTTCTCCGCACTGAATTCTGTGTACAGCAGTTTCTTCGGTAACATTTCACTAGTGGCAGAATAATCAGTCGTGCGTTTCCGACAACCTGGCCGTCTCGTTCTCCGGATCTTAATCCGTGTGATTTTTGGCTGTGGGAATACTTAAAAAATCTTGTTCATCGAGGACGTCTAGTAACTTTGGCACAATGTTCAGACTTGAGATTCGTGGTTAAATAATCCGACGGACCAGCAGCTTTGTTTGTTGCAATATAAACTTTATTTTTATTTCTCCGCCAACGGGAGGCAGAGTAGCTGTCGACCGCTGTCAATCTGTGCTTTCGTACTTCTACTTATTTTTACACACTGCCGCTAGAGGGCACACGGATGCATCTCATTACAGCAAAAGCGTTACATGACGTAACATACACCCCGCGTTTAAATCAAAGGTTTCGACAATTATAACAGCTTAACACATAAATTTTCATCAAAATGCAATACACAAATCACAATTACAGTTAAAAACAACAATTAAGCAAATTTTACACAAACAAAAAAAGTGATAATATGCAAAGTAAAGGAAAGGTTATATACAATTATATACAGTCTGAAAAATTCTATATACAACTATTTGCAGTCTATAGGTAATAAACAAACTTGATTTATATTCTTCTTGAAGATGCCCTCAGAAGTTTTTACCCAAACGACTCTGACCTTTCCATCAGAGCCCTTTACAACTTCACGTATGCGTCCTAACTTCCATTTATAAGGTAGCAAATTGCTATCCTTTAGTAATACAGTTGGCTCTCTGTTTAACGACTTTCAAGGGACCATGAAAAATCGTCCTTAAGTAGAGATCACCCTTAAACAGAATTTGTAAAAAAAATAACATTTCCCATAACGTCGGAGGGGCCGGGACTGGGAAATATCGTCTTTAAATAGAGATCGTCGTTAAGTAGAGCGTCGTTAAACAGAGAGCCAACTGTATAATGTCGTTCGGTTTTACATTATCCTTAGTAAATTTCCATTTATTTCTTGCTTGTAAATGATTTAAGTAATCTCTTGACCAATTTTTCCAGACCATTTGAACTAATTTGGTCGTTCTTTGCCATCTCGATAAATATATTTACCGTCAATTAATTTCGATCTACAAGAAGGGAACCATATTGAGCAACATTCTCTGTGTCGGTAAAATGTGAAGCATTCACACTGAGTAGTTTGATGTACAGGAAGGTCAGGGGAGTGGTGTTTTAATTATGGCCGCTCGTTATATATATACAGGGTGATTTTTATCAAACTGACATTACTCAGAGCCATCTGTAGCACGATCTATCAACCGGAATTCCACCAAAATCGATGGAGGGACTAAGGACGACTTGAGAAAGAGTTTACGTGAAAAAAAAAGTTTCAAAAGTCGCCGATAGTGGAAGATATGGCGTTGTTGTCAGCGCACCCGAGAATTTGCCCAAAACGCAAGTAAAATATCAATATGAAAATCCATGACTAAGTAGTAGACAGCAGCGTCAGTATTTCGAGCTAAAAAGATGAGGGATGAATACCGAAAAAGTTGCAATAAGCATACAAATGAATGACAAAGAAATTTCCCTGCAACACCGCACTATGGAACAAAAATTCTCTTCTCCCTCCTCCAATGTGACTACCATTCTCAACGGCCAAGCGTAACATGTCACCAGGAATGTTTATCAAAATCCGGGACATGTTGTCCTTTAAGGCCGCCAAGTTCGAGATTCCATCAAGATACACCTTAGATTTTAAAAAACCCCACAGACAGATATCACATGGGATATGTCCGGGGAGCTAGGAGGCCATGCAGGTGGAAAAGAACCGACTGATGACCCTTTTATTGGTTATTAAATAACCTTAAAACAATGGATGCATGAGTGTGAAGATTCTCTTTCGCGACCACTCTTTTTATAGAAATCAACTCGTGTCGTTCAGTCAGGGCTTGATATGAAAACATGGTAAGTTGCAACTTATCTTCAATATTTTCCTTTGGAATATGATTTTCGGTATGGCCAGTGCTCAAATTTTCTTCAAAAGTATTAACAATCTCTTCGAGCTGTTCTTCTGTTTCAATATTTGCAATTTGTTCTCCAGGGAAAGATGCCGATGCTATGCCTCTTGGCTTCTTGAGGACTTAGGTGTATTCCATCGTGATATGTAGTGTTCTTGGCAAACTGAACAAAGGGTAAACTATTGGTTATTAAATAACCTTAAAACAATGGATGCATGCGTGTGTTGGAGCAAGCAAGGAAGACAGAGCATTGGCCTTTAACATACATTTATTTAATAATTCACAAAATTCAATTAAAGTGTGATAGCTACTAGCACAATATTCTCTTTCATATTAACATTTTACATACGAGAACTCAGAAGCAAAGGCAAACTATATGGTCAAAGTAAGGATTTTTAGAGTCTATGGGGAGACACTTACTACAGCTGAAGTATGCAGCGATGAAAGATGGCATCGACGACAGGGACCCAAAATGACGTCATATACGGATCATCTTGGCGGGTTACTGGGACTTCTCCAAGACTCTGAGGCAGTCGAGACTCTCTATGATCTGAGCTCTAAGAAAAAAAGTCTGAGATAAATCTGGACCTCCTCTCCTTTTTCTTTGTTACTTGGAGGGGCTGTTATCCATTTACGGGGGGCTATTCTGGCCCGCCCCTCATTTTCATTGGGCTGTAGGCTGTTTTTCTCTCAGTAGTTCCTGCCCAATTGGTTCCTTATTATACTGTCTCTGTCCATAGTCTACGAAGTACCTCCCCACCATAATTTCCATTTGCAATACCACTTTGACCCTTATCATATGAAGGCTTTACTGCGGGCCATAAAATAACGACCAACTATCTTGCAATATTTATAGACTTTAGATCGCTATCAATGGCTACACCGACAGCTATTCTTCTATTTCCTCTTGGTATAGAAGCCCCTATTTACCCCTGCCTCTGCAGCCTTTACAATAGATTTGTTCTTGTCCACACACCGTGGGGAATTATACCATTCCGCTTCTACACCTTTATTCTGTAAAGCGAGGGCACTACAGATTCCGCACCGATCTTTATAGCCCAAAATACTAGCGCTGCTGTGGACTACGTTGTTATGAATTTGCATTTTGGCGTTTTACTTGCCTTTTATGCAAATTCTCGGGGGTGCCGAAAACAACAGCGCCACATCTTCCCCTATCGGTGACTTTTGAACATTTTCTTTTTTTTTTTCGTGGAAACTAATTCCCATGCCGTCCTTAGTCCGTCTATCAATTTTGGTGGAATTCCGGCTGATAGATCGCGCTACAGTTGGGTCTGAGTAGTGTCAGTTTAATAGAAATCACCCTGTATATACACATACATATATATATATATATTAATCTCCTTTATACTATATAGTACTGTGACACTTACCTGAGTTCTGAAGCAAAAGTGTTACAATATTTCCAAAAATCACTTGAAATCTACAAAAAAAAAAAGCGAAAAAACACTGATAGAAAAAATTAACCTTTTTTTAAGTGCAGGTACCTGTAGAATGATTAAATTAACACATATAGCTTAGATTTTAGGTCAAATCATATTTAATAATACGTAAAATACTATTACAAAATTTCAATAAAATATACCGAAAACCTTTTAAATTATTAGCTTTCTCGTTTACAAAAGTAACTGAAAAACTAGTTTTCTAGAAAACGCATTTGAAGATGGTATTTCCGGTCTTTTATATCGCTTTCCGTTTATTAAATCGGCCATAAATTCTCATCCAATGATCGTACGAATGAAAGTACAGAATTTTAAGTATTCCAAAAAATTGGCCTTTGAAATAGAGTAATAAAATAAAAATTCAAAAATTTACCCCAAAACAGCGATTTTAACGTAGGCAGATATCTTAAAGTTTGAGGTAATATCGAACGACAGACTCGGTACAAGAAATTCAAGTCCCATCAGCTTGGAGGTGCAGGCGGGCTTGAGGTAAAGCTTCAATTTGCTTGACATGAGCTGAAGTCCATGAATATTTAGGTGTAACAAATGTAAGCTTTCTTGACCCAATACATTACTTATTTTCGTGCCAAGTCTTTCGAACGAATTTGCATGCTACCTATCGTACAATTTGACTGTTACCTGACTTACTTCCTAAAAATGCTCGGTTGATTGATGCGAGGGACGGACTCCCGCTGAGATGCTGATTGAAAAAAAACATTCTGTCCTCATGGGGCCATCAGTTTAAAAATAAAATTTACTCTCAGGCTAAAGATATCTAGCTTCCGGGCACTAGGAAATTAAAGGAATAATTAGAAGCTAAGAGGCATGTCAAAATGCTGGACGTGGGAACATTAGTTTTCTTTCGTCAACTTCAGAGGGAGTATTATTATTTATTTATTTGGAATTTGACTGGAGAATATTTTACGGTTTTTCAAAGCGTTAAGTTTTGTCATACATCCTATCGCTTTTGATGCTCTAAACTTCTTGCGATAATATTATATATATACAGGGTGTCCATAATTAAACTTCCCTACTTTAAAGTTGTCTACAGTCGAAACTATTGTTCAGAAAGTTATGAAATTTTGTGTAGGACATATTGAAGGGATGGGAATTTGTTTGAGCGAATAAAAAAAATTAGTTCAAAATTTCACCACCAGAGGGCATTTTTTGATGAATACATATTTCGCCAACATTTTGAATTACATATTTCGCCAACATTTACTATAGTTAAAAAAATTTATTACAGCAAGACATAAGGAACATGACAGCCATCATTTTCAGCTACCATTTGAAATCGTAAGATAGCATGTTCTACAGTTGACCGCAGTGTGTCCGAGAAAATACTGAGAACATGTCGCTGTCTTTCAGATCAAGTACAGTTCTTGGTTTATCAAGACTGACTGGATGTTTCACATACCATCAAAGCCAAAAGTCGCATGAGCTGAGGTCTGGGGATCGGGGAGGCCACACATTAGGAAAGTAGCGGCTGATGACACGTTCTTCTGTAAAGTGATTTTTGAGAACGTTCTTAACACGAAGGCTAATGTGTGGAGGAGCTCCATTTTGCATAAAAATTGTGCGTGAAAGGATGCATATCGCTCCCCGGTGACCGAGCATGTTACTAGACCTCTAGGACTTAATTCCTCGAAGAAATACGGGCCTAGAATAAAAAATGCAGAAAATCCACACCACACGGTTACTTTCGGTGAATGCTTCGGAACATCTAAGATTAAACGTTGATTTTATGGTTCCTAAATTGGGCAGTTATGAGTATTCACTGAACCGTCCAAATAAAAGTGTGCTTCGTCTGTTCAGAGGATATTCCAAGGTCATTCTGCATCAACCTCAAAGCGAGCAAGAAATTGAAGTGAGAACCACTGTCGAGTCTCGAAATCATGTGTAAGCAACCTCTGCACAAATTGAAGCTTGTACGGATAATACCGGAGGATATTCCGCATGACCTTCTGGACAGTTGAACGGAGCAGATCCAATGCGTCTGCCACACGATGGACACTGGTACTAGTCTGTTCGTTGGAAGCTTTGTCCTCTTCCACCTGAATCGCAACCTTCTCTACAGCTTCTGTGGAAACAGGTTTCCTTCCTCTTCCAGAAAGAATGTTAAAAGAACCAGTTTCTTAAAATTTGGCTATTATTAATCGAAGACCTTTAACAGTCGATGGAACTTTTCGTATCCCCTTCAAACTCAGAAATTTTCGTAGAGCAACTAGAGCTGAATTATCGTTTTCGTAAAACAATTTTACTAACAAAGCTCGATCTGGTAATCGTGACGATGACATTATGATTAGCAATAGCAAGCACGCTGAAAGCAAAATCTCCATGAAAGTTTCTAGTATTTATAACAGCTTCTGCTCTACGTTGATAAAAATTAATTTCCATGTTTGTTTCATCTTCGTTCCTTCAAATCTTTTGTCAGAAAATTACTTATCGAACAAGTTTCCGATCGACTTTGCAATCACTTTAAAGATAGTAAAATTTAATGAGTTATTGTGTTAGGTTGACCTATGGATAAAAAGATGGTGATATCTTAAGTAAAGAACCAGTCGTAAATGTGTAATTCATCAATAAACGCCCTCTGGTAGTGAAAATTTGAGCTAATTTTTTTATTCGCTGAAACAAATTTCCTAACTTTCTGAATAATAGTTTCGACTGTAGACAACTTTAAAGTAGGGAAGTTTAATTATGGACATCCTGCATATATATATATATATATATATATATATATACAGGGTGGCTAATAAATACTGTGACAAATATCGAATCATTTAATTACACACAGATGAAATAGAAAATGGAAAATACAACAATATTATGAACATTATACATGAAAGTTTACCATGAAATAATTTTACTCGAATCGACCGCCATCTTTATCGATTGCTAAATATAATCTCTTACGCCACTGTCCTATTGTGGCACGAATGATTTTATGAGGTAATTTGTCCCATTCACTCCGTATGGAAGCTTTGAGGGAGTCCAAACTTCTGTGCTGCTTAGCATTTACTTTAGACTCTAAAATCCCCCAAATGCAATAGTCTAAAGGATTTAGATCTGGTGAAGAAGGTGGCCAATCTTCTTGCTTGATAAACTTCGGGCAATTGGCATGGAGCCATTCCTGTGTTGTTTTGGATAGGTGGGACGGTGCAGAATCTTGCTGAAATATCCAATTCTTTTTGGGATACAATCTGTTAGCATGTGGTAATAAACGTGTAGCCAATACTTCCTGTTTGTAATATTCAGCATTGATTTTTACCCCTTTATCGATGAATTTCAGAGGCAGTTTTCCATTGTGTGACACTGCAGCCCAAACCATAACAGAATTCTTGTTCTGAAAGCGTTTAACAGTTCGAAGATTTTCAGGTATATCCTCGAAGGTTGCTGAATATACAACATCATTTTTAGCATTATAACTTTGTTCTGTACAAAACAGCTTCTCATCAGAGAAAATTATTTTTTCAACACTTTTGCTACCGTGCCGGTTCAGCAATTTCTTACATCTTTGTAACTTTTTTACTATTTGTGCAGTAGTCAAACCTGGAACTTTTCTTTTGCGATAAGGGCGAAAACCCAGGTCTTCATTTATGATAAGTTGCATAGTTCTGCGACTGATGTTCTCTTCTGCAGCCATTTTATTTGCAGAACGTTGTGGATTTCTTCATATCTTTTCACGAATTCTTTTGATACGTTCTTTTGTACGAACAGTGCGTGGACGACCGGACCTTGGTCGATCTTTACAGCTATTGGTATCCAATAATCGATTTATAGTCCTATATATAAACGTCCTATTAAAACCAAGGCATTTTAATTGCTTAAATATTTTACATGCAGAAAATCCGCGATCAAAAAGCTGTTTAACCATTAACCTTTTGGCTTCCATCTTTAAAAATGTTCTACATGTTTTACTTTAAACAAAAATCGTCTGCGTTTACAAAAAGTTGCCAATCACACAAATAGATAGATAAATTGTTTTTCCAAATGATTAAAATTAACTCTTATTTTTTGGAGTGTTACAGTATTTATTAGCCACCCTGTATATATATATATATACTAGGGGCTTCGCCCCTAGGCTCGCTACGCTCACTCCTCTGGTGAATCAAGTGAATGAATGACTCAATAGTTGTTTACAGCGATTGAGTCATTCATTTGTTTACAGTTGAAGCTTCCCCCCCCCTCCCGGCGAAATGGATGAAGCCCATCTATAGGTGAAAAATTGGATCTTCTTTCATGTCCTTCTGCAAAGGAAGCGAATGAGAAGATTTTTTTGAAGTATTTCTTTAAAATTCAATTAAAAATCGAAATTTTAAGATAGAAACTTGAAATGAAGTTTATATGAATGAGAAAGCTTTCATCTTCCAGTTGATATAAATATTTTCTTTGTAACATAATAAGTCTGAGAGCATCGAATTTATATATCTCGAAACGCATAAATTTTTCCAAAAAGTGGGTTTTCAATTTTTATAAAAATATCAGTCTGTTTTAAATTATTTTTAAACAAATGAGGTCTTGTTTGAAGGAGAAATGTCTGTAGTCTGAGATTGTAAAAAAAAAATTCTACGATCCTTTTTTGGCGAGTTATCGTAATCTGAACATGAAAAAGTCAATATTTTCCCACAAAACATAAAATAAAAAAAACTTAAAGTCCGACGAAGATGAGACATGTCTTACTTTCTTCCCTACATTGTTCTGCATCGATTGGTATCGGTCTCGACCCCATACCCCCAGCGGTTTCGGAGGAGATAGCGTGACAAGCTTTTGACAGCGGCGGCGGCGGCAGCGCCAGTTACTTTTTTTTAGAATAGAGAGATATATATGAGATTAGATGTATGACACACACACTGATGAGCCAGAAAAACTGGTACACCTGCCAAATATCGTGCAGGGCCCCCAAGAACACGCTGAAGTGCCAGAACACGACGTGGGATGTACTCGATTAATGTCTGAAGGTATCCTGGAGGCAATTTACACCATAAATCCTGCAGGGCAGTCCACAAATCCATTGGAGTGCGAAGGTGTGGAGATCTCTTCTGAACAGCACGTTTCAAGGCATCCCAGATATGCTCAATAATGTTCATGTCTGGGGATTTATGTTACCAATGAAAGTGTCTAAAGTCAGAAGAGTGATCCTGGAGCCACTCGGTAGCAACTCCCGACGTGTGGGGTTTCGCCTTGTCCTGCTGGAATAGTCCAAGTCCGTCGGAATGCACAATGAGCATTAATGGTTATAGATGATCGGACAGGATGCATATGTACCCGTCACCTGTCAGAGTTGTCACAAGACGTAATAGGGGTCCCATATCACGTGAACGAACTGCGCACGCCCCATACCATCACAGAGGCTCCACTACCTTGAACAACCCCCTGTTTACATGTACGATCCATGGATTCAGGAGGTTGTATCCATACCCGTACAAGTCCATTCCCCCGATACATTTGCAAACGAGACTCGTCAGACCAGGCAACGAGTTTCCAGTTATCAGCAGTCCAATGGAGATGTTGGCAGGCGAGGCTTAAAGCTTTGCGTTGTGACGTCAACAACGGTACACGAGTGGGCCTGCGGCTCCGAAAGCCCATATCAAACACGGTCCGTTGAACAGTTCGCACGCTGACACCTGTTGATGCTCTAGCATGGAAATACGCAGCAATTTGAGTAAGTGTTGTACGTCTATCTCGTTTAAGTATTCTAGTCAGTCGTCGACGGTCTAGTTCTTTTAAGGTCTTTTTTCGGCCGCACAGCTGTTGCAGATTTGATGTTTTACCGGATACCTGATATTCACGGTACACTCGTGAAATGGTCGTGCGTGAAAATCCAAATTGCATCGCTATGTCGGAGATGCTACGTCCCATCTCTCATGCGCCGACTATAACACCACGTTAAAAGTCACATAAATCGCGATAACCTGCCATTGTAGCTGCAGGAACCGATCTAACCGAGATCTAACCAATCTAACGAGATAGACGTACAGCACTTACTCAAATTGCTGCGTATTGCAGACACCTGTTATCTTATATAGGCACTGCCGACCGCATCGCGTTACTCAAATTGGTTGCATATCTCCGTTATTATCATACGCACGAATGTGCCAGATTTTTGGCCCTTCAGTGTATCCACACACACACACACACACACACACACACACACACACACACACACACACACATATATATATATATATATATATATATATATATGTGTGTGTGTGTGTGTGTGTCTAAAGAACTAGCATCTACTTCGTTAGAAATTGTTTATCCTCGAAATTCTTGAAAGTAATTGTATTCTACCGCACTACTAGAATTAAGTGTAAAGAACGATTCTTATTATGTTTGTCTCATACACCTGTATAATATTGTACCAAAAATACTCAAATATCAACTTCTATCAGTTAAGAAAAAAACTGAATCGTTTTCAAGACAATAGAGATCGACTTAGCGGTACATTTACGTTTAGACTTTAGAGGAGACTTTTTGCGTTCATTGTATAAAAACGAGTTCATCATAGAGATTCTTGTGTTCATTGGAGAAAAGCTAGAGCAAATCCTTTCCTTGGTTGGAAATGTTATTTATTTGTAGATTCAAATCGAGATCAAATAACTGATTGCTTAGCAAGGGCTGTGATTTACTGAATCCTGCTGCCACGGACCATTACATAGTGTTGAAGCAACGAAATATGAATTTATTTCACTCATGAACTTACACTGATTTAATGAACATTTGCGAAAAAAACATAAAGCATTTGGAGCACGAATTTTTACTGTGCATGAAGAGCATTGAGGAAGCTTCTAACCACGATTCTTCAATAATTGTCAAAGAATATAAAGATGGCTGCAAGATGAGTGTTCGGTAAAACAGAAAAAATAAAATTCAATCAGCAATACAAAGAAAAAAGGGTTTATAATGGGCTTTTATGGTATGTCAGAAAAATAAATGACTATTTTGACTGACACGGGAATAGAAGAGGTGTATTGTATATAGATGCCTCAAGTAGGATTTGCTGTTTCGATTTCCTGTTTGCTACACCAAAGACATGGGACACTGCGTTCTGCCTAAAATAATAAATGGTTGAGATTACATATGCTTAATAATGTCAACAGAAATGCAGCTATTTTACTCCCTGTAAAAAAACCCCACTCTTCCTAGTTTTTCCATAACAGCCGTAAAAACTCACGTTGAGTGACCACGGCCATTTTGGATAAGTTGATTGTCAGATGGCACATTTTCGCTAAAAGTACTTTTAAAGCTTTTACACTCTCCGGACTCAAGCTGTGATTACGTGATTGATGAAGTGTCCTTCGTAAACCAAGCATGTCACTTAATGCGGAGCATTTTATTCTTTTCTTGGACAGAACAATGTTCTAACCCCATCGTTTAGTTCCGTGGTTAATTTTACAGGAAGCAGAGTTGTTGAAATGGTGTACTTGTTTAGTATGCTTCAGCAAAATATGGAAGTAGTGTATCCCGAAGACCCAGCAGGGCTTCAGGGAAGTTGATGATAACAGTGGAAGTTTATATAATGAATTTTTGTTATTATTTATTTTTTAAAGCATGTCATGTCTTTTAGAAAACAGTAGAAACATAATTTTTTTAAAAAAATTAGCATTGTCTTATAAAGTACTGAGAACGGCTTCTATATGGGTAAAAAACTGAAAATAATTAATGCATTCAAGTCCTAAATTTGTACAATTAAAGGAATATGTTATCAGAGAAAACATTAAGGTTATATTGTATTTATTAATGATAAAATAAATTAGAAGTTGTTAAAATTATATGAAATGTATACACCATTCCGGGCATGTGTGTACTTGTGTGCTTTTCTCACAAAGTGGCCATGGATAAATATGGACGAATATATATATATATATATATATATATATATATACCTTTATATATTTCTACCGTCCGTGTGTATGTCACTGAAATTCTCCTAAACGGCTGGACTGATTTTAATGAAATTATGTGTATGCGATTAAGTTGATTCGATAATGGTTTAGATTCACAATTTGATCCGATAGAAAATGTTTTTTAGTTAATTTATTTATTTATGTGTTGTTGTTGATCTTTGGTTAGTTTAGGTACACAATTGGATCTGGTAAGCAGCACCGCTGCAATCGCGTTTCAGAATTTTATTTATTTTCATGAATTTTAATGATGTATACACGTGCATTCAATAATTGGATCCGGTAGGCAGCGCTGCAATCGCGTTTCAGATTTTTTTTAAATTTTCATGAATTTTAATGCTGTATACACGTGCATTGAATAGCAATTAACTTAACCTACAAATTTAAATTGTCAATTCTCATTTGATTCTATGCAACTATGAAGTATTGAACAGCTCATTGATTAGTCATACTAATAGCCATATTAATGAAATTTCATCCACATTCTTGCTAATTTTAAGACAGGTCGAGTTGTGATAACTTTCCGGGTGGTGGTGTAAGGTTTTTTAAAAATAATTTTTTTTACATATTTTTTCATCAAAACGGTCCAAAGTATTTATAGTTTAATAAAATAATTTTATGATTTTTGGATTTACAACGTTTGAACAGCACAACGTCTGCCGGGACCACTAGTGTGTATATATATACATATATATATATATATATATATATATATATATATATATATATATATATATATATATATATCACAGGGAATATGAAAAACGCAACGAATTAAACTGGTATCTATGAAATTATGAACCTGTTAAATTGCCTTTTAACGTTCTTGCAATGTCATACGCTGTTATAAACGAATGAAAGAATGGCTTTGTCAAACTATAGAGGGGAAAAGACGGGTAAAATCAAAAACCGCGTAACTCCGAGTTTGCGTAAGTCGGGATAGAGTAAGTGAATATTACTTACTTACTCTCTCTCTCTTTCTCTCTCTCTCTCTCTCTCTCTCTCTCTCTCTCTATATATATATATATATATATATATATATATATATATATATATATATATATATATATATATATATATATATATATATACACACACACTGCTGGCCACTGTAAATGCAACACCCTGAAGGAAACATGCAAATAACATGAAATTTACAACATGCATTAGCGGAGGTGAGATATGCAAATGATTAGAATTTCAGCGCAGACGCACATCACGCGCGCCTGTGGCGCCACTTCAAAGCACTATTTAAGGCTTGGAGATTTCGACGATTTCAAGTTCGGCAATTGTGTTTTTCTTGTGGTTTTTTCAAAAAAACGATCAATTATGCCTCGTCGAAAACAGCGATCATCTTTTGATCAAGTATCCGAGTTCGACAGAGGAAAGATAGTGGCCTACCGAGATTGTGGATTATCTTTCAGGGAAATCGGTAGTCGTGTTGGACGAGACCAAACAACTGTAATGCAGATATGTAATCGTTGGATGCAGGAGGGTACGACGGACCGGCGTGTTCGATCGCATCCACCTCAGCGCACCACTTCACGTGATGACAGGCAAATTGTGCGCATGGCAGTGACGGATCGCTCAGTCACATCACGAACCATAGCGCAGCACATGCAGTCTGTAACGCATCATCCAGTGTCTGCGCGTACCATTCGACGCCGTTTACAGAAAGAGTGGTCTGTCCGCAAGACGTCCATTGCTTTGTCTACCCTTGACGCAGAACCACAGACGTCTCCGCCGCCAATGGTGCGATGACAGAAGGATGTGGACGGCAGTATGGAATGAAATTTTCTTTACTGTCGATTCACGCTTCTGTCTGCAACACCACGATGGTCGCATTCGAGTCTGGAGACACCGTGAAGAGAGGATGCTGGAGAACTGCGTTATGCACCGCCACACTGGTCCTGCACCGGGTATTATGGTATGGGGCGGTATTGGATATCACTCTCGCACACCTCTAGTACGCATTACCGGTACTTTAAACAGCCAGCGCTACATCTCCGAGGTGTTGGAGCCAGTTGTCCTTTCTTACCTTCAGGGCTTGCCCACAGCCATATTTCAACAGGATAATGCGCGACCACACGTGGCACGCATTGTCCAACGGTTCTTCGTCAATCGCCAGATTGAATTGTTTCCCTGGCCGCCTCGCTCTCCGGATCTTTCGCCGATAGAAAACATGTATCCCATGGTTGCTCTACGATTGACCCAGATTCCATCCCCAGCTGCCACAGCAGATCAACTTTGGCAACGTGTGGACGCTGCTTGGTCTTCTGTACTCCAAGAACTCATCCAAAGTCTCTTGGATGACTTGGATATACATATATATACAGTTGCCATATTTTATCTGAATCAATGCCGAGGCGCGTGGCAGCGGTGATCTTCAACAATGGCGGCTACTCTGGCTACTGATTTTGGCAGGAACCACACTTCACAGTAGTCTATAAATGTAATCATTTGATACTTGGTCAACATGTTATGTACAAAATAAATTTTGTTGTGATATCTCTTGTCTTTCTTGGTGTTGCAATTTGGGTGGCCAGCAGTGTATATGTATGTATGAATATATATAAATATATATGTCTCTCTCTCTCTCCCTCTCTCTCTCTCTCTATATATATATATATATATATATAAGGTTTGAAATAAATTGTCATACACAATAAATATGAGGATAATTGTAGAAATCCAGAGGTATGGGATAATAATGAGTTAAAAATTAATGCTATTTTACGACCCATGTTGCCATATTTTATTAAGATCTGTATTATACCTCTTTTGTGAATCACGAGTCTTTCGGGAAACAAATAATGATGAAAAGTTCAAACTATTTCTTGCAGTTACCTAGTTTGTGTTAATAGTGAGCATAGGAAAAAAAGAGGCTGTTTCTTGTTACATCTTATATGAAATACGTGTTCTAATAGCCCTCTTTCACGTAAGAGAAACATTTATTTAGAATACTTTATTTCTATTCAGAAAATAATGTCAAGACATTTCACATTCTTTTTTTATATCAACACGTTCCTATTACAATAGTAAAAATAAGTCGCGTGAAAACCTGTCGTCAGCATAACTGAAATCACCGAGATAGACACCTGTTTTGTTCGTGAGAATGTGGGCACAATGCCCGTTTTCATACTTCAAACTTAAAAAGGTGATAAGATAAATAAGTTGAAAGAAAGGGTGTCTTCAAGTGTTGGCAGTAGGAGTGAAAATGAGACATGGGACGAATAATAAAAACTATATATATACATAGAATATTTAGCCGTTAAAGAGAATTCTTTTGAGCGGGGATTCTCTCTATTCTAATAAAAAGTTACTGGCGTCGCCGCCGCTGTCAAAAGCTTGTCACGCTATCTCCTCCGAAACCGCAGTTGGTATGGGGTCGAGACCGATACCATTAGATGCAGAAAAATGCGGGGAAGAAAGTAAGACATGTCTCATTTTCGTCGGACTTTAAGCTTTTTTTTTAATTTTATGTTTTGTGGAAAAAGGTTGACTTCTTCATGTTCAGATTACGATAACTCGCCAAAAGATCGTAGAATTTTGATCTTTTTACAATCTAAGACTACAGACAGTTCTCCTTCAAGCAAGACCTCATTTGTTTAAAAATAATTTAAAACAGACTAATATTTTCATCAAAATATTAAACCCACTTTTTCGAGAAATATCGTCACATATGTGGATGTAATATCGATGCTACTCGAGTTTTTATCTTACAAAGAAAATATTTACATCATCTGGAAGATGAAAGCTTTCTCATTCTTATAAACCTCATTTCAAGTCTCTGTCTTAAAATTTCGATTTTTAATTAAATTTTAAAGCTGAAACAGTGATTCAACAGTGATTCTCCTTCGCATAAGGGTGACAACAGTAAATGGCTGTTACACTGCCCGAGAATCACCCCTATGTATCTAGCTATTAGCCATAACAGAGGAGCGAGCGTAGCGAGCCTAGGGGCAAAGCCCCTAGTTTATCAAATAAAAGAAAATTTTGCAGGAACTTTGTTTAAAGTAGCCCGTATGCTTTGTTTATATATATATATATATATATATATATATATATATATATATATATATATATATATATATATATATATATATATATATATTTATATATATACATATATATATACATACATATATATACATATATATATTACATATACATACATATATATATATTACATATACATACATATATATATATATATACATACATATATATATATATATATATGTATGTATATATATATATATATATATATATATATATATATATATATATATATATATTTATTTATTTATTTATTTGTTTATTTATTTATTAATTTTTTTTTCTACCCAATAAAAGGTGCTTGATGACTTTTGCAAAATTTTTAGAATTGCAAAATTGTACCTCTGAAAACTGTTAAGACTCATTTTATTTGTTCCTATTCCGATATGATACATGTTAAACACTGAATGGTTTTTAAGTATAATGATAAACTTTTGGAGCTCTTGGGGATCCATTCTCCACCACAAAATCGCTGCCAACTACGTTAACGATAACGCACGTTTCAGGAAGATAAATGTCAATACTTGACAACCCAAATATTAATAAATTGGAGAGTGATTGTATAAAGCAGTTTTACGCAGCACACACACACACACACAGACATATATATATATACATATATATATATACTATATATACATACATACATATATATATATATATATATATATATATATATATATATATATATATATATATATATATATATATATATATGTGAATGTATGTGTATGGATATTTCCTACCTGAGCTTCACGTGTAAAACTTAGGACATCAGATTTTCCCCCCATATCCTTCTGTGACGTTACATAAAATTACCTTATTTAAATATTAATGTGCATGCTTTATTTATAGCCTCGAAACCACCCATGTACGATGCGCGGCGAAAGAGAATGAAAATAGAAATCCTGAAACGGATGAACACGACATCATAATAATTGAGTGAGAAATATTGCGGACACGAGGCCGTTCTGATAGCGGAAATTTTGTAAGGGTTTTGAGAATGTGGTACGGAAAACATACACGTTGCTAGCAGAACAATGTCTGCCGCAACGTTAAAATTAACGATTCCTTTTTTAGTCCTTTGTCATCAAAATGTGGGAAACTGGGGAAAATAAAGGTTCGGAATACGGTGGAGGTTATCTTCATTAACTTCATCCGGGGCATTGAAATTAAGCCAGGCAACTGAATTAAATCGGCTTTTGAAATCATTTAGGCTTTTTTCCATGACAAACAATATAGCGCATGGATCTCCAGCAGTGAAAATAGTGTACATTTTAATTTTTCACATGACGGAGATATATTCTATGAGTGATCAATTCTCTGAATTAGTAAAAATAGTAAGCTTAATTAAATTTCATGTTTTACATGTGTCTCCCTGGAAATGTTTCGAAAGCTTTAGTTTTTTGAAGCTTTAAAAACTAACGGATGTTTGCAGATTTTGTACTCATTGCGACAAAGTCTTTGTTACGCTGTGATAAATGAAAATTAACCACAAATTCAATTACAATGGACATATCGTTTCGTATGTTTATAATTTTTCACGGCATCAATACTAAAAATTGATATTTGTTTCAGTTAGATACCTTTTTGGGAGGATTATTGGAGGCTATATCAGATTTGCCTCTACCGTCTGTATACATTTGGGATCGACCTGAACAAATTAAGTTTAGCACATAAAATTTAGAACGCATGAGTGTGATATAATTAGTTATATCACAGTTAATTTTAGTTACTCCGTTAATCAGGTCACCGCAAAGCTTTTCATAACTATAAAACTGAATACTATATAATGTTATTTTCTTTTATAGTTTTCTAATCTTTCTGATATTTTAACCTGGATGCATGATACAAGGTGCAGCAGAAACAACGTTCTGATTTTGAACGTCAATAACAAAAGGACAAAGCAACATAGAGAAAGAAATCTTTCATACCTGAGAAAAATAAAAAAAATTATTTATTTATTTATTATTTATTATATTATTATTATTATTGGTTATTAATTTTATTTATTTATTTATTTATTTTATTTATTTATTTATTTATTTATACCCTCTGAACGTTTTTTCTGCCGCACCCTGTATTAAATTTATATCGTTCTGTGACCTCAATAAATATCCAAATTGTTGTGAATCTATCACAAGAGAACTTTATGTTTACCTACTTTGCAGAAATATAAAACTTCATAATATTATCACCTTTTACAGTTTTCCAATCTTTCTGATAATTTAACCTTGATACACGATCATTCGTATCTTATTGTGACAAAGATAAAAACCGATATTCTTGTGTATCTATCGATATCTTCACTTGCTATCCAGAACTGTAGAATATTATTTTCTAATCTTCTGATAATTTAACCTGGATAGATATTATATTTATATCATTATGTGGCCAAGCTAAATACGCATATTGTTCTGAATCTATCACAAGAGAACTTTATGTTTACTTTTGAGAACTATAAAACTTTAGAATATTTTTTTTCTCTTACAGTTTTCGAATCTTGTTTATAATTTAACCTGGTTGCATGATATTTCATTTGTATCGTTCTGTGATCCGATTAAATACCCATATTGTTATGTATGTATCGAAAGAGAACTGTACTTACTTTCCACGACTATAAAATTAAATATTATAGATTAATACTTTCATTATCAATTTTCCAATCTTCGTCATAATTTAAACTGGATGCATGATATTACATTTGTATCTTTTTATGACCAGGCTAAATATACATACTGTTGTGCATCCATCGAAAGAAAAATTTTCTCACTTTTCATAACTATAAAACTGAATAGGCTAGAATACTGTCTTATTTTACAGTTTTCTAATCTACCTAACAATTTAACCTGGATACAAGATGTTACATTTATATATGGGCTTGTGGCGGCCCTGTGTTACAGCGTGCTGGTTTTCGGTACTGAGGGTGCTCGGATCGAATCCTGGCGTCGCGCCACGAAAAAAGCCTCTGTTGGTGTCGTCCTTTCATAGGGGGTAATGCTGTCCGCCTATAAGGTGTCCCCATAATAAAATGGACAGTAAACTGCGGCGAAGTATAGGCGAATGTTTGACGGCAAATGCCTCCACTTAAAAACAATATATATATATATATATATATATATATATATATATATATATATATATATATATTAATTACCAGGGTAAATACCCATATCAATGTTTTTACATTTTCTGTGGTATGTATTTTCTTCAGGACATGTTAAGAAACGTCAGGTCACACATTACCATCTTCATAATGTATTATTTTCTATCAGAGAATGCAGTTTACTCGTCTTTCTTTTTTAATTTTTACGAGATTCTTTTAATTAATGTTTCTAGAGTTAAATCTTTGCGACCGAAGTTCGGAGTTGTTTCCTGCAAAGAGTTTTCAATGTCCGGATCCTGTATTGTGTCTTCACAGTAACCCATCCGGGCGATATTTCTACGAGAAATATTTTGTATGATCTTGTTTTGGCAGGGTAGCTTATGTAATCTATATATATAAAACAGTTCTGTAACTGACTGACTCACTGACATACAACGCACAGACCAAACCGCTGGACCTAAAGGGCTGAAATTTTGCATGGTGATTCTTCTTATAATGTAGGGGTGCACTAAGAAAGATTAAAAAAAATTCTTATTAGATTTTTTAAAATTAAATTTTTAAGCTGTTTTAAACATTCTGCATTTAAAACAATAATGTGAGGGTTATAAAACTTCTATCACGAGAAAGATCATAAAAATTCTTTAAAATGAGATCGTTTTCGAATCTTTACCTCCATTTTCTGATTTTTGGCGAATTTTCAAAGATTAATTTTTAGAATTCAATTTATTAAATGCTGATCACGTGATTTCTTTTTCTGGTACTTTAAATAAATTTATCGGCACGTGCATAACAACTAAATAGACAAAATAATCTTTTATTCTTGCTAATGCGGCAGACGATTGGACATTATCCAAAAAAGTATTAAAATACAGTAAAAGATATTATGTTACTCAAACTGTACTATATTAACTGTATTATATTCTTTAGTATGTCCTATTACATTTAATTTGAATATTTTCTTCTACATTATTTTGTCTATAAAAATATCCCTTACGTTTTTATTATAATTTTTTTGTTATTTTTTTACATCAATTCTATACATTGATCGTCGTATTTATGATATATATATATATATATATATATATATATATATATATATATATATATATATATATTTGGCATTAATTGCATACATTGACCGTTGTTTTTAATTTGAATGTACTCCGTAGCGAAATGCCGGTTTTCATCTAGTTATTCTATATAAACACTTTTCTGCATTTTACCACATTTTTTGGCAAATGAGCGTGTGTGAAATTTTTCCTTAAGGTATGCAAAACGAACTATAGAGAAGATCTCGAAGCAAAAGTTTTGGATTTGGCAGTTTCGTTCCATTATTTTTATCGTTAAGTTTTTTGTTGAAATATTTAGCAAAGTTTTGTTTTGGCAGCATAGTTGCACATTGAACGCTACGGTCTACTTTTTCTTCGCAAAGGCTAGACCAGGATCTACAGTTTCGAGCTGATTCACGCCAAAGTTCAAAGCCAACAGTGGGACTCGAACCCACAGATTCTGGAACCGTATGCCAGTGCTGTAGCCATTCAGCCATCGCCAGGCTTACCAAACAGAAGGAAAGAATAGCAGTTAAAAAGAGAGTTCAAATTTATGTCAGTATACATATACATATACACACACACACACACACACACACACAAACACACACACACACACACATATATATATATATATATATATATATATATATATATATATATATATATATATATATATATATATATATATATATATATATATATATATATATATATACAGTGGAATCTCGATCTATCGTTTTTCAAGGGACCGATTGAAATGAACGATAAATGGGGGGACACGATAGATGCGGAAACATAACAAAGCAATAGGATCGTTGGGACTGGATAAAATGAACGACACATACGGAAAAACGATGGATCCGAAAACGATCGATCGAGATTTCACTGTATATATATATATATATATATATATATATATATATATATATATATATATTCTAAAAAAAGTAACTCCCGAAGCCGCTGTCGAAAGCTTGTCACGCTATCTCCTCCGAAACCGCTGGGAGTTTTGGGGTCGAGCGCGATACCAATGGATGCCGAAAAATGGGGGGGGGGGGATGAAAGTGAGACATGTCTCATCTTCGTCGGACTTTAAGTTTTTTTTACTTTATGTTTTGTGGGAAAATATTAACTTTTTCCTCTTCAGAATACGATAACTCGCCAAAAAATGATCGTAGAATTTTAATCTTTTTACAATCTTAGATTACAGACATTTCTCTTTCAAACTAGACCTAATTTGTTTAAAAATATTTTTAAACAGACTAATATTTTCATCAAAAAATGAAACACAGTTTTTCAAGAAATAGTGACTTTTTCATCTTCAAATTACTATAACTCGCCAAAAAATGATCGTAGAATTTTGATCTTTTTACAGTCTAAGACTTCAAACATTTCTCTACTAAACTAGACCTCATTTGTTTAAAAATATTTTAAAACAGACTAATATTTTCATCTAACATTTCATCTTGAAACACAGTTTTTCAAGAAATATCGTCCCCTATGTGGATGTAATATCGATGCTCCTCGAGTTTTTATTTTACAAAGAAAATATTTACATCATCTGGAATCTGAAAGCTTTCATATTCATATAAACCTCATTTCAAGTCTATATCTTAAATTTTCGATTTTTAATTGAATTTTAAACCTGATAATTCAACATTGATGAAACGTCCTTCGTATTAAGGGTGACAACAGTAAATAGATGGAAGCTGTTACATTGCCCGAGAATCACCCCTATGTATCTCGCTATTAGCCATAACAGAGGAACCAGCGTAGCGAGCCTAGGGGCGAAGCCCCTACTATATATATATATATATATATATATATATATATATATATATATATATATATATATATATATATATATATATATATATATTTATTTATTTATATATATATATATACTGACATAATACATATATTTACACACACACACACACACACACATATATATATATATATATATATATATATATATATATATACTATGTTAGAGTCCTATCCATTTTACTCTCGTCCATCTATACATGGTGTGATTAATCTAAATTGTAATGCGATGTTTCCATTTTCACTCAAGAGAATGTAGGAAGGAAAAGAAAACATGGGAAAAATTAAAAATGAGAAATTGGAAAAATGAAGTAAGTTACATTAAGAAGGTAATGATCTAACTAGATATTGAAATCGTTGCTTGAGGCTTGATTGAAAACTGCTTTCGAGAGACGTCAAAGCAGATTGAGCTGTAAAAATAACAATCCTTCATTATAGACATAAACTTAAAAAGGACAAAGCATTTGGCAAAAATAAATTTTAGCCTGTTAATTTATTCATTCAGTGTATCATAGCAAAAGAAATATCTATTACAAACAGTACGGTTCCGTCGCTGTAGTGTTCAGATACAAATTTAGAGATTCGGTTTTCTTTATCATGGAGGCGTAGTGATCTACGTGCATGCCTAATGGAACGCAAGTTCCTTTATGGGCGCTTTCTTTGTCGCAGGTCCCGCATTCTCCAGAAAGAAACTTTTCTAAGTTTTCGCAAACGACGCCCATTAATTCACATCCTTTGTTGTTTATGCTAGACAGGAATAACTTTATGGCTCTTTTGTGGTTGCACTGGATCTCACTAAGACCTTCAGCATCTGGAAAAAATAAAATAATCGATGTCGAGGATCATAGGAGCCTTTGACATATCCAGCAGAATCGCCATGCTACGAACTTTGATGTAATGGAATTTCCTCCACAACTTTGACTCGGAAGAACATTTACATGCAAAAATAATTGTGATATTACGAAAAATCATTGAATATGACAAAGTTTTATCCGATTAATAAGAATTCTTTCGATTGTACGTTAAACTTGGTGAAAGAAACCAGTTAGAACCACCTGATAGGCAAAATGATTCAGAGCTGTTTCTAAATACAGAATGAATGGACGTAGGCTTATTTACGATTGAGGCTATTGTATGTTTGTTAAGAATTTGACATTATTCCGAATTGTGAGGAAAACCTATGACCAATAACAATTCATTAAAGGACTGATATGAAATTTGCAGTAACAGTTAGAAATTTCCTTGTACTGAAGGAGGCTTTGGGAAAATATTTGACGTCACCGTCATGTTTCTCAAGTTTATAAAAGTAAGTTTATATGAGTGAAGCTAAATGACAGATATTTGTTCTATAGTATGAAGCATTTTTAATAGTAGGATCTGCGAGCTACATAAAGAATAATGAATATAAATATTCAAATAAAGAGAGGTGTACATATGTTTGATTAATGATAAACAGTATAAAAAAAACTACCATGTCCTATGCAACTAAATTCAATTCTCGGTACCAAACCGTTTCTGGGAGTTTTTTCCACTTATTTCGTATTCTTACATTTTGATCTTCAGCAAGTAAAAAGCCATGAATATTTCAAAATTCCGTATATAGAAAATTCCCAACCGTGTGATTGGAATTAAATGGGACTCTCATATTGCTAGAATGGATGAAAAAATCCAGTACAGAAGATTCTTGTTGCAAGGCCCTTTTCTAGTCGGAAAAGAGAAAGGCCAAAACTAAGACGGCTCGACTCTGTTGAATCAGATTTTAGAGAGATTGGAGTGAGGAACTGGCAGACCAGGTCTAGAAATACGCTGTCCTGGAGGAATCTTCAACTGAAGACCTTGGCCCACCCTGAGCTGTCGTGCCAAACATGATGAGAAAATTCTAAGAATTTTTATGTATATATATATATATATATATATATATATATATATATATACAGTGGAATCTCGATCTATCGTTTTTCAAGGGACCGATTGAAATGAACGATAGATGCGGAAACATAACACAGCAATATGATCATTGGGACTGGATAAAATGAACGACACATACGGAAAAACGATGGATCCGAAAACGATCGATCGAGATTCCACTGTATATATATATATATATATATATATATATATATATATATATATATATATATTCTAAAAAAAGTAACTCCCGAAGCCGCTGTCGAAAGCTTGGCACGCTATCTCCTTCGAAACCGCTGGGGGTATGGGGTCGAGCGCGATACCAATGGATGCAGAAAAATGGGGGGGGGGGGGGGAATCAAAGTGAGACATGTCTCATCTTCGTCGGACTTTAAGTTTTTTTTACTTTATGTTTTGGGGGAAAATATTGACTTTTTCATCTTCAGAATACGATAACTCGCCAAAAAATGATCGTAGAATTTTGATCTTTTTACAATCTTAGACTACAGACATTTCTATTTCAAACTAGACCTAATTTGTTTAAAAATATTTTTAAACAGACTAATATTTTCATCAAAAAATGAAACACAGTTTTTCAAGAAATAGTGACTTTTTCATCTTCAAATTACTATAACTCGCCAAAAAATGATCGTAGAATTTTGATATTTTTACAGTGTAAGACTACAGACATTTTTCTTTTAAACTAGACCTCGATCGAGATTCCACTGTATATATATATATATATTCTAAAAAAAGTAACTCCCGAAGCCGCTGTCGAAAGCTTGTCACGCTATCTCCTTCGAAACCGCTGGGGGTATGGGGTCGAGCGAGTATGAGTCCAGATATAATAAAAAATTAATATTTTACCTATTTTAGTAAATAAGGCGTTAACAGGCAATGCCATTTGAAATTAGAGCTGAGTTTACGCATTATAAGATATTTAACCGTTTGTATGTAGATGACGGTAATTAAGTCCTGACTATCAATCTTATCAGGTAGTTTAGAAATCAACATCCACAATTTACCAAAACTTGGGTGTCCAAGGAAAGACAAAATTGCTTCTCCCATGTCTTTGCAACCTGGCTGTAGATGACCTCCGTTTGGATAGAAGTCAAAGTGTCCTATGCTCTCCGTTAATCCGAATCCTGCAAACAGAAGAAGGAATAAGTTAGTCTTGAAATTCTCTAGAAATTAAGTGCTCTTTTTGATAACATATCTTTTTTACTTTAAGGGGTTTTGTATGAATTTATTAACGACAAAGCAAAGCCCAGTAACTATCATGTCCTTTTACTAACAGACATATAAAAAATATATCACGATATAATATTGACCTTGAAAATCTGTCATGTTTTATAAGATTATATGATTCTTGACACTATGATATGTATCATATGATATGTATCAGTATATCATATGACCAGGGAAATCCTGTGCAGCTTGTCGTCTTTGACGAAAATTTTCGAAATGAAGTCTTTCGTAAGTTTACAACATTACTAATTAATTTTTTAAGGGAAAAATCAAAGAAATTAGCAAATAAACAATTTAGGACCTGTTAAATATGCAATAAAACAGCATTTTTTAAAAGATAACAGCAAAGTTAATTAACATTAATTTTTCAAAACTGTGGCAAATGATCTTTTTGTATTAGGTACCACAAACACTTTTTGAAAAGTATCAACGTAATTAATTAAATAACTGCATAAGAGAAATGTAAAAAATGCAACAAATAACAATTTTTATTATATACATAAAAGATAACAGATATAGATTCTTTTTAACTACAACTAACTGTGTTTTGTACAGGATTCTACATGGCTCCAGTCTCATTCTTAGTATGAATTAAAAAAAGAAAATTAGTGAGTTTATATGCAAACAGAAAAATTTTAAGAAAGAATATTAAAAAAATATTCACCATGAATAATGATGTTTCTAGAGCTTTTCTGTGAAACTCTGTTAGTCTCAAATTTACAGAAAATTTTAAAAAATAACAAAACTGAGGACAGGAATTTAAAATTAAATTTCCCAGAAGTTTCTCGCTGATCTTGGCGTCAAAAAGTTCGGCACAAGATATGGGACTATTCCCTATGAACGTGAAACATCAACATCGTTATATATATATATATATATATATATATATATATATATATATATATAATGTTAATGGTTATGGTTATAACCGTGATTCTAGGAGATTAGTACATTGCGTTAAAAATATAAGAATAAAACAAGAATTCACTTACCACAATTTCTGAATGAATGACACTTTATTTAATATATGAACTAAGAGAGTACATAATGATTTAAACGTGGGCATCACATCTTTCCTCCAAGGGCCGGGATGCATTAGGATTTCTTGAATCCATTAACATTTGCATTAATTCTGTACTATATGCGTACTTGTAGAAACCCATCTAACATGTGGGAAGGAAATTCGCTTACAGAAGATCGATTTATTTCTTCATCGGTATTTTGATGATTGATTATTCTTTTTATGCGACACGTCAAGCCACGTGGTTCAGAACCATTTTTTTACAAGCAGATGGATGGGTTGTCTCGCCGAAAAATTCGCGAAGACTGACTCCACATACAGCTCTTGAAACTGAAATTCAAAGATCGCCGCTCTTTTTGTGTTGCCATCGTTTTTATCCGAACTTTGTAGTCGGGGAATGTCAGTGCGCGCGCATTCATTGAAGAACCGCCGCTTTGAATCGTACGAGCAGGAGTAAAGTTGGGTGCAAAACAGTTCCGACTAGTGTAATGAGCGGGATGTGAATATGCGTTATCTTTAGACAGCTATCTAAATTGGTAGGGACCCCCAGCCGAAGCTGTCAGTCACAGATTTACGGTACCGACTCTTCGGGGCGCCAGAGAGAGACTTTGTACGGAGCAACAATACCGATGTCATAAAACATCGAAAGTTAAGGAGTCAGCTATAAATCTGATGTCAAAGGTCGAGAAGCGGGGAACTGTCCGGTGAGAAAATATTTCAGGCACGGGCAGGCGCCAGAATTAATTAAAATGAACCGCAACATTTACGATGCGGCCAATGAAATGAGGGGGACCGGGAATATAACCTATGAACAAGGTAGCCCGTCACTCATCCCAATAAAGGGGTGATACGAGCGAATGAAAAGACAGTAAGGCCAATGTGAAATAAAGAAAAGGAAATATATATACGAGTGTTGGAGAGTTTCGAGAGAGCCCCTATAAAAAAGAAACTAAAAATAAACTAAGCTGATACAGGGAATCCGAATAATACGAAAATTAAATGCCCAGCGAGAGCTCCCTACGAAAATAATAAGGAAAACAAACTAAGCTGTTACAAGGCCTAGAAGAATCCTGAGACGACGTAAAATTGATTGCCCAGCGAAGGTTCGCAAACAAATTTCAGCAAATTTCAACTATACCACAAGTATGGAAAAGATATGAATAAACTAATGCTACCTGGCCGATACCTGAATGAACGTGTACGCACCCTCTTTATAGACGACCAAGGAATGTACGGAGATTGGAAACCATTGATAAGAGATTACCGGCACGAAGATTGCTACGAGGTGCCGAGGGGAATGCGCATATGACCGACGACCAAGTGGTAGAGACGAGCTCATCGATAGTGACAGCAGCCCCATGGGTGAGTATATTTGCTAACATTATTTATTTCACATCCTTCCTTATTACATACTCGCCACTTGCCCGGAAGGTTCGGCATTGCCAAATATAGGATGAATATGATGAATTGTAATAGTGAATAATTTATATAATTGATAATATTAAGAATTCAGCGTTATGCTAGGTAATGTGTATGTAAATATATATGTGTAAATAAATTGTAAATATGTATAACAAGAGTGTCTTATTTGAGAGTTGTACCCCTTTACTTAGTTAAGTTGCTGAGACAGAACTGGTCGCAACAATGCAAGATAGATGATCGTTATTTTATGGCCCACAGTAAAACCTTCATATGATAAGGGTCAAAGTGGTATTGCAAATGGAAATTATGGTGGTGAGGTACTTCGTAGACTATGGACAGAGACAGTATAATAAGGAACCAATTGGGCAGGAACTACTGAGAGAAAAACAGCCCACTACCCAATGAAAATGAGGGGAGGGCCAGAATGCCCCCCCCCCCGTAAACGGACAACAGCCCCTCCAAGTAAGAAAGAAAAAGGAGAGAAGGTCCAGATTTATCTCAGAATTTTTTCTGAGTGCTCATCCTCTCAGACCTCATCCTCTCAGACCTCTGAGTGCTCATCCTCTCAGATCATAGAGAGTCTCGACTGCCTCGGAGTCTAGGAGATGTGCCAGTAACCCGCCAAGATGATTCTGTATATGACGTGATTTTGGGTCCCTGTCATCGGTGCCATCTTTCATCGCTGCATACTTCAGTTTTAGTAAGTGCCTCCCCATAGACTCTAAAAATCATTTCTTTGACCATATAATTTACCTCTGCTTCTGAGTTCTCGTATGTAAAATGTTAATATGAAAGGGAATATTGTGCTTGTAACAATTGCAATTTAATTGAATTGTGTGATTTATTAAATAAATGTATGTTAAAGGTCAATGCTCTGTCTTCCTTATTTGCTCCAACACACGCATGCAACCATTGTTTTAAGGTTATTTTATAACCAATAGTGTGCCCTTTGTTCAATTTTTGCCAAGAACACTACATATCACGATGGAATACACCAAAGTCCTCAAGAAGCCAAGAGGCATAGCATCGGCATCTTTGCCTGGAGAACAAATTGCAAATATTGAAACAGAAGAAAAGCTCGAAGAGATTGTTAATACTTTTGAAGAAAATTTGAGCACTGGCCATACCGAAAATCATATTCCAAAGGAAAATATTGAAGATGAGTTGCAACCTACCATGTTTTCATATCAAGCCCTGACTGAACGACACGAGTTGATTTCTATAAAAAGAGTGGTCGCGAAAGAGAATCTTCTACTGCAAGCAACGAAAATGCTACGAACCTCAAAAAGAAAATTTCCACCTGCTCTGTTGGCCGAAATGTGTTGGCGGTCGTTGTTGGAATAGAACACTCCGACTTTTATAAATTAGCAAACAAAAATGGTACCATCAAGCAGCTTTATACCCGCAATCAGTTCGTAATTTGTAAAGAAAATTTGCTTTCCATAGATGAGATTTCTTCTTAAGAAATGTCGTTCAGGGAAGCAGCTGCAACTAATTCGAGAAGTGGAGGGCAAAGCTATACGCTGTCATTGCAAAATGAGTATTCCACGACTAAATGCAGTTGGAAAAGCAAGGGACTCTTGTGCAATTCAAAGTGTCATAACAGTTTAATTTGTTGCAATGAATAAGATTGTATAACGTCAATAATATAATTAAGTTTATTATTGGTATTATTTTCTTTTCTCATTTAGAATGTATTGTTCGTTTTAAGTTCAACAGTTTATTTACATGATCTGTTACTTTAGCTTTCTCCGACTTTGACATATATACTAACATATTTTAATAATAAAGTATGATTAAAAACGTAACAAAAACATTTTTATTCAACATTCACCATCAGTGCATGGTGAATGTTGACACACACACACACACACAAACACACACATATATATATATACATATTTTAATAATAAAGTATGATTAAAAACGTAACAAAAACATTTTTATTCAACATTCACCATCAGTGCATGGTGAATGTCGACACACACACACACACACACACACATATATATATATATATATATATATATATATATATATATATAAATATATATATACATATATTACGCATATAAGATCTAATATCGATTGCTATAAATGTGTCATGATGGTTATACATACAATCAAGATTAGTATTACACATAGTATCGAACTTGTTTATCCTTGAAAAGAGAACATCTACAAAGAGAAAATCAAACCTTGGAAACGTGATGCTGCCGCGTTGGTGTGAATGGCATCCACCAAGAGAGCATCTCCTCTGTCTAGCCGCACGACGGGGTCCACGTTCGTAAAATAAGGACCAGCAGGATCCATAGCTATTAACAGTGAAAATACACAGATTGGTATTTTTCAAATGCAATATTATAAAGCCCATCTGAAAACGGTCGGAAAATTTTGAGCGAGTCACCGCAGCGGGGACGAAATAAATTAAACAAATTATATGTTAAAATGATTTTGAATGTCTAGTCACCGCGTTTTTAAACACCCTGAAGATTACAGTGCCACCTTTTTCTTCTCTCTTCTTATTCCCATAACATCGAAATTACGTTAGGACATCAGACTTGTACATCTTTAGAGGAATGCAGAGCGCATCCTCTAAATATCGAAAACTTTGCTGTTTCTCTGACTGATAACTGTATGTCTGTACACGAACTGATTGCTATAGAGCAGTGATGCACAGACCATGGGTCACCAAAAATACTAGAGGGGTTTGGTGTATATCATTGAATTGTTTAATTAAAAATATACTTTAAATTTTCTATACATATATATATATATATATATATATATATATATATATATATATGTATAATAAATACGACGATCAATGTATACAATTAGTGTAAAAAAAACCAAAAAATATATTTATAAAAAAATCGTAAGAGATATTTTTATAGACAAAATAATGTAGAAGAAAATATTCAAATTAAATCTAATAGGACATACTAAAGAATAGAATACAGTAAATATAGTACAGTTTGAGAAGCATATCTTTTACTGTATTTTAATTTTGTTTTGGATAATGGCCAATCGTATGCCGCATTAGCAAGGGGAAAATATTTTTTTTGTCTATTTCATCGTTATGGACGTGACGATAAATTTATTTAAAGTACCAGAAAAAGAAATCACGTGATCAGCATTTAATAAATTAAATTCTAAAAATTAATCTTTAAAAATTCACCAAAAATCAGAAAATGGAGGTAAAGATTTGTGACATAATGTCACTATGTAGAAAATTAATTACCTTTTCAGTTGTTAAATATAAAATATAATTATCAATATCAACTTTAATTAACCACTATATTTAACTTTATTAATTTATATCATCTCTTAAATTAATTATTCGCTAGCTGTATTAATATTAAATTTGCTCGGTTAACTTAATGATTTAAATATAACTGATAATTTTCCAGGTACAGTTTGAATTCTTAAAGCTATTACATTGTTATTATCTACAATAATCAAATATATCAACAACAGAATCGATTCTCATATTTGAAATCGCTTGGCGATTCGAATCCTTAAGATCTTATTTTAAAGGAATTTGTAGGATCATTCTCATGATATAAATTTTATAACCCTCAAATTGCTATTTTAAAAATGTAATTTAAAAATGTAATTTAAAAATGTAATTTAAATTACATTTAAGCTTAAATTGTAATTTAAGCTTAAAAATGTAATTTAAAAAAAAATCTAAGATGAATTTTTCAAAAATCTTTTTTAGTGCACCCCTACACTATAAGAAGAATCACCATGCAAAATTTCAGTCCTTTAGGTCCAGAGGTTTTGGTCTGTGAGTTGTATGTCAGTCAGTCAGTGAGTCAGTCAGTTACGGTACTTTTATATATATATATATATATATATATATATATATATATATATATATATATATGGTATTGTTATATAAGGTGTCAAACAGTGTTGCAAGGTATTAATATTTCAAACAGTCTTTCTATACTTACATTGTTTTAACGATTGCTTTTCCTTACTTGTGTGAGACTGGGTTTGCAAAATTAATTGCAATAAAAATCAAAGAACGGTTAGAGACTTAACACGGAAGCCGATATGAGAGTAGTGCAATCAAATATTGAAGAAATATTATTCGAGCTCTAAGCTCACTCTTCTTATTAAATTTTTTTGCCTATTTTAGTTTTATATAATTTCTTTTTTCAATGCGGAAGCCTTTTTTGTAGAAATTCACCATTATTCACCGCTGTTTTACTGGTTTCTTTATTACGGGGGCACCATATAGGTGAGCCAGCATCACTCCCTATAAGGGGGGATGAAACGGAAATAACCAAACCTTATTCGGAATTTGAACCCAAACCTGAGCTGATACGTTTCATAATAATTTCGTAATATATTTTCCCCTTAAATGTTACATAAAGATCATTATACGTAGAAAAAATATTAAAACAATTAGATACTTGCCTTTAAAATTTAAAATTAAAAAATTTAAAAAATTTAAAATTTAAAATTCAAAATTGAAAATTTAAAATTCAAAATTTAAAGCTTGCTTGGGTTTTGATATGTTTGCATGATTTTTACCACTTTTGAGCAAGGGAATGATTAACAATCACATTTTCGGAAAAGGAAAACAGAACATTTGGGAACGAAACACGTGTATTACAAAATCTATGCTGAAATTACTATAATTGACTTTTTTAGCATAACGGATCAATTTGACACTATTCCGAAATGTATTTTAGAATCTCTTCCACATAGCATTGAAGAACATTACCTGTTATTCTTCCCAGTTGTTTCACACGTTTCCCGGCATATCCCGCGATGTGAGCCCCCAGACTATGACCAATGATATGAACCGATTCCGGTGGGATACCGACTTGTTCCTAAAGGGAAAACAGAAATATTAACTTTTAAAAGGAAAGTGTATGTGTGGTTTTGTATGTGAGCGACGTAATTTAAAAATTATATATTTAACACTGAGGTGGGATCATCTGCCTCTCAGGCAGCTATGGTTTCTTTATTCAACGCTGGGCCTCTTACCCTTCGACCTTGGGCACTGTGAGTCTACAAGTGCTTCAGTCAACATCTTGTCTTCACTGTGGAAGGGTGATTCGTGACGCCAGTCTTCTATGGTTCAGGTCTTGCCATTTTTCTAGAACAATGTCTGTCTACTAGACAGATATTCCCACTAAAATATGTTTAAATATCTGACTGGCCGGCAGATATTCTTCATACATTTTGTATAAAATGTACAGTAAGGCTGAAAATCTTTCAAGATTTGAGTTTTTGAAGGTTCTGAGAACGACTTTGGCCAAACCCTGTTTCATGTTACATGTTTTGAAACGAAGGCTGAGTAAGACTGATTTTCTTAAATGCCTCTGCAAAATTAACCGTAATATAACCTGTGATAATTAGTTCTGTTCAATAGAAGTTGGTCAAGAATTAAGGAGGACGGTTTGACAGTTGTGGATACCATGAAATGTAATAAACCACAAATACCCTCTAACTTTCTAGTTATGAATACCTTGGGAAGAGATATTCCATCTATATCTGTCTTCCAGGTAGATGTTCCCACTAAGCCATTTGCGCAGTTAAGATGCGCTGCAGCTTCCCATGTTCAGTCGTTGGCCGCCAAACTCTAAAATTTTACATTTTCCGTCGAATCCTATAGGAATATCAATTTGCGTCCAATTTGCATTTCCCATTCTTGGTGCCTGGAGGTGACACATAGTTGTTTGAGTGTTTATTTTATTACAATGAATGGTATTTTTGGTATAGGTTCATTTTAAGTTCAGTGACAATGACTGATAATTTTAGCATGTAATTAAGATGTTAAGTAACTAAATGATTTTATAAGTTTAGATAAGTTTGATATCTGTGTTGTAATCTCATGTGCAATAGTGTCATGTATTTAGTGAGGACAGGGTCTGTCTGTTGAGTAATATTTGTTCCATGTGTTACAACGTAGTTAAAATATGTCCGATTAATTAATTGGGGTAGAAATCTTAGAAATGATTGTCAAGTAAGTTAAGATTGAGGAATGTATTGTAATGATAACTGTGAAAATACCTTAAAATGATAATGCTTTATGTGTGTTGTGTTTTTAACCATGTATGAATTTATTATGTGTAAAGGTGTTGTAATATTGTGTCTCAGACTGAGGGCAGTTAGGATTTTTTAGTGAAGTTTAAAATAGGCGGTTGTGACTCTTTTGAGTTAGGGCTGAAGAAAGCCAAAGGGTAATGACCTCTTGGGATTGGTTTCTTGTGGGCTTTTCTAAATGGACCGTCTGAACTTGCCTTTAGCCTTTTAATGTTTAAAAAGACTTTTAGGGGAGAGGAGTTGTAGCAGCGGCAACCTTTGTTGACACATGCCTCCACTCCTTCCTTGCTATTCTGTAAAATGGGCAGAAAGGTTAAGCGGTGTGTGTGATGTAGTCTACACATTCTTCGTGCGGGAGACGTAATTGCCTCCATTCCTCATGTGTTGTTCGGAGAACAATATTGAAAAGGCAAACTGGCCGAGGGGGACATAAAGTTCAGCTGTCTTGGCGGCAGATGATCTCTATAGAAAGACCTGTTAATAATGTTTTCTGTTCCAGAGAATCGTACATTTTTCAGGCTAACAAAGACCGGATGATGGGCCTATGCAGCCTTTCAGCTCCAATTACGGTAAGGTAACTTGGAAAAACATCGTTAACGAGACCGTCCATCAAGAGGCATGGTAGATGTCCAGTTGAAAGAGGACCGCGGCCGACAAAGAGAACCGACACTGGGATGTCGTTTCAGCCGGAGGGAACAAACAACTGAGGGAGCGGTCAGGAGCGAGATGACGTCAGCGGGCTAGCGAATTGTCCCGAGGAGCGCGGGGCTTTTATAAAGAGGGGATCGCTGACTCGCCGGGGGGAGAACGCAGAGACACAGAGAGAGAGACCAGGAACCGGAGAGGATTCTCGAGTTGTTTTGACTGGAGGCTCGGGAGCTGTGATTTAGCTATGAGCCTATTGAGTTCGCTTTGTACGTGTAAGGTGCCCATCTACTACTTGTAAATAACAATGTATATAATTTTGTTAGTCCAATAAAGGACGTAAGTTAATCAAGAATATCTGGTGTCTTGTGTCACAAATTAATGACGATACTTTTGCAAGGCGCTGTGGCCACATTATCACAATATATATATAAATATATATATATATATATATATATATATATATATATATATATATATATATATATATATATATATATATATATATATATATATATATATATATATATATATATCTGTTGCTAATAATTAGTAAAATAAAAATAATAAAAACTAGTGTAATTAAAATAATAAATAATAATAGCTCTTAGTCATAATAAATGTCGAAGTTAACTTAGATTAAATAGTCCTAAAACACAGTATCCACAGTAAGTTTGCTTCTGTGTTTCCTTAATCTTCATGGTTGCAATGTTTGTGACGTCAGTATCTTGCGGTCTCCTTAACTTAACTTCCACTTTGTCTGGCGCCGGGTTTGGTGTTCTATGATAAAGCAACTGGTTAGTCCTTCTTCGGTTTCATATGGATTGTACGGTGTCTAACTTTGTTTATTGCTCAGATCATACTTATCAGAAACAATCCATTGGTTTTTAGACAGTATCGGCACCGCTGATGACAAGATGCTATCAAAAACCTATTTTCACTCATCTTTTCATGTTTTTAGTTCCTGGCCCTTGTGGTTCTGAGCATATACTGGTTTTTCACTTTCAACTGTGTCTTTTATATATATATATATATAATCCCTCACAATTAACTAAGTTTCAAGCTATCAGGAATAACTGAAACCGGGAATGAAATACAAATCTCTAAAGTCTAAACTCTCAAAAGGAGAAGCGATATAGAAAGGCTTAGACAGAGAACTATTTCCATCTCTTATCTGTATTCAGTTTCCAGATTCCATATGATTGTAATCGAAAGCGTACATAAAACGTAATTACCTGCAAACGTTTGATGAAAAGCGCGAGCTCGGCTCCAACGACCCTCGTGTTGGCGACTGCTTGTTCATAGAGAGGACCGTCTCCTCCCATCCAGTCGACGATGAACACGTTGCTTCCACCAGCGTTCAGCAGAGTTTCAACCATAGGCTGTAGATCATTCAAACAAAATAAGCAGGTATCAACTATTCAAATACAGAAATGCTTAGCAATTTAAAATAAGGGATCTAAACTTTCCCTGGAATGTGAACTTATGTATCTCACAATATAAACATTACTCCAGCAATTAACCGATGCGATTAACCTTGTGAAACTGGAGAAGCAGGTTGAAGTATGAACATAAGTCCTTGTGAAGAGATTGAGCATACGAGCGCGAATGAACATAAACGATACGATACGTGTATTAGCAGGGATAAGATACTGTTGTAAATAGTTGTTAATATCCTTTATTTCTGCTTAATTTAAGTCTATTTTGTGTTAAATACTATTTATTTACAGCCAGGTATCAATATCCACCACAGCATCTCTACAAGAACTTTCATGATTTTTTCCTGAAGAATGGTATAATATGTTCTTAACCACTATTTATGACTTGTATAATTCAATTCCAAGGTGAATCAGGTGGTATTACACGACAAAGGTGATCCTGCGCCGTAATGATAAAGATTTTCATGATGTTTCTTAGTGTTTCCATTATTTTGATAACCACCTGTATGTATATATATATATATATATATAAAGCCCTTAATCGTCGTTTTTATAAAGGGGCTATGAAATTTCCCGTTCTAATGAGGGAATCGGAAAAATGGGACAGTAAGCTAGAGGTTAATATAATGTATTATGGTGTTTCTTAGTTATATCATTCAACAAATAAATGAAATCAGCAATGGAGTAAGTATTTGTTTTCACTATAAATTTGACATGGTCCTGATATAAATTCTGCACTGATTTAGTACAGGGTGATTATAATTAAAGTTGGACTTTCAAAAACCTGTTAAAAAAGAACCACTGGTAAGAATGACCTGAGATTTACCTGAATATACGCAAAGAAGGGTGAAAGGGTATGACATAAGAAAAAAAATAGTTGAAAATTTTAGCAATTGATGGCTCTTTATTCCTCATAACGTCAATGGGTTCGGTGACCAGTGACATTTGAATCTCATTGCAACGGCTTTTGTTTGAGTTGCTGGTTAAACCAACTGTACTGTTCAATGTGCATGACTGCATCGGTGTTTTACTGAAAAAATGACTTCCAACTGATTCAGCAGTTGTGGCACTTTTAGTGGAGAGCCGATCCACCGTGACAAGATCACGCCACATCGGATGGGAAAAATCGGTTTTTAACTGTCGCTAGACATGAAATGTTCAATATGCTGTCTACCGTTTTCTGCCACAAGTTGAAACCGGACCAATGGTGGACGCTATGAGACTGTTTTGCGCAACCATATCATTTCAGCACTTCAACAGCGTGCATGTGTGGGTAGCATAGTTTTTATGCAAGATGGTGCTCCTCCACACATTGCAAATTCAGTGAAGCAGCTGCCCAACAGGCATATCGGAAGTGATAGAATTATCAGTTGTTATTTTCCAACAGCTTGGCTTCCAAGATCACGTGATCTTAATCCTTGAGATTTCTGGCTATAGGGTTATCTGAAAAATCTTGTATTCAGTGGTCCGATTGCCAACTTAGCTGAACTGAAGACACACATTGCGTAACACATTCACAACGTCACCGCTGATACATTCTGGTCTGTTGTGGAACATGCTGTTTTTAGGTTTCAACTTGTGGCAGAAAACAATGGACAGCATATTAAACTTTTCTTGAGCAAGTCTCGCGACAATTAAAAGCCTATTTCTCCCAACCGACGTGACAGCAACTTGTCGTGGTGGATGACTTGAAACTGCTGGACAACTGCTGAATGACTTGAAAGTCATTTTTTCAGCAATAAAACCGATACAGTCATGCACATTGAACATTACAGTTGGTTTAACCTTTAACTCAAACAATGGCCATCGCATTGGAATTAAATGTCACTAGTAGCCGAACCCATTTACGTTATGACGAATAAAGCGCCATCTATTGCTAAAATTTTTAACTTTTTTTGTCTTATGCCATACCCTTTCCCCCTTCTTTGCGTATATTCAGGTAAATCTCAGGTCATTCTTACCAGTGGTTCTTTTTTAACAGGTTTTTGAAAGTCCAATTTTAATTATAATTACCCTCTATTTAAAATATTGAAAAAAATCAAATTTTAGCTAGGGTGCCCCGAGGTCTTAATACAATTCTCAAGGATTCCGCAAACGTAAAAAGGCTTGGAATCCCTTATATAACTTTAACTTAGTACATTGTAAATAATTCAACAGAAAAGTAAGATAGTATATTACAGGAATAAGACACAGACAACCGAACGAAATTAACAGAAAACCAGCACTTAGCACTAAATTGTTTTAAATCTCTTCAATAAAAGATTGCGCCGTTGCAACAAATCTTCATACTGAAAACAGATAACGATAACTAGTAAATTGTAAATAATTTAAGAGAAAAATAAGATAGTATATAACAGGAAGAAGGCATTGACAGCCAAACGGAATAAACAGATATCCTGCACTTAGAGCTAAACGCACCATAAATTCAAGATTCTGTAGCAGTAAAAGAACATACAAAAACTAATCTATATAATGAGGCAACCAACCGGTCACTTCATCAGGAGGACTAACCGAATCGGTTACTTCAAGGGAGAACTTTCTGAATAGTCCCACTTACATCTTTCCATTCCGGAGCGGTCCTGCTAATGTATCCCGGCACCACGAATTTCGTCCCCGCTCGTGGGTCGAAACTCGTATGCAAGATGTCCATTACGCCGCCGTGCATGTTGCTGAAGTTGGTGGGAACCTTCGGATTGCCGGGAGTGTAGAGCAAGAATTTTGTGTTGATGTCCTCTCTATCGTCTGGCAAGAGACTGAGGGGTCGCTCGATGATGTCGAAGAATGGAGAGTTAGCGTTGAAGCAGCCTAGCTCGTCGATGCATTTCTCTCTCGTGAGGTGGCTTAGAACTGTAGGAAACGCAATACCACTTGTTATTAGATGGTTTACGGTAGTCGATGGAATCTCATCTCTTAGAAAATGCATTTTGTAAAAAGTCAGTGAAATTCACTATAATGCAGGGGCAACTAAGGTGATAGTACTTAAATTTGCCATAATTGTATTGGTATGATTATATTGAGTATATTATATTGATTGTATTGATTCATTGATATGATTATATTAATTACTAGCTGAAAACCCGTACTTCGCTACGGAGTACATTCAAATTAAATACAACGGTCAATGTATACAATTAATGCCAAAAAAATATTTATAAAAATCGTAACGGATATTTTTGTAGACAAAATAATGTAGAAGAAAATATTCAAAATAAATCTAATAGAACATACTAAAGAATATAGTACAGTGCATATAATGCAGTTTGAGGAACATTTCTTTTACTGTATTTTAATATATTTTTTGGATAATGTCCAATCGTCTGCCGCATTAGCAAGAAAAAAAATTTTTTTTGTCTCTTTCGTTGTTATGCACGTGACGATAAATTAATTTAAAGCATCACAAAAAGAAAAGAAACCACGGGATCAGCATTTAAAAAATTATATTCTAAAACTTAATCTTTAAAAATTCACCAAAAATCAGAAAATTGTAAAGATTTGAAAAAAAAATTTCCTGTTAAAGGAATTTTTAAGGATCTTTCTCGTGATATAAATTTTATAACCCTCGGATTATTATTTTAAACGCAAACTTTAAAGAATGTTTCAAAAACAGCTTAAAAATTCAATTTAAAAAAATCTAAGAAGAATTTTTGAAAAATCTCTCTTAGTACACCCCTACTCTATATGAAGATTCTCCATGCAAAATTTCAGCCCTTTAAGGTCCAGCGGTTTGGTCTGTGCGTTATATGTCAGTCAGTCAGTCAGTTACGGAATTGTTTTATATATTTAGATAATATATCGATTCATATTTTTTTATGGTAAAACAGTCAAAACTAAAGATGTTTTCATCTCTTTTAATCACCAGGTCTTAATAAAGATTCATAATTGTTGCCATAATTTCATATATATGATTATATTGATTATATTGATCCATTGATATGATTATATTGATTATATGATTATAGTGATTCGTAACTGTGCTATGGTAAAACAGCCAAACGTAATGATGTTTTGAACTCGTTTAATCATCAG
Source organism: Dolomedes plantarius (assembly GCA_907164885.2). Classification (NCBI taxonomy): domain Eukaryota; kingdom Metazoa; phylum Arthropoda; class Arachnida; order Araneae; family Dolomedidae; genus Dolomedes; species Dolomedes plantarius. Next base: position 83,308,163 of record OU015490.1, read on the forward strand.
GTCTCAAAGAAGATGCATAATTGTTGCCAAAGTATTGTTCTTACTTGGTCATAAGATGGCTGCTAAGTTTCGTTGCAGCCATCTTATGAACAACTAACATCTTATGACTCTAGTTTTCGTTGCTCATTTACAAGAGACAAGGAAGGGGGCGAAGTAAAGATGGTTTAAATTCCTTCCTCTAATAGTTAGAGAGTTATAAATTGAAAGCAAAGTTTCAGATGTTGATAGTTAAAATGTTCCGTTAAATGTGCTCTGAGAAGTGGATTCTAGTGGCTTAAACTAATAGAGTACACTGTATTAACAGTAGAAAACCATTTTTCAACATACTGTTTTCTAACTTCAGAAATTACGGTAAAAGACCTTAGAAATGATGCATTTTTTATGACGTTTTCTTAAACAATAAAAGTGCGAGAGCTGTTTGTTGAGAACTCATCCAAGAACGTTCCCAATGGAACACTAGACTGTATGTTTTGTAACCAACAGCAGCATTGGGACCTCTTGTTAGAGGTTATTCAAAAGGAGTTGTTCTTATCAAAGAAGTATGCCATGGTACCGGAAATCTTTGTGCTTCTTTGACAGGACATCAGTCATTTGTGAAGATCGTCTTGAATGATGTTAAATCATCGCTAAATTTTCAGATTTTAAGGAAATAATAGAACAGAAAGGAATCTAAAGGACGACCAAAGAATATGTGAAGTAGTGTTCAATAATTCTATAGTTTCCTTCCTTCATAAATCTGTAAATATTTAATATATAAACAATTCATTCTTAATATGCAAAAATTACATATGCAGTAAACTCTTAGCTTTCTGAAGTTATGAATTTAGCAAAGCATCACTTTGCCTATTATTATATAATTTAAAAGGATTGATTTTGGAGTTCTGTACACCACAGTTTTACTTAAATGATAAAAGTTTATAGATATATAGTAGTACTGCACTGTTCAGCACTGAATGTAACCTTTAAAGTAATAGATTAATTTTATCGCTAGTTACGTACTGTACACTTTTTGCATCACATACCATAGATTTGAACTATCTAGATCAGGGCCGCGTTTACCTCTAAGCAAAATTTTAGCATGTGCCTGATGTAAAGAGGGCACCATAGAGAGGTATTTGTCAATGAGAACGTATTCACTGCTGCTGAAAAAACATAATTTTATAACCTAAAACAAAATGATCTCCACATTTCCTAACTTCGAAATAAGTTTCAGATTGTTTTTAACAATACCAATGAGCAATGACGAAGAAGAAAGTTCATTTTCTGAACATGGTAAAATTCAGTGCGATATTGTTTATATAGTACTCTTTCAGAACAAAAGCTTAACGCACTGGCATTAATGTACATAGGAAGAGATATTCTAGAAACATTTTATGAGTATGTCGTTAATAATTTTACAGATTCAAATTTAGAATATTTTTTTAATTTAAAAAATTTATTTTATACTGATTTTTTACTTTCATCATATATTGTTTAGTAATCTCAAAGTAATAAATTTCCACAACTTCAAAAATTGTGATTTTTTTTAAAACAAATATCACTCATTTTGTTTATAGCAGTAGGGCCCCAACTGTCTTTTGTACGCCTGAGGCTCGAAAAGCTGTATACATGGCCCTGACCTTGACATACCCCAATCTAGGTGTCTATGAGTTTGCTTGATTTCTTACTTGAATCAATTTACAAAGCACACTCCTGCAGCACAGAGCCTTTCTTTGCGATTTCGTATGAGAAAATCCACACAAATATGGTTAACATATAAGTAGCATTGAGATATCACAAAATTTAGCCCTTTTGTGGGGTGCATCATTCCCAAGGTAAACTATTTTATTGCACAATCTTAGAATTTTCTAATTAAATAAACATTTACGTACTGTCCGAGCCGTGAGCAACATTTTCACTCAGAAAGATCAGCACCAGAGTCGTCGTGGGTAGCAACATCCTTAAAGTTTGGTTGAACTGAGAAGAAAGGATTAGTGATCACACCTGTTTTATGCTTATCCACCGTAGAAACTTTTTCCACGTTACCGATATGTGTTATCTGTCTCAGATAGCAACTATCTAAAACTACTACGTGACTGAATTCCGATGCTGAGCAAACAGAAAATTGTATCTTAGTGATTTTGGATTGTAAATAGGATTGATTGAGAATTTATGGCCAATTTAATAAACCGAAAGCCGTGTTAATGGGCAGGAAGTAGCATCTTTAAGGGGTCAGAGGACCTTGATGCTCTACGAAAAGACTATAAATATGGTCTGATTCTAACCACAGAAACTCAAATAATATTAGAAAAAGAAAATTTCTTTCTTTATACATATAAAGTACATATCTTTAAATATGTCATACTTAAAAATGGAAATTATAAATCTCTAAATAATTTTCAAATTAGCAGTTTAGAATTATATATGATTAACTGCTAATTTTGAGTTTGTGTGCAGCATTACTTTTAAACTATCGATAGGAAACTGATGAAACTACACTCATATGTATATTTCATGGTACTCTACATTTTAAAAATAGAAAAATGTGCAATTCTGGAATACTTTTTTTATGTGGGAAAATTATGCAAATAAGTTTGATAATTTTTGAAGTTTTCCAATTTTATGCTCAATTTTTAATTAAAATAATATTTATTACAATTTATTTGGTTTTACATTACAGGTATATATATTACAAGTGTATTCTGACCATTGACTATTTTCTGTAAGCATATGTCTCAATTTTATGATGTGCGCAGTACTTTATGATTTTTAATCACCAGTTAATCATATAAAATTCTAAACTGCTAATTTGAAAATAATTTGTAGATTTATAATTTCCATTTTCATATATGACCATATTTAAAAATATGCACTTTATGTTTATAAAGAAAGAAAATTTCTTTTTCTAATATTGAGTTTTTGTGGTTAGAATTGGACCATATTTATAGTCTTTTCGTCAGGCTTCAAGGTCCTATGCCCCCTTAAATGCCCTTTTCTAGAAAACTGATTTTTCAGTTACTTTCGTAAAGGAGAAAGCCAATAATTTAAAAAGTTTTCAATATATTTCAGTGAAATGTTGCAATGGCGTTTTACATATTACGAACTATGTTTTGACTTAAAAGTTAAGCTATATATGTTAATTTAATAATTCTAGAGGCACCTGTATTTTTAAAAAGATAATTTAAAAAAATTAGTGTTTTTTCCCTTTTTTGTATATTTCAGTGACTTTTGGAAATACAGTGGTACCTCGACTTACGAGTTTAATTCGTTCCATGACGGAGCTCGTAACTCGAAATACTCGTATCTCGAATCAATTTTCCCCATTGAAATGAATGGAAATGCCATTAATTCATTCCGGGCTCCCCCAAAACACCGCAATTTTTTGTTACATGTTTTTAAATAAGAAAAATGTGCTTATAAACGATGAACATTGTATAAAAACGCAATACAATAGGATTTACTGCGATAAATTTGTTTTATTAAGTGTAATGTACAACATTTACCTTGGAGATCAGACTTGAAGATGCTGGTGGAAGAGGAGGAGAAAGGCTGAACTACAAAATTAAATCTTATTCGTTGATTTTTGACCTTTTCGCCCCGCTTTCATCACTTTCGCTTTTATTACCAGCTACTCTCTTAAAGTGAACGAGTGAGACACGGAAGATGGGCGATTGTTGCATCGTTCACTGTGGCTGTAATGTCCAGATTCTTCTTTCTGAGAATCCGAAGAACGTTTTCTCAGAATCCGTAGAAGGGGGAGAGCTTACGATCCTAGGACCAAGGTCATCCCATCTCCTAGACCCCATGGGGAGTTCCAGTGTGGGGGAGGGAATTGCAGCTATCTCTCTGTGAGAAATGTTGGGCGCTGTCCGATTTCAGAGGGCGACTCAAGTTTGGGCAGAGCAAGCTGACCCGGATGGTAACTGTTGAGTGTTAATCTCTCGGTTTAAGACTGGACAGTAGTCTCAGAATAATATGTATAAAATTGTATAATAATTTTACATAAAGGTTGTACATATTATATGCTTCGTGTGTTCTCATTTGATGAGCACATAATATGGCATTCGCTGCTCAAACTAGCGGTGGTATATCTGAAGCTTGCTCGTAACCCGAATTTTAGCTCGTAACTCGAAGCAAAAAATCAACCGAGAGAATACTCGTATCTCGAAAAACTCGTAAGTCGAGACACTCGTAAGTCGAGGTACCACTGTATTGTAAAACTTTTACTTCAGAACACAGGTAAGTGTCCCAGTAATATATACACTATCTACCAATCAGTATTTTCACACCCATGCAAATGACGATATCTGCGATCCTAATATACGTCATGGCCTCCGCTGTTAAATATCGTGTAGGAAACCACATTGGCGTGAGTCGCATGCAAGATGCCCCGAAGTGCAGAGTTATCTGATTTCGAGAAAGGTGTAATCGTCGTATATCACAGAAATGAACGATCCTTAATATGGCCTATGTGAATCAGAAGTGAAAGGTGAGCGGTGATTGTCGGAATGTGCCTCGAGTCGGCAGACCCGCGAAACTGGGAGATAGAGACCGACGGGTGCTGCCCAGAGGAATTCGAAAGAACCGCACCCAACCGATGGCTCACATACTCCAGGGGTTTCAACAGGCATCCGGGAGTGTTGTTTCGATGAACACCATCCGTAAGGAAGCACATCTGCTTGGTTTTCGTGGTCGTGTTGCCCATAAACCTTTGATCATGAAGTCCAACCTAATGTTGTGCAAAGCACGGTGAAAGCGGACTGTAAATCAGTGGAAACTGATTCTCTGAAGCGACGAATCAAGGATCATCCTCTACCGTTTGGATGGCAGGGTCTCGGTCTGGCGTCTGCCTGGAGAACGCCTCCTGCCAGAATGCACTGTGCCCGCAGTAAAGTTCGGCGGAGGTGGAAATATGGTCTGGAGGTGTTTCTCTTGGTATGGACTGGGGCCCTTGGTCCTAATTCATGGTAAGTTCAACGCCGACGCCTACTTCACTATATTGGATGACAGTGTTCTTCTTACATTGTGGCAGTTTTATGGGTTGCACATGTTACTTCCAGGGTGACAACGCCAGCTGTCATGTTGCGAAGTGTGTCCACCATGGATTGGTATGCTGACAATGGGGTTAACCAAATGGACTGGCCTGCCCATATCCCAGACCTGAACCCTATCGATAACCTCTGGGACGAGTTGGATCGGCGAATTAAGGGGTACAACAACTGTCCAATATCGGTGAAGGAACTTACATTTCTTCTCCAAGCCGAGTGGAAGAAAATACCACTAGCCGTCATACAAGGATTTGTGGAGAGCATTCCCCGGAGGGATGAGGCTGTAATTGCTTCTCGTGGATGCTCTACCAACTATTCAATATGAATAAATTTTGTTTTTCTTTTCTATCACAGGTTTCCAAATACTTATTGGTAGATAGTGTAGTTTAAAGGAAATTAAAATATATTAAGTTGTCTCCGGCATAAGCACTCAATTGTACTTAAAATTTGTAAAAAAATATCCTATATTTTAAAATGTTACGAAATATTTAACAAAATTATATTTGTTTTCAGGATTGTATATCCCATTTAAACTAAAAATTTATGTATTTAATCAGTGCTGTCTATTTTTGAAAAAAATGTGCTCCGAACGTAGGCAGATACCTCAAGTGTGCATCAAGAAATTAAGAGATAAGACTTACAAAGGCATTGTTATATTGTAATAAAACACATGAATTTTCGTGGAATAGCACTTTATTGTTAAATGACAACACTAGATGGAATGGCATCATTTGAAAATGGGTGCATTCGATGGTGCAGAGAATAAGCATGATGGTTTTGGTGGACTTGATTGAACAACTTCTACAACTTTTTCCCAAAGGAATTTTCCTGCAAAAAATGGCAAAGGACCTCCTGGAAACCACTTGACCTGCATGTGGCAGACCTTTTTTGCTTGTTTGTTTTGAAACAGGTAGTTCTATTAGTCATCCGAGATCAAATAGAAGGAGCATGTTTCCGAAGACATATAAGAAAGATGAAGAGCGCTTAAAAATAGCTTTATTATTAGACTCACTGTTTGATTATCTAGAGGTATAATTAACGAATTTCAAATCAATTATGTTTAAACTCAGTCGTACGCTGATGTGCAGAGGTCGCCAAAATTTATTACCATTGCTAATGTGAGGAAATAACAGCGATTACGAAATCGTCTACTCTCTATGACTGTGCTTTGGTGTTTGAATACTGTCGCCAAGGTTGCCTTCCTGGAAAGGACTCTAGTCCACGACATTTGCTTGTATTCTCCAGAGATGAAAGTTTTACCATAATGAACGTGTGTAACATTTAGCAGTTCTTCCTTGTACCCATTTATGCGTCAGCATCAGTGATAAATAAAAGGAAAAAGAAACAACCTTTCACATTAATTACGCCAAGAAGGAGCATTGACTGAAGCTTCAACAACTGAGGCTTTACCTGAAGCAGGATTGGCTTTAAGTATCCCGTGACCCCACTTTCTTCGTCGACGTTGAACTCTAGAGAAATTCCTCTCTGATGGATGTCAGCATAGCGATCAACTGCCGTTTGTCCTGACGCTGACGCAAAAATGTTAACAAGGTCTAAACCACGGCGCAATGTCTGAGATGGTCTCATCAACTCCACTGAAAACAGACTATGGAATCCTGATATCACACTTTACACAATTTCGTCGATTTCTCCACAGAACGGAGAATTTTCAGTCGTTAGCAAATAAAAGCTTGTGTCTCCAGGTTTAGCAGGAGCTTTAGTGGCGTGGTATCCCATCAGTGCAACGACAGAGTTGTCGGGTGTGCATTTCCCGTCTCGAAAATCTTTGTAACTGCTGCACTGCACTCCTACGAACTGACACCTGTTGATGGAATCCAGGAAGTAATGGTTCGCTCGGCTGTGGTCACAGGACTTAGCAATCAGGTCAGTTGTTCCTGTAATAGAAGGATGTGAAGAATTGTTCATTAATGATTGTTTACAAACATTAATAAATAAATAAATATATATATATATATATATATATATATATATATATATATACATATATATTTATATATATATATATATATATATATATATTACACATTAATTACGCCAAGAAGGAGCATTGACTGAATATGAATATATATATATATATATATATATATATATATATATATACACTGCTGGCCACTGTAAATGCAACACCCTGAAGGAAACATGCAAATAACATGAAATTTACAACATGCATTAGCGGAGGTGAAATATGCAAATGATTAGAATTTCAGCGCAGACGCACATCACGCGCGCCTGTGGCGCCACTTCAAAGCGCTATTTAAGGCTTGGAGATTTCGACGATTTCAAGTTCGGCAATTGAGTTTTTCTTGTGGTTTTTTCAAAAAAACGATCAATTATGCCTCGTCGAAAACAGCGATCATCTTTTGATCAAGTATCCGAGTTCGACAGAGGAAGGATAGTGGCCTACCGAGATTGTGGATTATCTTTCAGGGAAATCGGTAGTCGTGTTGGACGAAACCAAACAACTGTAATGCGGATATGTGATCGTTGGATGCAGGAGGGTACGTCGGACCGGCGTGTTCGATCGCATCCACCTCAGCGCACCACTTCACCTGATGACAGGCAAATTGTGCGCATGGCAGTGACGGATCGCTCAGTCACATCATGAACCATAGCACAGCACATGCAGTCTGTAACTCATCATCCAGTGTCTGCGCGTACCATTCGACGCCGTTTACAGCAGAGTGGTCTGTCCGCAAGACGTCCATTGCTTTGTCTACCCTTGACGCAGAACCACAGACGTCTCCGCCGCCAATGGTGCGATGACAGAAGGATGTGGACGGTAAAATGGAATGAAATTGTCTTTACTGACGAGTCACGCTTCTGTATGCAACACCACGATGGTCGCATTCGAGTCTGGAGACACCGTGAAGAGAGGATGCTGAACAGCTGCGTTATGCACCGCCACACTGGTCCTGCAACGGGTATTATGGTATGGGGCGGTATTGGATATCACTCTCGCACACCTCTAGTACGCATTGCCGGTACTTTACACAGCCAGCGCTACATCTCCGAGGTGTTGGAGCCAGTTGTCCTTCCTTACCTTCAGGGCTTTCCCACAGCCATATTTCAACAGGATAATGCGCGACCACACGTGGCACGCATTGACCAACGGTTCTTCGTCAATCGCCAGATTGAATTGCTTCCCTGGCCGCCTCGCTCACCGGATCTTTCGCCGATAGAAAACATGTGGTCCATGGTTGCTCTACGATTGACCCAGATTCCATCCCCAGCTGCCACAGCAGATCAACTTTGGCAACGTGTGGAAGCTTCTTGGTCTGCTGTACCCCAAGAACTCATCCAAAGTCTCTTTGAATCAATGCCGAGTCGTGTGGCAGCGGTGATCTCCAACAATGGTGCTACTCTGGCTACTGATTTTGCCAGGAACCACACTTCACAGAAGTCTATAAATTCAATCATTTGATACTTGGTCAACATGTTATCTACAAAATAAATTTTGTTGTGATATCTCTTGTCTTTCTTGGTGTTGCAATTTGGGTGGCCAGCAGTGTATGTGATAATAATCACATTTGGAAAATTTAGAACACGGGAATTGACGCGCAGATCTTATCGGAGAGATGCAGTCGGCACGAGGGAGTTGATCATACAGTAAATCGCTGCGCACAAATTGGAGAGATGCAGTAGGGCGTAGTGTTGATCCAGGGAAGCACTTACAAAATTTAGGAGAAACAAACATAGAGCCATTGATGAAATGCACAATTTCCAAGACGTGCTTTATTTATCAGAAGGCATTAGCTGCAGTGTCCACATGACTTGTCCGGCGTCCATGCCAGGACGGGACGCGGATTTCATACAGGAGCGGACAGCAGGTCCGACAGCAACAAAAGTTAGAAACGAAGAGAGAGAAAAGTCTTCTGTTCATGCAATATTAAATGGGTGTTTTGCGATATTTACGCCAGAGGGCCTAAACTACTTAATTTTTAATTGGGTGACTTTAGATTCGTGGAGTTCACGTGTCCACTTAAGTTTATCGGGGACTTTACTGCTAGATTCCGTTCTTGTTATAGCTGCGACCTATTGGCCTGGGAGCAGGATAAGTGGCCATAAAGTTCTTGCAAAGTGGGGTTTTTGACGTTATAGAGACATAAATTCAGAGTGTTTCGAGGGCTCTTCAAGAATTTTGACACTATACTGACATTCGGAATCCCATAAACTTTGAACACTCATCTCTGGGGATGTTATTGAGTTCAGATACTTCACATGCCTGCTTAATGATCTGCAGGGCTAATATAAATTACTTACTTTACTTTTAGGTTGCAATTTTTGGAAAAGGGGTCGTGCTTTATTAACAAGAGAATATGCTTTAAAGTAAAGTAATTTAGGAAGATGCGTTTTCTTGTTACATATATATATATATATATATGTGTGTGTGTGTGTGTGTGTGTGTGTGTGCGTGTGTGTGTAAGTAAAATCAATTCTCCACCATCCATTAATTCTATACCTTTAATGTTGTCATTACGATTTAAATGCTACAGTTTTGCTTAAAAATATTTTGCGAAAAATGCTGCCAAATGTTTTGAAAGTCCTACTTATCAAAGTGGGAGACTACTTACAAAAGCGGAGAGGAATGCTGTCTACTCAACATGCCGGTTTTTTCTGATGGACAAAACTATCCCATTATCCCATTGGAAGAAGGAGAAGAAACGAATCCTAAACATCATATAACGAAAGGAAACATGACAATAGATGCGTTATTTTACAATCACAGTCTAGGAACGGGAATCTATCAGATAGTTAATAACTACTACCAACTTCATTAGGGTAGAATGGAATAAAAATTAGAGCATGCAACCATACTATTAGTTAGGGCAAAAATTGTTGAGAAGTTTTAAGCGCACCTTGGTGCGCAATTAAAATTGGTAGCCAACAAATTTTCATTTTACTAGTTTTATTGTTTACTTACGGTTTATCTCTCCATTTGTCTGCTCGATGGCTTCGAGGAAACATCCAGGTTGGTCTTTCCCTCCGTTCGGGTAGAAATCCAAATCACCGATAGTTTCATCTATCCCGAAACCTGTATAGTGAATCAGTTAATGAACTTGTACTGAACTGTGACATAGTTCTGCATAGGAAAAGATAACACGAAGACTGTTAACACAATGTTACAAGTTTCAAGAGGGAGTTCACAGCTACCTCTAAGTTTTAAAAACCTACTGGAAAATCGCGTCTGTATAAACGGGATAAAATACTTTAAGGAGTCAGATGACAGTGAAAATAAAAAGCTAAACGATAGGCTAAATGTATTTCCCAAAACAGAATGAATAAAAAATGATAGAAAAATTAAATGCTTTGCGTGAATTTTCTTCTCTTATGTAACATCTTCTGTTTGCTGCTATGGGCCATTCTTTTTAAATTTTCTTTACTTGTTAAACTTAATTTAAATTCTCTGTTAAATTTTTCTCCGCATTAAAACTTAATTTTAATAGTTAAAGTATCCTTTCACCTTTAAAAATATTTTATTTTTAATAGTTATGCATTCTTAACTTAATACTTTTTTTACTGAGCACACGTACCTTGATACTTATAACTTGCTTACTGGTGATAAAGTCAATCGACCAAAGATCTGCACTACTTAAAATGAAATTACGGATTACGTTCTTGTAGATTATACCAATGATTAACAACTGGTGTACCGCGAGATTTTTTTTTGGCATAAACAAATAAAATTAAGTTGATATAAAACATTTGTTCTCTGAGTACCGATCTCAGGTATCACATTAATGGAACAAAACTACTCTTAAAGGTTTCCAGTGTATTCCTTTAGTGTAATACTATACTGAACCCCATGGCTATTTTTGAAACTGTACTAATATGTTCTATTCAGGTGTTTGTTACTTATATTTTTAAATAAATCAATAAAATCAGCAGTGGAGCAAGTATTTATTTGAGCTTAAATTTGACATGTTCCTGTTATATATTCCGCTTTGATCACAAACCGAAAAAATTGAAAGAAACTAAAATTCTAACAAGGGTGCCCCAAGTTACAAGGGTGCCAAGGGTTCCGCAAACGTAGCAGTGTTGGAAATCCATGGGTTATGCCCTTTTAAAGCGACTGCTTATAAGCTTGAAATATAGCGTTTTTTTTTGCTCTTAGCTCTGCCTTTTTGGCATAATTTATGAGAATTTATTCATTTTGAAGAGCATGATATTTGACCCATTCCAGAGTGAAGACTTGAACAGTTTTTAATCGTCGGAAATTATTCAGTAACATGGGTCTTTTTAAGAAGATTTTTTTTTAAAATTTGTATACCAGGATCTTTAATGGAAAAGAGGATTTTCATTTTTTTTAAAAATACATTTTCTCTCCTCACCTTGTATAAAATTATCCCCTCCGTTGGTGTGGATCACGTCGATGAAATCGGCATCCGTTACATCAAGTCTAACTTCAGGTGGGGCCTTCTGAAACCAAGGGCCAGCGGGGTCTAAACCTACAAATACCGCAGGTTAAGAAAATAATGCATGAATAAATATTTTAATGCAAGACATGGAAAAGCATCTTAAGTCGGAAACGTCAATTTCGTAGGAGAGCGAAAATCCTCATTCAAGTCAAAATGGCGAATTTTCAGGTTTGAACGTCTGCTCATTCTAGTAAAATTTTGGCAACTGGTAAACTGAAGATTAGCCCTCTACGATATATAGTTTGTTGTGTATAGTCAGTTATTTCTACAGAGAAAAACAGTGACAGTGTGTTTAAATTGACTGCGCAGCTGTGCTATTTTTAACCTATCAAGCTATGTTTTTATTTTAACCTTTAGCTCGCGGGATCCATTTTTCCGATTCCCTCTTTAGAACAGGAAATTTCATACCCCTTTTGTAAGAACGGCCATTAAGGGGCTTATAAATAAATAAATAAATAAATAAATATATATATATATATATATATTATATATATATATATATATATATATATAATATATATATATATATATATATATATATATATATATATATATATATATATATATATATATATATATATATATATATATATATATATAATGCTAAAATATGGGGGGGGGCTTTGTTTGGGAAAAATGGGAATTGGCAATTAAATATTATTAATTCACGAAAATATCGTTGGAAAAAGAAAGAGGGGTTTTTAATAGCAAAAGTTACCAATAGGGGCCGCCACCTGACGGTTTGGGTTTTAAAGGAAGATTATTCAGATGCGTCGGGTAGCGTTATGTAACACAGAAATTGGTAGAACTTTCGAAACTGACTAAGCAAAAAGTTTGAGCGGGATAATGACAAAGAAGTTGGCAGACGCTTGTGGAATTTCGTAGAGGACGGAGGTGCTACGGCTCTCCGATAATAATTAAGGATAGAGTGGTTCAGTAATATAATCGTAAATCGTTAATAATAAGTTGAGGGAGCTCTGGGTCGTTTGAATCATAATAAATAACGAACTGTCTTCTTTCTTATCTTATTGTGTGAATGATCCTTTCCACAACGCCACGGACATATATGAGTACGAATGACTGCAAGACTCTATGTTAAAAGCGAGCGTGATCCGATGCTCGACATATATATATATATATATATATATATATATATATATATATATATATATATATATATATATATATATATATATATATATATATATATATATATATTTTATATATATATATATATATATATATATATATATATATATATATATATATGTATATATATATATATTCATTCTTGGTCCCGTATTCTTGGGATACATGCTATCCCACCCCGTAAAGAAAAGGTTAAATACTCCTTGATGTTTGTTTTATAAGAATCATTCAAACACTCGAAATTGTGAACTAAAACTGTAGTTTAAACGCTGCATTTCTGTAGTAGTTTGTGTTCTAAAAAGTAGGGTTTTTTCCCAAACTTCAAAAACCCTTTTACTCAAAACTAAAATATTCTAAACTATTTTTAAAGAACTGTATCTACCTCAGTTATCAATCGATCGAGGTTTTTTTTTTTTTACAAATACTCCCCAAAGTCTGCTGAATAATATAATAAATCAAAAGCTTGAAACTGATTTTCTTCCCTTAAGCTACCTTTTCTTGGGTGCATCACAGATTTTTTAAAAAATTTTCCATTCACAAATACGGAAATAAATAACACAAAGAAAATATAAAACAAAGAGGACCTTGAATAAAATAATCATATTTTAAAAATACCTCTCGCCTAAAAAAATAACTTCCAATCTAAGGAAATTTGGAGTGGTTTGCAAAGTAGAATATGTCTCCCGTCTACATGTACATCAGGTCTATAAAAATTGCATAAGCGCTAAAAAAAGCAGCAATGGAGTATAGGTGGGTCATAAGACTAGCAGTCCAAATACCAACGGTCCAGCATTTCAACGGAGCCATTCTGGCACATTATTGAATTCCAGTTCTTGGTGAAAACTGAATTTTAAAACGCTCATTGCTGCTTAACGGTCTGTAGTCTGAATATACACTGTTTAGCTGAATGCAAAGACGTTCTAGATATACTACAGTCCGTGATAATAATGAAGCATGAATCACATTCTGAAATGCCCTCCAGTTATAACTCGTCCGGTTACAAAATAGTTTGGCGACTAAAAAGCTAGAGATCTAAAATCTTCAGTTGTAACCCCTCTAGTTGCAAGATAATTTGGCGATTAAAAAGCATGAGATCTAAAATCTCCAGTTGTAATCCCTCTAGCTACAAGATAATTTAGTGACTAAAAAGCCTGAGATCTAAAACCTCAAAATTAATTTCTTATCTGTTTTAAATGATTTTAAAAAGTAAGCTATGTTTACTATCGTGCATTTCTTTAATACATAAGGGGTATTTATAAAAAAATATACAGATTTATTTATCAAAAAATTTGATTTTATCATTTTTTTGTTATTGTTTCTAATGCAGAGATACTTGAAAACGAAGTTCCAAGAAATTCTAGTGACACAAGAAACAAGGAAAGGCAAAAATAACCAGCATTTAGCAAATTAACAGATAAATGAAAAAATAATTTAAACAACAAATATTCAAATACAACTATAGAACTATTAAAATGTACAATCCAAAAACGATCCAAGTCATCGCGAGCGTCTGAATATATTTCACAAATATCTTTTCATTTTAGTTCCGGCGAAAAGTCGAACTGATAATTAACTTTTTAAATAGATTTTTTTCGTTATCTACTTTCCGCTTGAAATTCGTATATGACGAATTATTCCAATTCTCAGTTTCGTATTAAAAGGCATCGGTGACGCCGTTGAACACGAAACTCAAATATGGAATAATCCGTCGCAAACGTTTTTGAAGCTGACTGTAGGAAACGAACAATTCCGCCTCTTACTATTACGCGATTGGTTGGTTCAGAGCCTTACGGTCATCTTTTGCTACAGAGGGTTAATGAGACCAGATACTAGTGTTTAAAGCCGATTCCACAAGGTTACAAACATGTTTAAAACCATGCCAACTATGCCAACTATGGGACTCAAACCAAAAAATTTAGCACCGTATGCCAGCGACTTAGCCATTCGACCATCATAAGACCACTTAGGGGTTGATAGTAAACTTTATTCTCCGCCCCATAATGCCATAAAAAAATCATAATGTCACATTTTTCGGTATTATCTGGTTTTCTGCGTTGCAGAAAAATAATTGAAATGCGTTACAGGCATATTGTATGTGCCTGGGATAATATTTTTTATAATTAATCTATATATATAAAACAGTTCCGTGACTGACTGACATACAACGCACAGACCAAACAGCTGGACCTAAAGGGCTGAAATTTTGCATGGCGTTTCTTCTTATAGAGTAGGGGTGCACTAAGAAAGATTTTTGAAAAATTCTTAGATTATTTTAAATTAAATTTTTAAGCTGTTTTTGTAACATTTTTTTAAAGTTTGCATCTAAAATAATAATTTGAGGATTATAAAATTTACATCACGAGAAAGATCATAAAAATTCCTTTAAAATGAAATTTTTTTCGAATCTTTACCTCAATTTTCCTTTTTTGGGGAATTTTTAAAGATTAATTTTTAGAATTTAATTTATTAAATGCTGATCACGAGATTTCTTTTCTTTTTGTGATACTTAAAATTAATTTTGTGTCACGTGCACAACAACGAAATAAATTGACAAAAAATATTGAAATACAGTAAAATATAAAATTTAACCCCTAGACTAATTGAGATGGAAGTTTTTTTAAGAATTCAAATTAATTAAGAATTTAATCCTGTAAAAATAATTTCATTATTTTTTCATCGTATTTATCCTAAATTGTACTCCGTAGCGAAGCACGGATATTCAGCTGAAAAATACATACTGATAGAGCCATTAAAGGACATGTAGACACAGAGTTAAAAAAATAATATCCTATTTAAAGATCCTGAAAAAAAAGCCTATGTCTCTTAAAAATCAAAGTTTTCTGAATCTGGTAATGCGATAAATTAACATGAAGATAGAATTTATTTATAACAACGATAAAAGAAATAAGTGATGCAACTAATTACAAAATGATTGACATTGTTCTCCATAAGGCCGAGAAACATTGGATGTGATTGTCTCGGCTGACAATTCAGTATTAACTAGTTCGAAACTAGCTGTCTCTTTTAAATTTTTTTTTAAAAGCAGACATTAAGAAGCTAAGTGTTACTGTTATGCTTCCACAAATTTCATGTACTTAGTAAGATAAAATTTTCAGTTTTTTTTTTCATATAAGTGAAGATTTAAGGAATTTGGTGACTCTTTGAAAACAAGAATTGACATTTTTTCAGTTAGGGAAATAATGTCAATATTTTGTTATTGTTGTTATCTCTAATGCTTCCTGCCTAGATTTTATTCCAGAACAAGTCCACATAAGTCTAGCAGGCTAAGGGGTTCGGCTCTGGTTTATAATGGCACCACAAGGGTCGGAGTCCGATTTAGCCAGGTGCCACCTCAAATTTGACAGAGCACCCCACCAGGGGCGTCATTTGAGAGGGTCGTACTCTCTCCCATCCTCTCTGACCTCATAGAAGGACTTTCCAGTCTACGGATTTAACGTGCCCATATCCGGCCTAGACACGGAGGTATTTAACGGGGCTTTTCGGGGTTCGATCTGAGCACCCTCAGCACTAAAAGCCGACCCGCTACCGCTTGGCTACCCCGAGCCACTCAGTATTTTGCAAAAGGCATATATTCATAAGATACCCGAGTTAATAAATTGCTTCCAATAATAAATCATTTCAATGAGAAAAACCGTTCTCTTACCTGTTATTCGACCCAATCCAGGCACCCGCTCACCGACCCAGCCGGACATCTGACCACCTAGGCTGTGCCCGATGACGTGAACAGACTTAGGATCGAGTCGCATAGTTTCCTAAAATGTTTTGCATGAGCAGTTTGGAACAAATAAGTCCAATTATTAGAAAATAATCGTCAAATCAAGAGTGGGTCGTCAATGATAAACATCCCTTACCACGTGATAGTTTATCATCTGGGCCACTTGAGCTCCAACAGCTCGCGCATTAGCCACTGCCTGAGGATAAGGGAACTGATTATCGGCTGTCCAGTTGACTATTAGGACGTTCATAGGACTATTATTGAGGAGTTCGTCTTTCATCTTCTGCAACACAAGAAAAACGGTGTGAGTAAATCGTAGTCCTAAAATTTTTACTCATAGAAGTAAATCCCTAGGGTAGACGTTAAAATATCTTTCAGGCTGCTGTGTACTAACCCTATCAGATTCAACCACCTCAGTTTTAACCTATGGAGTAAACGTATCTACTACTTACAGCTACATAAATGCTGATAATCCAATAAAAATGGTATTGTCAGATAGCCTAAACTTTTCTGCACCTTGCGACAGGATTCATTTTATAACTTCGTCCAAAAAAAGGAATTCATTAGCTTTTTAAACAGATATGACCCCCAGATTTTATACCAGATTTGCCCCCCCCCCCCCCAAATAACTTCAATTTTAGAATATTTTTTGCTTTTTTTTAAAACGAAAAATGCCCCAAAGGGTAAAATTTTTTTCTCTATTACGCAGTCCAATTTTTTAAAAAAATTTTAAATCCAAGTCAGCAATCCTTGGACACATTTTCTCCATAGGTTAACATTGAGGTTAGTGAATCCACTAAAGTTAGTACACAGCAGCCTGTTATTTAAATAATTACAAGATAAAAAGAACTTTTTATATACCATGTTTTTAAATTTTCTGTTGAATCATATAAACTTGACAATTCTATGTATTAGTAAATACTTTAAAAAAATTTTTTTGATGGATTATCTTATCAACTTGAAAGAAAATGAAGTTAATTGGAAGTTAACTTGCGTTTAACTTTTCGTTCCCGTCCCGGCGGATAGATGGCTGCACCAGTCTACAAAACAAAATTAACTGAAAATAATTCAATTCTGCTTAAATA